>JAXGGA010000051.1:0-393061 GCA_038373865.1 Uloborus plumipes | reverse complement strand
AGCCGTCTAAACTCGCAATTTTATTTTTATTTATTTTTAATCATGTATCAAGTTTAGTTTTTATCTGCTTAAAATCTGCGGGGAGAAATAAATGTAATAAGAGCCTTAGTTTATGTACTTCACTCTACAATATCCTAAATATCAATGTATTTAATCAATTTTCACTTATTACGAAATAGGTGAAAATTGATTAAATAAATTGTTTGTTTAGAAAATTGTCAATAACAGGAAATGTCTAACAAACTTTACTCTAAGAAAAAATATTTACGACTGCTATTCGACGGAGAAAAATGAGCAGTACTTAAACCATAGAGAGTCCCATATGCTTCAAAGCTAATTATTATTTTACAACGCAATCCTGACTTTAAGACTTAGAAAAATATGTGTATTACCCTCCAGGGACAACCAATGTAATGGAAAGTTGATAATTTTATAGCTAGAGCTTCAGCAAAGTAAAATCCAACGACGTTGTCTTTAGTAGAAAGAATATTTTCGTCGTAAAAATACGTCTTAAGAGGCAGCGGGGACTCTTTCCATTCAAAATTTAGGCAGCTCTTTAGCTGTTCATTGCAATTTTAATACAGTAACGAGAAAAAAAAGAGTAAAGTGGGTTGTGTCTGTACATTTCTAACAAGTGCGCAAAGAAAAACATGGAAATATGCATGTATCAAATAACTGAATAAACTACTGAAGCAAATTAACAAGAGGTAACCCATAAAGCTCTCTATTTTATGCAACTACAAATCGATTTAAAAAGTCCAAAGAGTCTAAAAAGCTAGAGAACAAATCATATCTTGCACATTTACGATTTAGCTATTGAAAGTTCCCAAGCAGCATCAACTCCTCGGATTTTGCTCAGCCGATCATCGGACTCCTCGTAAACTGATGCCGTAACGCACGATGACATCGTTACGGTCAGTATCCGAGCGCGGTTTCCGATGAGTTACTTTTCATCGGAAATTTATATCCTTCCGATTAACTTTCCCGATGAAAATAAGCCGAGCATCCAAAATTAATCCTAAATTCATCGGCACGGGACTGCACTGCTCGTAAATTGTTCCAAATCTCATCGTATTTCGAGCAAAACTCATCGGATTTTGCTGCTCTGATTCTGTTTGGCCGATGAGACATATTGGAGCAATTCCCGGTTAGAACTCATCGAATTCGATCATCGGCCGATGAGAATTTCGTCGCATTTCGATGAATGGCCGATCAGCGGCCGATGAGATTATGCTGCTAGGGTTAGTATCAGAATAAAAGTTTTTTTTTCTTAAAACGCAAAATTTTAAATTCTTACATTAAAATACCACAAATTTAGCTAATTTTACGACAAGGATGCATTAGGATTCCTACACAGAAGCATACTTAAGTGAACAAAACAATAAACAAACATTTTAGGCAAAAATTGTGAGAAAGAAACGAAGAAGTTGTGAGAAAGTTTTGCTATATAACAAGTCAATTTGTCATAAACATCAGTAAAACAATTACAAACACTATCAAAAGCATTAATAAATACTATTTACATTCATATCATAAAGTCTAGCAAAAACTATCATAGATTTTACCATGTTAAACAAATATATATATATATATATATATATATATATTTTTAATTACAATAATGATTATTAGTCTACTTTTGCTATTACTGTTTGTAACCTTTAACAAGCAGACATGAAAAAGACTAGAATGCAATTGTCAATCATTCATAAGAAAGAAAATTGCAAGTTTCAAGAGGAAAATCAAAATGATAGTTAGAAAACTTACATTGATAATAAATGAATCATCCCATTTTACACCAACAAACTACTTATATTAGAAGAGGTCATATGGTACTTACCTAAAAAGAAAGAAAAAACATATTAGAGTACCTGAAATCACACATTAAAGAGCACATTTAATGAGTAAAAATAACAAATATCCTTTCATTAGACCTATAAAAGCTGTCAAATGCAATAAAATATTTGAAACATAATATAGAAGTGTAATATAGAGATTAATTTATTGAAAGACAGATGAAATATTTTGCAGTAAGCTGAATATTCTTTTATATATGAAAGGAATTAAGTGTTCTATACTTTTATGAAAAATTCGACTTCTTTAATTATGGCAACTGATGCCTTTAACCAAATTTTCAGTTAAACGTTAAACTCTTAATGAAAAATAGCAGTAAAACGAATGGAAATTAGTTTGGTATTTTGGAACTGGGAACTCATTAGGTTTTTTTTTTCCTCTATTGATTCATTTTATGTGTTTATTTTTTAATTTTTTCAACATTTACTATTTCATTATTTTTTTATTTAATTACTTTTACTCAACAAGATGTTTATTTAGTTTTTGAACATCCATTGGAAAAAATACGACTTTGAAACAAATCAATGCTTTGAAGTTCAAAAGATATAGTTCGTACACATTTCCTCACAAAGAGCTTCATTAGTATAAAGTATGGCATTTTTTTGTTATAGGCACGTCGCTAAACATATTTTTTAACATGACAATTATTTTTCCTCTTGGTCATTGCAGCCTTGTTTAGTCAAAGTGACGTAAAAAGTACTTTTTTTGGCAATGCCAAGAGGGTTTCTTTCTTTTTTATGGAATTTTCAGTAAAACAAGTTTATAATCAAGCCTGAAAGACTGCATAAAATGAAACATAATGCTTTAAAGAATAAAATTAAGCCCTTGAAGTGCAAAATCATCCCATAAACATTAAACAAGTCGCCAATTAACGTGATTAAAATAATCCGCGAACTAAAATAACAACAATAAAAGCGTCATTAAAGTGTTATTATTCAACTTCGCAGAGATGGCCTATGACTCCACCTTTTTTCAGGATTGTCCATTTTTAGGAAGGGGTGATACGCAGATGAAAATTGAGGAGTGGGATTCACAATTGCGGCATTGGTTATAAAGCTTGAATACGTCACCTTGCTTACCTTTAATTGGTCTCCTAATTTGAGAAATTAGCCAAAGAGGAAAATATTTTAATTTTTGCACAATCGAGAAAGATTTCTCATTGGATATAAGAAAATAGGTGGGTTTTGGTTTTATATCTTTCCGCAGCAATTGGCCATTGACTGCGACGCCTTCAACTGTTCATTTAAATTTAAAAACAAAATGGTAACATAAAGGTTGCAATAAAGAAAGCAAAGATTTGTTTTCACTTCCTCGCCAAATGCAGGTGTGGCTCGAAGAATTATTTAATATTTCATAAAACTTATCACTTCGCCAAAATGTCGCTAAACTGTACTATAATAATTTATTTTAATATACCAAGCTATAACATTTCCTATTTACTCAAACATTATTTGTAGCTTGCTATTTTTTTAGCTTGCATTATTTTTTTTTTATAGTTTATTCATAACATAGTCATTGTTTACAGAAGTAGCCATTATGTTTATAGATATGCACTTTAGTGTTGGGAAATTTATGAACGAGTTTCACTAAACCACCCTACACCCACAGAAACCCGGGCAGGGCCGGGTACCCGGCTAGTCATCTATAAATGAATAGGGTAAGTGTTCCAGTAGTCGGTCATTTAAGAGATCTTTTCTTGATCTTGGCTAACCTAGAACTTTCAGCTATCAATAATTCAATACAGCAACAAAAACGAGGTAAAACTTTAGAATGAACCTTTCTGATAGTGAATCACCTACTTGTTTCAGAAATAAAAAAAAATATGTTAAAATCCAAGCTGTTGTCAACACTAGTAAATGCTCCAGTAGTCGGCCACAGAATCATCTCAGCTGAAAAATAAGCAGAATCGCAATCTTAGATGACGGGCACACCATTCAAAATGAAGTGACTCATTACTAATTCAAAAAAATACCCAAAACTTAACTGCCACTGGTTGATGATTGAGGATAGGTACATGAATGTGTGAATGCGTCATATCTGATTTTGAATTAAAAATGTACTATTTATGAGGAGTTTTATGTCATTGTGGCCGACTACTGGAGATTGGCCGACTACTGGAGCACTTACCCTATATCAAGTCATTAAAAAAGATTAGAAGTTCTGTCGAAATGTAAAATTGGGAAAATAGAAGCGAACATGGTGGAACATGAACTTTGTGCTTTTCCTCGAACCAAGCGCAACAAGTAAAAGTAAAACAAGTCACCAAAGCAATTGCAAGTGATGTAGTTATAACGGAATAGTACCGAAGGTCTGTGTAAAAGTTTTTTGAATATCATCATTTCAGACTTCAAAAATATGTAATATTAACATCTGCAGATGAAATCTAAACCGCTTTTCTAGAAAGGCAAACTGAGGATAGACATTTAAGTTCATAACAAGGATCAAAAATGAGGAGAAAAGTCTAAATAAATAATTTATTTTTGTTTAATTCAAAAAGAACTCATTTGAGTGTAATACTAGGGCCAATCCATGGTTACGGTCGTTACATTCATACAACTTCAGCTGCTCATATTTTATTCACAAATGCAGTTAAAGTTCTAATGAAAAGAGGGAATAATAAAGCTCCACCCCCCCCCAAATGATTATCACCAAGCGTTAGTTTGAAATTATTAGTGGAAGTTGTAGAAAAATCTCGAAAATGTGTGGTTACGGTCGTTACAAAAAAAAGACATGGTTTTTTGAGTGCTATCAAACACTGCCACTTTTCTGTGAATCTATTGCACGTATGATCTTCTGGATTTTTGTAATAAGTGCTCAATAAATAAGGCATAATATCATCCAAAGAACTTAGCTTTTTTGTTGAAAAATAAATTTTTATGAATTTTTGATTGCGGTTACGGTCGTTACAAAAGCGGTTACAGTCGTTACACGTCTGACTATTTTCAATATATATGTTGCTAAAAATGAGTAAACGACTATTTTAATTCATTTTCCCGCCATATATAAAGTCAAATAATGGACATATGAGCAGAAAGGTTCTCCAGTTAGTTCATTTGATAAGATATAATCTTCAATTGATTACTATAGACTTTGGAAGCTTTCAAATCCCTTGAGCTACGTTTTCCCATGAAACTTCACCAGAATACCCACACCTCCCAGTCTCTCTTCAGATATTTTAGCTCCACTAAATCCTCATAATCATCTGTGACTTGAGCTCTGTATTTCTTCAGTACTCTGCTTAGAAAAATTTCTACAAATTCGCTTATTACGTAAATGGTATTGATTGTACCGGGCACCTTATTGCTTCAACTACAAGTGTTCGTTTCATTAAACATTTTTAAAATACTCACACATTAAGATTTTTTTCTGCATAAATCATTTGCCCTCGTCCTCCCTTTATCGAGATATAAATTTTAAAGGCTTAAATTTAAGTGAAGCTCCAAATTTAAAGGCTTCTGGGGAAATAGAAGGCCGACTATTTCACCATCTGCATGTGATAGGACAGCTATCAGCAAAGCATGCGAAAAGATGTCTCCCATCATAACCTGAAACTCGCTAAATTTAGTGACTTTATTACAATTTCGGCAGACTTTAGGACTTTATAATTCGAAAACGAGGAGGTGAGGGCAAATAATTTATAAATACAGCAAAATGTTTTACTACAATGTTTCAAATGCAAATAACTTAATTTTTTTTTCATTATTTCACTTTTGTATGGTTTCCTGGTGAACATCAAATGACCCCTGAGCCAAATTTGTCTAAGAACTAACGTAAACGGTATTTATAGTAGGAAAGCTCCTTTATAGGAGCTTTTCCACGCTATAAGAGATGAATACCCCCAAAGTAACTTTCAGATGCATCAGTGGACTTATGTACCAAATTTGGCAAAGATCCGACGTGAACTGTGAATTTAGACCTAAAACATGTAACACCCGTAACCAACATAGCACAAAAACGAAAAGGTTTTTTGAAAAAAATTATTAGTGCATGTTTTTAGAATAAATGAGTACACTAACAAACCTAAATGGCAAACTTCTACCTCAAATAGTTATTGTTACAGAATAACAAATACTTGTTTTCGGTTACGGTCGTTACAAAGATTCTAGATAATTTTGCCTGCCTGTAATTAAAAACTAATACAACCTACAAAGAAATTGATTGCTGGAAAAGGTCAAAGGGGGTGCTTACTAAAGCACTATAATTCGTTATCTTCCAAATTGAACCCGGTGTGGCCAGGGTCTAGGCTGGGAACTTGATAATTTTTAACTGAAAAAATGGGTTAGAAAAACCGTAAGTTTAGGACGTTGAAACCATGTTTACAGTAAAAACTAGGATATTTTACACTTTGAATTAGGAAACTATGCTTTCTTGTGAATAAAATGACATATAACATGTTATTATTAAGTGAGATTCATATTTTGATGTCTATGTCCTATTTCTCATGGATTGGCCCAGTACCAAATGGAAGAAAATTCATCATCATCAACCACACATGTTTCCAGAAGCTCAAGATTTTTTCACCTCCTTATAACACCAAAACGCGCATGTGAATTATTTTTCACCTTTTATTTCCAAATAAAATGTGAACATGTTGAATGAAATTGGATATCGTCATTAAGATTAGTAGAAAACGCTAAGGACGTTCAACGGACAAACGCCCATCTGTCTTTTCCGTACAAAACTCTATTGTTTTACCTCTCTGGTCAATTTTTCAAATCACCGCTATGTGGCGTATTACAGCTCTGAAACTGCGAATATTTAAAGTATTTAAGATTTTATATTTTGAGAGTTTTAGAAAAAAGTCCGTACAGATTTTACGTCTTCACATTATTATCTTAATGTAAATAATTTGTGGTAATTTAAATTTGTAAATATTTGCATTGAGTGTAAGCTACATTTAAGAAAAAAAAGTAAAATACATCTTTTTAGAAGAAGTTCCAGTAGTTCAAACAAGCACATTCATTATTCGAGTCATTAGCATCTCCATTTAGTGGTGATTCTCTTTGCGAACCAGTGGGTAAAATATCGTTCATTTTGAAGGAAAATTATACAACGCGCATCATTTTAGGGCTTAGTGATAAGAAAATAAAAGTTTCTCAGCGAAACCATTTTCAGAAATTGTCGAAAGAACTAAATAAAATATTCTTCGCTCCCTGCGAGAAACAGTACATATCCACAGGTCTTTTGCATAATAGAAGGAATATTTTAATAAAAAACAAACTACGGAGCCATTTGTCCCAGATGTAAAATAGACTTTGCAATGGTGCTGAACCCCCCCCCCCCCCCCGTTTATGCACAAAACGCTGTTTGAAAAGCAAACAAGATCAATTTTCTAGGCTCACGCTGTTTCTCAAAACGTCCATGTGGATTTTCATTGATCGCGAAAAGCATCTCTCTCCTACTATTCCAAGCGAGCGCGTTTCCAAGGCGACCGCTGACACCTAGTGTTGCCATTCCATGAATTATTAATACTGTTCCTTTCTTGTGTTAGAAATGACGTCTTCCATGTGCGCGTAAAATGTATTATCTTTACGCCGCATGTGTTATTTGACATCCCCGATTTATTAGTATTATGTATGGTTAATAAAGCTAAACTGCTACATATCTTTTATTAGATTTTCAGATATTGAAAGTATGCTTCATGACATTTAAAGCGTCACCTATAAAGAGAGATATGTAACGAAATTGGGAGCAATAAGTCGTTTTCTAATGATTTTAATTCAAATAGCAGACACGGCACTGCGTGTTCTATTTATTCTTCTTGCATTATAACTAATTTAGACTTTTCAAATCAATTTATTCGTCGAAGGTTATAAATTATGTTGGTTCTATGAATGAATTAATGAAATGCACCTCTCTCACATCCTTTTCAGTGTAAAATTGTGCATCTGCTGATTAGAAAATAAAATCTACAGTTTTATTTGTTTATTTCTCTATTTTTACTTGTTTATTTAATAGCGTATGTATTTAGTTTTCGATACTCATTTATTTTTATTTTTATATTTTTGATTATTTCTTTTTTTTAGTTTTATTAATGCATTTATAAAAAAATCAGTTTTATCCTGAACCAAGTTTTTGGTACTATATTGCATCTTTTACCATTTTTAGAGCAATCATTTGACGCAGTGTAGGTTATGAAGTATATTGTGTTACTAAAATTAATAGAAACAACCAAACAGGATGCGGTAAATTGTTAGAAAAAGTGCCTGTAATATTAAAAATATTTTCTTAATAAATCAACCGACTATGCAAATACTATATATTCCAAACTGAAGCAGGTTTTCTCGCTGGGCGTGATGGCATACTCTCAATCGGGAGTATAAGAGTACTGTCTGTTTTCCTTAGATGGGAACTTTAGTGAATTTTTACATAAGACCGGTTTACTTTGATTTCGTCGAATTAGGGAAAGAAACCCAGAAATGAAATAATGTAAAACAACATGTTAGCAGTTCTGACCATATAGCATCAAAAAAGAGATATCGAGTGCGAGCGGAAAGCAAACTTAACCTACCACCACTTTAAAAATAAAAGCTATTTCAAGTTCTATTTTTGCTTTCAAGAACAGACAGTATACAGTGCTGCTCTGGTAAGGCGACCTCTGACATTAAAACTTTTAACTCTTTTTGGGGGGAGGGTGTAATATGGAAGGGTAACTGACACTAAATTGGAGTAGGGCGACTGTTGCAGTCGTTTTGCAAAAGTTCTCCGTTCCCACTCAAGTCTACAGTAATTACATTTTCCTATTACCTGCAAAAGAGGTAAACATTTTTTAATATCAGCGGTCATCTTACCAGAGCCACACTATATAAAATTATGGCATTTTGTGTGATTCACGCCTTCAGTATTTTAATTTGTTCAACCATATCTTTTTTTTTTAACTTGATTGAGTGTGATTGCGCCGCCCAAGCTCGGGTCATAAGTATGATGTGGTTAATTAAGCTCCCAATAGAATGTTTCGGTTAATGCTTCAGTCGCAAATCTCTGGGATTGTTTCCTGTTATTTAGTGCCACATTTTTTTTTTTTTTTGAGCAATTACGAATTGTGATTTAAGAATACTTCCCTGAGGTTCCTTTGAATTTTCAGAATACTATTATGACGAAAATAAGCCTAACTTCCATCGTCATGACTTCAAATCGTCTGTGGTTAGCGTTAATTCATTGTTTGCTCAAAAATTAACTCAAGCAGATTTTACATTAAAAAATAGTATTTTGTGAAGAAATCACGTCTTTTCATGAAAAACTTCTTTACAGAAGAAATTAAATAGTAAAACTTCATCTGAGTACAAAATTTATAGATTACTAATTCGCATCATTTGAGATCCATAAGGAATAAAAATACTTTAACGATATATGCCTTAAATAACATCTTTGTCAAGAGTGTTCGGGTGCGAATTCGTCATAATAACCATATTCTTAATTACCGTTTTTTTAATGAATATGCCTCGTAATACCTAATCCAGAAAAGTACCAGTCATAACACTACCGGCGCAAATTTCTTCTCCATTAACGGTGAACTCTCACTTATACGCCGCCTTATTTATGCGCCTTTTTCACTTATACGACGATTTTGAATGGTCCCAGCACATTCCATAGCAAAATAATGATAGTATCGTTCGTTTATGAGTCGCTCTAAAGATAAATATTTCACTTATGCGCCGAATTTTCCCTAAAATGTATGAAAATTTATTTATTTTCTTTAAAAAATAAGCATTTTTCTTTACTTTCCTCTTTAATCTTTCGCCTTTATTGCTCACGGAATGCATTTTTTCCGCATGAACTAGAGTTCGGAGAGGGACAATTATCTAGTATGCATCGTTTTAAAGGGAACAGTTTGTAATTAGATATGCTACCACTTTTGTTTTATCTTAATCATTATAGTTACGTTACAGTAATTGCCAAACTGTAGCATTATGTCCCTTTTCTACAGAAACATTCTTATTCACTCTCTCATTAGATCCTATGTTGAGTTTTTGTCCTTTAAATAGGCTTGTTCACTTATACGTCTCTCTCACTTATACGCCTTTTTCTGTTGGTCCCTAGGGCAGGCGCACAACTGAGAGTTCACTGTATATCTCATTCCATTTGTAGAAACTAGCAACCCAACGAGTAGGGTCCTTTCACATTCTTTGGGGCAAAAAAAAGTAATTTAAATGTAAGACGTAAAAATTCAAATGAATGCCAGGTGTTGCATGCTGAATTTTTTTCTTTTGTTTTTCCTTCTTTGTTTAAGTTGTTATTCGATGAGCTATTTACATCGTAATTCTATATTCATTCGAAAATCTTTTTTTTTTTTTTTTTCAACTTTTAGCTCACTATGAATATTTCCCAGTAAACATTATAAAAAATAAATAAGCAGGATTTTTTTGCATAAATTCTTGTAATTCTGCAGAAAAATTAATATAATTTAGCTACACCTCTGGTACTCACGTTCTTTTTGGAGCTAAAAGGGTAGACTTTGTAACTTTAAGAGCAGATTTTTAATGTTTTATTAACCAATTTATCTGATTCTAAGTGCTTAAAACTTTGCACAAATAACAACAGAAACACAGTTCCGTAAGGTTATCTTCCTTTAAGGCATATTTACCGAATTCAATATTCAAAGACATTGAATAATACTTGCTTTCTTACTTGGAAGTACGATATTCACGAAATTGTAAAAATCAGAAAAAAGAACACATTTTCAAATGCATATTTCTCATCGAAAAATAAAAACAAAAATAACTACTTGTAGCACTATTTTAACTACTAAGACGGTACTATAATAATATGCATTAATTAATTTCTTTTGAATTGATCTAAATGGTGTAATTGAAGTTTGAAAAAAAGAAGTTTGAGGTTACGTCTGTAACAAAAAAGAAGCAAAAGTTGTCATTACGTCCTAAAAAATCAAAATAAAAAAAACCCTTCATGGTCCTTTTGGCAAATTCTTAGAGTAATTGCCCACCATAGTTAAAAATATTGCAACTGATTTAGTTCTTAAATTAATGCTGTTACAGACGTAACATTTCGGACATAACAAATGGCTCTATGTTACGTTCGTAGCAAAAGTAAATTTCTAATTAAATAGGTAAAAAGCACAGGATGAGCAATACATGCATATAGCATAATATGATACGAGTACTAAAGTTTCTGGTATTCTGATTTTGAAATTTTTAATTATGTGGCAAGTAGGCGAAAATTTCTTCACTTTCATATACATGGTGTGTATTTTAAGTAATGAGAATAAGTCCACAAAAAATAATTTATTAGAGATATCGCTACAAATCTTTAGTAGTCTTAAAAGTATGCTCCTTAAGCATCTTTACACTTCTACAGGCGACATTTCCACGCTTCGTGCGCCCCCTGGAAGTCACCAACTGAAGCATCCTTCAGAGCATGCGTGCAAGCCCTTTTGCCATCATCTAGGGTCCCGTGACGGCGCCTTTTGGGGGCGGTTTTCACTTTAGGGAAGAAGAGAAGGTCTGCTGGGGGGAGGGGTCAAGGTAGGGGCTGTAGGGAGACTGTGGAAGATCTTTTGAAACGGCCTCGTGGTTTTGCTTTTGAACATCCGTAAAGCTTTTAATTTCGTATTTTTTGTAATTAAGCATCTGCACTCAAATTTAATGTAGCATAAACATCATCAAGTTACACTACAGGAAAAAAATTGAAGACTTTCATCAGCCCGAACCAGAATTATTTGTGTTCAAAGTCTGCGATTGTTACGTCTGTAACGATGGAATTGCCCAGTTCCGTAAGGTTATCTTCCTTTAAGGCATATTTACCGAATTCAATATTCAAAGACATTGAACTAGGCTTTTGTTCAACATCTGCTGACTACACATTTCAAAACTTATTACATTCCCTTTATTTCTACTATAGAAGAAGAAAGAAAGTGCCTCAATCAGCATTAAATGCAAACCAATTTTCCTCTGCCGAATTGTTTGGGAAAATGGTCTTTCGCGAAGTTGGCGGTCGTAAATCTTCGGTAGTACAAAAGATTTTACTACAGAGTTGATGCTCGAATCGCAATCCGTATACCATCTCTAATTACTTTTTTAACACATACCTATTTGAAGCAATAACATTACCAGTTCCAATTACTAACTTTTTATAGTGAGTTGCAAGTAGGCTAAAATTTCTTCACTTTCATATATTTAACCCTTTAAGCGGTTTGCCCGTACGGTGTACGTACGTGCTACCCGAAATTGGCCTCATCTGGTTTGCCCGTACGGCGTACGGGCATCGATATTTTCAGATTTCCTTTTCTGGTTTTCCCGAACTGTTCGGAAAATTGTAAACCTCAAAATTCACAGTAAGTGTGAGAGAAATTTTTGCATAATTTGTAGACCATTCATTACTGCATGTAGAATGTACTTGAAAAAAGCAAATATTTCGGGATTTTGTGACCAAAATTGTAAAATAAAAAATATTGTAAAAGCATTGAAAACGAAAAAAAAATAAATAAAAATTCTGTACATTCTTATTCTGTTAAGTATGGTACTTAACTATATGCAATAAAAAAAAATGCCATTTTTGGAAGCATTTCTGGGAAAATAATTGACCGCTTAAAGGGTTAATAGCATTTAAGAAAGACGACATTAATAATTCTGTCTGAAAATGAAAAAAAAAATATGCAGTAATAACTCCATTGATGAATTACTATAAAACCTAGTTTCAATCTGTTAAAAATTTAAAAAAAAAAAAACATCAGAACATTTTTATCTCCAGCATGTACAAACAGTTAATAAGGTTCATTAAAACATAATGCATTTTCAGAAATTTCGAGGCATGAAAAAACAGAGAAAGTATGAAACTATAAGTAATGAGGGTTAATGTTACTATTAGGTAATTATTTACTAGTTTTATCATCATCATTTATGCTTATGATGAAAATGATGATTATTCTTATTAGTATTATCAAATTCATGCCTGTATATAAATCTGAGCCTCAAGGTGCTGCAGAAAAAGATTGAAATTGCATTGAAGTATTTTTTTTTTCTTTTTTATTCATACCATAAACAAAATTTCAGTAGCAAAAAAAAAAAGAGGATAAAAGTGAAACTTTTGCATGGCAGGGAAACAGTTAAATTATTCATAAATCACTTTTAAATAGCATAAGACTATTGTGTTTATAAATCATTTATTTACCTAAAACTTTATACATATGTACAAATGTGCATCATTTTCGCTCTTATGAAGAGACGTTACCAGCCATTTTCGCAACAAAATTTTGTACATTTTAATGAAGAAAATAAATTGTAAACAGCCAGAACACTAAACAACACTCGAAATGACTTAATTATACACACGTGTTTTAACAGAGTCTCTGTTGATAACAACAGCTGTGTCATTTGATAAGTTAAAAATGCTGAAAATTCTCTAATAGATTGTTGCTTAAAATTAGCCTTGAAATTAGCTTGTTAAGCGTAAGTAATGACTTAGTATTGATTTACATTGCTTTTGGTAACAATTAAACACAACTACGTCACTTTCGTCACACAAAAGGATGCGGATTAGAATTTTGCTTGCAAAAAAAAAAAAAAAAAAACACTTATACCATCTACCTTATTTTATAACATGCTAACTTCCAACACTGAAAGCTTTTTTTTATCCTCTACTAAACATTGACTCTAGCTCTGAAACATAAGAAAGAACAAAAAAGTTCCAGAAAATTTAATTTCCAGAATGGTTCTCATGAGGACCAGAAACACACACAAAAAAAAAAAAACATTAAAGAAGAATCTTTTAAACAAAAATCTTGTCCACCGCAAACGAAGTCCCAAGAAGGGAAAAAGCGAAAGAAAGAAAGTAGTGGTGAATGAAATTAAAACATTTTTATAGCCGCAAATTTACATTAGGGAATATTTTTAGTTTCAATTATTAATTTAAAAGTAACTGCTGGTAAATCTATTGTAAATAATGCAAGTTCTCCAAACCTCTTCACTTGGAAAATACGAATGCTTATGGGTTTGTTATATTCAAACCCGAACTTTTACTTTCGAAGAAAAAATATGATAAAATCTTTCTCGAAATGGAAAATTTAGATCTCCCTCGAGAATAGAGTGTTTACATCTTTTTCCTCGTGTTTTTCGTCTTTCTCAAGAAACAGTTTATGAAAAAATTTAACCGTAAATTTCATTTTTCGTGATTTTTCTCTTGACATTACTTTTATTTGCTGTAAACTGGTATATCTTGAATATTTTTGTTAAAGTCATTAAACATGTATTTAAGTTATAAAAATTTACTTTACACCACATGTGCAGTTTGTTGAGCAGCGTATTTTCTGCTGTTAAATTTTAGTTTTAAGTTAAGTTTATGATACGCTTAGGAGCTGAATTAGGATACTTAGTTTTTGGCAGGAAAAAGGTGAAAACCAGAAAAAAAAATCCTAAAACGTTCCCCAGAAATAATGTGACGTTTCGAAATATTCTCACAGTGTACGGTAAAGTAAATAAACTTTAAAAAAAATACATTTTTCTATGCTACACCTTATTTTTGAAGCATTTAAAACATCTAAATTTAAAAACCAGCATTAAACTACTATGTTTGTAAAATGCATTAAAAAACAAATTTATATGGATTTTTTTGAAAAATCAAATGCCCCCACTTTCCTAAAAGAACTTCTTTTCCAATATCGAATAACTTTACTTCCACCACATGTGAAAATATCAAAAGTTGATTTCGATGTTGGATTTGGAAAATCTTTTTCGAAACTTTACTCAATAAAATTTTAATGTATACGAATCATTTCTACTCCTAGGAGTCCGTGAATTACTTTTTTATTGGAGTCTTTGAGAAACTTTATTCTGATATTTTAGAATGTGGAAAAAAGTTTTTCAAAGTTTCTGGTATATTTTTCAACCCGAGAGGGTGGCCGTTATAAAACTTGAGATAACTCTCGGAAATACTCCTGTTTAAAAAAGTCCAAAAACATTTCATTACGTCTTATTTGAACAACTATATAACTATTGGGAAATGAAGAAAAATTCTATACTCGACTGCAACCTTTCTTGACTATAGAGAAATAAGCTGAGACCAAACAAAAGAAGTAGTTCCTTGCGCGGTGTCCGAATTTCGGGTGAAATTAGATCCTTCCCTTTAGAAATCGGATTAGAGTGTTTCATCTACGCATATGTAGCCTTTTTAGCCTACTATCACCGTTAAGAATAAAAGGAAGACGAAAAAAGTATTAAAAGTAGCCTAATGCATCCAAAAAATATCGCCAAGTCCAAAAAAAGTCAAAAAGAAATAAAAAAGAAAAATGAATATTGAAAAATTAGAAATTGGAAAGTAGGGTATTGAGATGGGGAATTTGTGCGTCTGTCGGTCTGTCTGTCTGTCTGCCACCCCCCCCCCCCTAATAACTTTTGAATGAACATTCCGATTTGAACAAACTTCTTTTTGTTGGAAAGAACTCGGCGAATACAGCTCATTCCCATATTTGATTTTTCGATTTGAACAATGTTTGGTGCAACATTGAACCGTTCAAACAACCTGTCCCGCGATACTAACTTTTTAGTGAATAGTCCGATTTGAACAAACTTTTTTTTTGTTCGAAAGATCTTATCAAGGATACTTCATTCCCGTATTTACATTTTCGATTTGAACAATTTTTCGTTCAACATTGATTACCATGTTCAAATTTTCAATTTGAACATTTTTTTGCCGAATTAAATAAACTTTGTTTTTGTTTGAAAGATCTCGGAGAGGCTCATTCCCATATTTCGCTCTTTGATTTGATCCATTTTTCGTTCAATGTTGAACCCTTCAGAAAAAAACTTAACATTAGCTCCTACGGGGAAATTTAAGTTGAATGTTGATCCTGAACTTAAAGACGGATTTCCTTCAAACTAACTTTGTAAGAAAATGGTTTTGATAAATAATGTATGTAAAGTAGTACTTTTCTGAATATTCTTCTGGCAGGACTCTGATTCCGACTCCGACTCCGCAAACACGGTAGAAATGCAGTCTCAGAAATACAAAGTGACAGACTGTGCAGACTTTTTTTTTTGACAGACGATATTTTTTTCTAAGAAAAATTTTTCATTCACGAGAGCATTTTATTCTTTATTTATATTTAACAACTGGCAACGAAATAAAAAATGAAAGTCTTGACATTTTATTAACGAACGAGTTTTTTTTTTTTTTTTCTTTGATAAAATGTGTTTTGATGTTCTTTGTACTTTTATTTACTTATTTATTTATTTTTTGAAAACGATTGAGGAATTTTTCTACGGAAGAACTATAACAGTTACATTCTCTAAAAGGTGCGACAAAACTTTATTTATTCGTTTATTTACTTTTTACTTGTATATTTCATCGATGAGATTGGTATATTTTGCATTTAGAAATCAGCTTTAAGTGCTAAAAAGGTATGTTTGACATAATTTTCAGTCTCAGTTAATCAAGAAAATATAGATCAGATGCTAGAATGCCGATGTCGATGTACGGGAAAGTAGGCTCGTTTAGTTCTTGACAGAACTTCTTGTTTTGTCATAATATTCGTAATTTTCTTAATATTTACAGTTTTACGAACGGAGTAGCGCGGAAGCATAATCCATTTGAATCGAACGCGCCAGCCAATAAGAGTTCACGCACAGTGGCGATCTCCTCTAATTCGCCAAGAAGGTTTCTGTTAACTCAGTTGTTCTTCCGCGCGTAGTGATTTCAGTGTCAAGTTAAGTTGCTGTAGACTATAGTCGCGGCACAGACCGACACACTGCAAGAAATAAACTGTTGTTTTTACAGTATTATACTGGCAGCTAAAGCTCCAATTTAAAACTGTAAAATACACAGTATTAAACTATAAAACTAGCAATTTTACAGCTTCTTACTGTAAAGGTAGCAATTTTACAGTTTACTGCCGTAAAATTTAGCTGTACTGTATTGAAAAAACAACAGTATAATACTGGCAGCAGAGGGTCCAGTTTAAAACTAAAACAAATCGAATTTTGTTTCAGTTTATGCAGTTAAGTTTATTAATTTAACACCGTCAACTTAAAAATTATAAGTTTATGCTATTAAAAAAAACTATTGGCCAGTCCCGCGCTTGACATTTTTTTAAAGTAAAAAACATAGCATTCTTCCGGGCATTCTTGAACTACAATCCTTTAATCAACAGTCAAGCACGCTTTCCATTTGTTTCGCTGATGCTTCGTAAATTTTAATTTTTTAACAATTATAATAACTTTAAAATATTGTTTAAACAAACTAAAAAATACGCTTTTGAAGTTAATCAAAATATTTCACACATGATACTCTGATTTTCAAAACTATTGAATATCCGCTTAGTTTATATGCACTTATAATACATCAACATGTAATATAGTTTAGCCTTTAGTATTAATAATAGTATTAAATATATTATTTTATATTTGCAAAGAACGTGGATTTTATCTTTTATTCAGATTTACGTACATACATACAAAAAAAAACCACATGTGAACAAGTAAAAGCGTATTAAAAACAAAGCATTCCACAGGTATGTTGCTATGTTGAAGGTAAATACATGTTGAAGTTGTTTTTAATACGCTTTTATTAGTTTCACATGGGGGTTTGTTTGTATATATGTAACTCTGAAGGATGGATAAAAGTCACGTTCTTCACAAATATACAAGTAATATATTTAATACTATTATTATTACAAAAGGCTAAAATATATTACATGTTGATGTAAAGTGTTTTAGTTGTTTGTATGTATCTCTGAATAAAAGATAAAATTTAAGTTCTTTGCAAATATAAAAGTAATGTATTTAATACTACTAATAATACATAAGACTAAACTATTTTAGATGTTGATGTATTATAAATGCATGTAAACTAAACGGATATTCAATAATTTTGAAAATCCTTTTAGTTTGACTAACTCTAAAAGCGTACTTTTCAGTTTTTTTAATTATATTTAGGATTACTTTTTCCTTAGTTCATTTTGGCCGCCAACCTCTTAAAAGAAGCATAGTTTCAAAAATAATAAAACATTCCGAGATAAAGCTGGTACTCATATATGCTCACAATTTACCATACTGCAGAGAGAAATTGTAACTAAAAACTAAATACAAATTTCTTCTATCATTGAATCTCAAGTAATTTGTTTTAGTTCAGTTTCGGAATCCTTGCTTTGTCACCTGCCATCTGCCAATTCCACTATTTAATTTGATATATCTCTTTTCGATTTCGAGTAATTTGAACTACATCATGAGTTCATGTGAAAAAAAAAACTAAAAAAATTAAATTATTGCATGTAATATCAGACTTGAAAACTTCGAGAACACACATTTTAATTAATAAAAAGAAACTGTGAAATGTTTTGCTAGAAAGGAAACTGATTTAACATTTACAATATGCAAGCTGTGAGTAATTCCTTGCGACTTCTGCAGTTGATTTGTTATCATTTATTTTTTCTAGATTGGTAGAACAGAATACAAAAAAAAATACCAGAAAGTTTTTTTTATGCTTTATTTTATGGGTAGGAAGATGAAAAGAATAATCTTAAATATAGTTCAAAAAAACTAAAAAATATGCTTTTAGATTTAATCAAACTAAAAGGATTTTCAAAATTATTGAATATCCGCTTAGTTTACATGCATTTGTACTACATCAACATCTAAAATAGTTTAGCCTTTAGTATTAAATATATTACTTGTATATTTGTGAAGAACGTGAATTTTATATATCCTTCAGAGTTACATACATACAAACAAACCCATATGTGAAACTAATAAAAGCGTATTAAAAACAACTTCAACATGCATTTACCTTCAACATACCTGCAGCCTTTAGTATTAATGATAGTATTAAATAGTACTTTTATATTTGCAATGAACGTGAATTTTATTTTTTATTCAGAGTTACATACATACATACAAACAAACAAACCCACGTGTGAAACTAATAAAAGCGTATTAAAAAGGGGAGAGGAGGCAGAAAAACATGGCAGTCACTATAATTTCACATAGGAAAATGTTCGTAAATATTTCCTAGAAGACAAATAAGAGTGTAATTTGCTACAAGAGGTTTAGTTTTTACTAGGCATCTTAAAGAATTTATAAAATGTCGAGATTATATGTAAAGCTTTCTTAAAAGTTCTTGCCCCGATAATATGAGTCTTGGTTCTTATAAATGGTAGATGTATTCATTCGTACCACGTATATATATTAGACACTAAAAAAACCCGATTTTTTTTAAATCCAAAAAAGAAATATCTTTCGGAATGTTAGATACACACATTCATTTTATTACTTTTATTTTATTGAAAAAAAGTGAAAAACTGCAATATGAAAAATAAGATAATGACGTAAAAGAATCTAGGTAAAAGAGAATTTCTAAGAGCTTTTTCGTGTTTAGATAGAAAATATTATTAAAAAATGTAAACCGAAAAACATTAACTTGTGACAGCTACATCCACAATGCCTTATCCAAAATCAATTAAGTCAGACTCGTCGAAAACAAAGCAGAAATGTCATGCTTCAACATAGTAACGCGCAAATACAATCTTTATGTTGCAATGTAACTCAGAATACTTGCAGATTTATGTGCTATAGCAAAATATTATTTCCAACCAAACGAAAGGAAAACTTGATATCAGAAAGCTGACAAATTACTTCCTCTTTCTCTATAGCAGGTCACTGACGACTCATAACTCTGTATTGCATGATATGTAATCAATTTTCTATTTATATAGAGCACATTCCGTGACAAAATTGCTCAAGTGAGGGAATTCTACAATAAATAAATTATATAGATGTTGCACATCTAATAGAAATGAAGAAAAATATGTATTAAATAAACATTTTTATTGATGTCTTATTTATCAATGATACATCTGAGAAGAAAATGTTTTAATCTAGAATAAATTGATATATATTAAAAAAACTCCCGAAGGTTTCCACACTGCAAAAAACAAATGTTGTTTTTCCAGTATAATACAGCTAATTTTATATTAATTTTACAGTAATAAACTGCAAAATTACTAGATTTGCAGTTTATTAGTGTGCATTTTAGTTTTAAACTGGAACCTCTGCTACTAGTATTATTCTGTGCTTTTTACAGTATAATACAGCTAATTTCATGGTAATATACTGTAAAATCGCTAATTTCTCAGTAATAAATTGTAAAATTGCTAGTTTTAGAGTGTAGAGGGTCACCACTGTAGATGTTACCATTGTGGCATCATCACCGTAACGTGTCCATTGTAACGGCCTACTGTCTCATGAATGCTAGCAGGGATGTACAGAGCGAATAATTTAAAATATTATTTATTAACGTATGTACAAAGAAAAAGGAACTTAAAAGTTAAACGATTCATGTTGCCGCAGGCGGTAACGTACGAGAACATAAGACACTAAATTGTGCGCCTTTTATGTCTGCCTTACAGCCGTTGCCACTCACTTGGTGGTTCTGTTTTAATATTATGCAAATTAAAGGTTGAACAAATAGAATGCGAATTAAGTGTTAAATAGTACGAAAATTAAAGTTCATAACAGTACGCCGCAAGAGTAAAAAACTAAAATCGCTAATTTTACAATTTATTACTGTGCATTTTACAGTTTTAAATTGAAATCTTTGCTTCCAGTATTATACTGTAAAAACAACAGTTTATTTTTTGCTGTGCAAAGTTTATGTTGGCTATGTTATTGTTTGATTTTACCAAAACGTGTAGGACACATTAGAAAAAAAAAGGTTTCTAATATACATATGTGATGTCCACACATACTTGTGTGATTTCTTAGTGCTCAATTAATTAATATTTTATTCCAGGAATTTCAAACTTTGGCTATTAGTTTTGATATATTTAAATACAGGGAACCATTATGTGTCATAAAATAAAGAATATTTTTAAGGAGTTTTTGGACTTATCGTTTGTACGTGTTTTGGTAGCAGCCGTATATTCAACACGTACAAATAATTATTTTCAAGTGCAATTTTTTGTCTTAAAAGGTTCGTACGTTACATTTTGACGCACCCTACATTCAAATATGGAAGAAGTAAAAGGCAAAGTTTTTAAGTCCGTTAATAAAGTGCAAATATGTAAGCAAAAAATGTTTCATTTATATAAATAGATTGAGTACTACGCACGAAAAATTGACCAGTTTTGAAATTAAGTAAAAAACTGTCACGTGCAGGACAAAATATTTGCTTTTTCGTAGGGTCAGCGTGAATGGGTGGTATTGGAACTTACAAATAAGCTTATTTCAAAAATATATACAGAAATCGCTTTTTTTTTCATAATTCATTATAAAAAGGAAATTTAGCTTAACACATATTTTTAAAAAAACGTTTAAACCTTTAAGAATCATTAGTTTTGATTCAGTATATTGCAGTTAGCGGTGTTTTTATAATAATAATAATAATAATAATACTATAAATTTTTACGCAACAACTTGTTTTGCTAATATTGAAATATTCTGATGTCACAATAACATGAAAAAGATACAGTTTTAAAATTAGCAGCTGCGTTGCACGGTCTACCTCGAAAATAAAAGTTGTCTCAAGTAAAATGTTTAGATATTCTTTTTAAAAAGTCATGTTTAACCATCTAGCTCAACTAAAAGAAAAAATAGTAAACAATTTTCGGGCCAATTTGTGGAAAAGAGCAGACTGCTTTGGATTTTTAAAAACTCCAAAAGTTCAGTCACTTTTATCAACAGACATCCACGGATTGAATCACCGAGTTGGCGGCGTATTGGATGTTTTTGCCTTAACCCTAGCTATAAGGTGGTTACACTAACTGCTTTATAATCAAAAAACAACTTAAAAATCAATCAGTTCAAAAAATAAATAAATAGAGAACCAAAGCTTAAAATATTCTTATACCTGAGGAGAAGAATATAATGATATTTATTTTTCAATGCGTATAGAAGCAATATAGTGCAAGTAAACAATTAATCAATTGGGGAAAGGAAGGAGAGATGGACTTTACATGTAATATCGAAACCAGTAACTTGTCGTTCGCGTCGTTGCGTACACTAAAACATCCGGACATATCGACTATGTGAATAACGTTCAGTTGGGCTTCCGCCGGCCAGTGAAATTACCCATTGGTTCGTTTATTTGGTAACAAATAAGTAAAAAGAAATTTTGGTATTTGAAATTATTTTTTTACTAAAAGAGAGAAATATAACTGCCAGTAAATCAACACTATTAAACGATTGTGCAAACTGATTTTGAAAACAGAAGAAGAAAATGTTTTACAGATACTACATCACCAAAAGTATTGAGACACTTTTAACAATTTGCATTTTTAAGAGTTTCTCAAAAAAAAGAGAGACTAATTGTTTTTTAACATTTTTCCCATGAAATATAGCCTACAGCAAACAATTCCCAATTAAAATTAAATCACAAATGCATTTAGGAGACAAAAAGAGGAAGATGTAGAAACAAATCATGCGAAGTGAAAAATTAATTGCTTAAAATGCTTATATTTCGAAGAATTTGCTATATTTCTGTTTGAAATTTTAGTATTGTATTTCTCGTGTATGCTGTCATCCTTTCGGAAGGTCAGGTAAGATGCTGTCATTGGAAAAGCACGGCGTGTTATGAGCCAAAAAATTGGCAAATAAAATTAGCTGTATTGAGAACAATGTTTATATTTTCGTGCTATTTTCACAAAAGTACATAAAATACTTGTACATAGTATGTGAATTAATTTATGAATATTAGAGCTTATTCCTAGCTATTTACGATGGAGACGGATCTAAAAGGATGTCTGCCTTCCGACTTCATGTTTGGTCTCCTAATTGTATGGGTGATTTATTTTTTTTCGGGGGGGGGGTTCAGCCAAAACCTGTATTTTATGTGACAAAAGTTGTAGAACGATTAGTCTTATTTTTTGAGAAATCCATAAAAATGCGAATTTTTTAAAGTGTGTCAAAACTTTGTTGACATAGTGTATGCATTAGTGCCTGAATTTAGCTAAAACCAGAGTGAGGGAGAAATGGAAGCTTTAACTTGAGTGCAAAATGAAATATTATTACTCAAACTTAGGAACATACAAAAGGGTTGGGTAAAAAAAAAACTCAATAAACAACAAAAAGCGAGGAACCATCGTAAAGTTCTCTACATTCACAAGGAGATGTGCTTAGTCTGTTTTGTGGAGCAACATGCAATGCATGTATTTAATGGAGTCTCTTAGTGAAAAAAAATAAGTGTCTTGTTGCAATTTGGCCATTGAGCTGTGTATTGACACAAACGATGGCTGTACCCTTTGTCTAATTACTCTTTGTAAAATTTTCGAGTACTTTGAACACTCCACCTTGCCTAACAAGCTTTTCATTTTGTCTTCAAGTAGAGGGTAAAATGGAATATGTCACAATTTTACTTTGTAAGACATTTCCGATTTGTCAAAAAAATATTAAACATTGAATGTGATGGATTTATAGTACAGTTTAGTTTGAACTTTAAGACTAATTAAATAAAAAATATCATATTGTACTGTGTTATTTTATTGCAGCTCTAAGTAAAACCTTCCATTTTGCTTTAGTCGGTAAAACCAATCAGCAGGGGAAGTAATTTGGAAAGAAAAAGAGAAAACGGATTGCGGATATCTTTTTTATTCGGCCCGTTAGTAGAGAAAATCGGTTAATCCTCTTGTTATCTAGGTAATGTGCATATCAACAGATTACGAGCCGTTGGTATAACATTTACACTAGAAAGTTGAGCTGTAATCTGAAACCTCCATTATGTTATACTAAGGTGTCACTTACTTTAAGGTTATCGCGATTTCGGCAAAAAATATTTAAAAGTAACAGTGAATAACCGATTTTATTGTAATTAGAAAAGTGATGTTTTAACAACACATGCTTCTTGTTTAAAAGAAAACACTTTATAAGAATCTAGCGCTCTACAGTTGCAGCATATATTGACTTTCTTATAACCAAAAACTTTGCTAATTTTATGAGTTAAAACTCATAGTGTCTAACTATTTTTATAAATACGAGCAATGATCAAAGAGTAGAGTGAATGAATTTTTATGCCAGTAACTTCTGAAATTACACCTATATCGCTCATGAGCTGCAATAGCAACACAACTCAAAAAATCATGATTTGAGATTGGTGGGTTTAAAATTGTCACTACCCCTAAAGGAATGCATAAGAAATACTTTAGTTTGCTGCCATCTTATTCCCTAGTATTGAATTATGCATTGAGCTAGTATAGCTGTTAAAACGAATAAAGACAGTGAACTCTCACTTATGCACCGGCCGAAGGTACCGAGAGAAAAAAGCGCATAAGTGAGAGAGACGTATAAGTGAGCAAGCCTATTGAAAGTAATAAAACGCAACATAGACTCTAATGAGAGAATGAATAAGAATGTTTCCATAGAAAAGGGATATATTACTACGGTTTTACAATTACTGTAACATAATTACAGTGATAATAATAAAACAAAAATTGTAGCACACCTAATTACAAACTGTTCCCCTTAAAACGATCCGTAATAGATAATTGTCCTCTCCAAAATCTAGTTTATGCGGAAAAAATGCCTTCCATGAGCAATAAAGGCAAAAGATTATAGGAAAGTGAAGAAAAAATTTTATTTTTTAACGAAAATAAATTATATTTTTGACATTTTACGGAAAATTCGGCGCATAAGTGAAATATTAATCTTTTGAGTAACGTATAAACGAATGATAATGTCATTATTTTGCCATGGAATGTGCTGGGACCATTGAAAATCGTAGTATAAGTGAAAAAGGCGCATAAATGAGGCGGTGTATAAATGAGAGTTCACTGTAGTTTCATTTTTTCTCCTGTTTGTTTGTCCAAAACGCTTGTTTTTTGAGCTGTACCACTATTACGGTTTATGAGAAATATGATTTAAGTTGACGAATATAGTAATGTTTTGAGACAGCGATACGTTTGAACACGTTCAAACTTGTCGGTTAGCTTACAGAATCGCTAGTCAGATAGTGTCTATATAAACTGCTACGCTCCATGGATTTAAAACTGATAAAATTATTCCAATTCAAAATTATTCCAATTCAAATAAGTCGAACTGATTCCAAACTCAATGCTCGAGTTACAAACGACTTGAACATATTTCGAATCTGATGGCACCAGTGATAATCACAACAACATCTGATTCATGAATTTTTGGACAAAAAAAATAGTTCCTGCCTTGTTTACCGGGTTTAGATTTATGTGAATTTTGACTATTCTAGGAAATTGAAACTATTATTAAAGGTCACCATTCCTCCCATTAAAAATACCACGACAGAGCAACTGAAAGTCTTTTACGAAAACGACTTTAAAAACTGCTTCCATACATAAATTCACTGCTAGGATAAGTGTAGATAAGAACAAAACTTCTAAACCGATTCCATGTAAGCTTCCTACTGTTGTTGAAATAAAAATTATTCACCATATCTTTTTATCACACCTCGTAAAAACTTTCAAAACTGTTTTAAAGCCATGCATTTGAGCATTATTTGTCATAAACTGGAAACTGTTAGTTTACTAATTTCACTGTTTTGAATCTAATTTAAAACTTTCAGATTTTACGATGAAGACTGCGAAAGAAAAGATTGAAATTGCGAAATAATGTACTTTTAAAATGCAAAAGGGAAAATATGCGAGTAAAGTCTCCAGACACGTTGCAAACAGAATTTCTCCAAATCCAAAGAAATGTTTTACAGTATTTGCACAAAAACAAATCTTTAAAGTCGACTTCAAAATAAAACTCTAGTTTAGGTGCGAGTTCTTCACAAAAAAGAGGATTTCTTCTGGCTTCTGGGAGAGAAATGGATTTGTTTTCTTGTCTAAGAAGATACGAGTTTGCCGAAGTTTCTTCCCATTAATGCCCTTTTTCTGGGCAGTAAATCTTTTGGCTTTTTTACACGTTGCATGAAAACGAAGTTCCATTTCAAGTTAGCTTCGCTGTCATAATAAATTCGCGCAAGCTTAGTTCATTATTCCTAAAACTTTTGTCGTTTCGTTTTGTTATTCCTCAAAATGGTAAAAAAAGAAGACACCATTTGATTGGATAAGAATGAGTAAATAAATCTACAAATCTCAAAGATATCATCTTGCTTATATTATTACCCTAGCCATGTTTATTTTCTTGATTAGATAGGAATGAGTGAACAAGTTTACAAATCTGAAAGATATCATCTTACCCAGATTATTACTTTAGCCATGTTTCGTTACTGCGACAAAACGTTCTTATTTCTTTATCAAATTCCATGACTCATCCCTCATTTTAAAACTTGTGGTGCCGTCTTCTGACGAACAATAGAGCCTAAAAATTGTTTTTTCTTCTTTTTGTCGAAAGAACAGAGTTTTTTCTGTTTTTTATAGCACATTTATTTAATTGACAGAATATAAATACTAAGGTATAGTGGCGGGAATGGATAGCGCATCATGTTAGAAACGTGAAGATATCATGTTCGATCTTGCTTAGGGTTTTGTTGCTTTTGGTTGAGTTTTATTTTTTTGGGTTAATTTTGATCCAAATTAGCACTAACATATAACCTAAACTCAATGTAGGATTTAAACACAGTATTTCTATTGCATTAAAAACACCAAAGAAAATGTTTATTTTAGTATGAATAATATTTCTTACAAGTCTTTTATTTTTTTGGTTGTTTCCTTTGTTCTTCATAAAAATATAAATACAAGGCAGGTATGATTTCACTCTCTTTTAAATCAGCAAAAAAAAAAAAGCAATTCACTATGGTCCTGTTTTTCGAAAAAATACCGTTTAAACAAATGGTCTTGAGCTAATATTTAAAAAAGTGCCAATTTGAGTCCCAAGTGAATTTTCACTAGTATTTCAATAACTAGTTAAAAAAATAATTTTCCCCAGAAAGAAGATAAGGTTCTGCTTTCATTTCATCTTTTTACATCAGAAAAAAAATTTTTTTTTCTTCAGAAAATATTGTTTTTACACATCAAAAATCAGATCGGTAACGTGTCCCCAGTAGCAAAGCTTAGCATGCAAACAGGTCATGCGCACTTTCTAACTTCCCAAAAAAACGCACTTGCACAAAAAACGATTCTATTTTCACCCCTTTATTAATATTTTACTTCATTTTTGTTTTAATCGATTTCTGATTTTCTAGCCGATGCGAAATAAGCGTGTCCCAAGTTCCGCCGTCAGAGTGGTAACAATAACTTCCGATCTATGTTTAGGCTCCCAAAATCATTTCCTGCACCTATACCACGTGATACTGAGTACCTGGTGGGATGTTTTATCGAATCGTAATTAAAAATTTGCATTTCTGCATCTAAAATTGTAGGTAAGATTTTTTAAAGTGATTTTATAAAATGTGTGTCATTTGAGTCATCAGATCGGTAACACGCTCTAAAATGCGCAGTTTTTATTATTTTAAAAATTATTTTATATATAAGTATAGTCCTTTATTACAAGTGAAAAAATCACGTGTTTGATTTTGGTTTAGTGCGATCGACTCGGAAATAAAAAAAAAAACTTTGTCAGTTTGTCAGATCAGTAACAGTCAGAGCGGTAACATTGAAAAATAGCGAATATGTTACAGAACTAACTCACACGTTTCAGAATTATAAAAAGCAAAAATCATGGGTTTTAACCATATATATTGAATATTTTTGTTGTTTAAAAATGAAAAGCAATGAGTTTTAGTAGAATTGCTTCATTTGTGGTTTGTATAACCTAACAATAGAAGTTAGTAAAATAAGAAAAATTGACACTGCATAAATTAAGTTAATAAATTATTATTATTTTATTTATTTTTTTTTTTGTAGGTGCTTCAATTTCTCATAACTTCGCTAAATAACTAGATAATAACTAGCATGCTAAATTTGAATTTCTGATCAAGAAATTAAATATCCTACAACTAATTAAAGAAAAACAAGCAGCAGAGTTGTGTGTTGAAAAAGTTGAAGTTGTGTGTTGTTTCAAAACAAAACAAATGTTTTATTAGCTTGGATTTGGTAAACTCATAACTTATTTTATCTAAAAACCTTATCGCTCATTTTTATTTCCAAGAAATGCTTTTTTATAATGAAATTTGATTTTTTAGCCTAATATATATATTTTAATATAATTATCTTAATTCTATGTTAAAAATGCAAGGAAATTATATCATATTTAGAGATGTTAACGAAGACTGAAAGCATAAACTCAAATATGTAGCTCATATTAACATCAGATATGTAACATTCATCAGATCTGTAACGGCTTAAAAGTGAGTAATCTAAGGAGGAGGTAAATAACTTCCTTGACCTCCCCCCTTTTATTTTCTTGCATTTAGACCCAATTTAGACTTAAAATCCAATATTAGTTTTTTTCTGCAAAAAATTTTTTTTTTTTCAGAAAACTCCAACTTCAAATTGGCACTTTTCTAAATATTGGCTCTCTTACCTAGTCTTATATATTATTTCTTTACCCGGCTTACTTTACCATGCAAAAACTTTCTCATTTCTTTACAAAACTTCATGACTTACCCCTCATTTTAAAGCGTATGGTACCGGCTGTTAAAAAAAAGTAGACCAACTTTCTAAAAACCGTTTTTTGTGTAAAGAAAAAAAAACATTTTTCTGTCTTTTATTGCACATTACTTTGATGACACTAAATACAAAAAAAGACTTCAATACAAAAGTAAGATATGATTTCATTTTCTTTTAAATTAGCGAAAAATACCAATTCACTGTGTGGCTATTTTTCGAAAAATTTCTGCTTAAATGAATCGAATTTTGAATTACTGCTGTCTAGCGCAAAAGCTTCGCGCAAGTCGCCTAGTTAGTTATGTTACTAAAAGAAATGAACTACGTATAAGTAACAAGTAAAAGCAATTGATGCGACTGCCAATATTCTCCTGTTGATTGCAGGATACCTAACTGATAGTAGTGGAACTTTTTGACATCATCCTCATAGCAGTGTGAATATCGGACCTGACACCTTTAAAGACTGGGTGCACCACAGTGACAATCTCAGTTGTTTAAAAATAAAAGCAGAGAATGGCGAATGAAATATGCACGAAACTGCAGTCCATGTATAGAATAACTGAGTTAGCGCGGTGTATTGCATGTTTTTGCCTTAGCCCTGGCTTAAGAGTGGTTACTTACTGCTTTATAACCCCCCTCGTAATTTCTCCCCTTCGCATATTTCACTCTTCATACAACGAACACTATTCACCCCCCCCCCCCCCCCCATTCTCTTCCAACAGTTATATCAAGAAAGTTTTAAAAACCTGTCCAAAGCATGAACAGTTGGATGATGAATAGAACCCCCCCCCCCCCCCCGCTTCGGAACACCCGTAGGAGTTCCTCGAGGAAATCCTCCATGTATGTATGGTGAATTCTGTTGAGATATTCCTGCGGATCTACTGACCCCTCTCTATTGAGGTTTTCTTTAAGGAATTCCAACTGCGACTCTGAGGTTTTCCTCAAAGCCGATTGTACTGTGTAGATGGGTAGGAGGTGTTTTCTTCAACAGACTAGCCTTCGTATATTCCCGTAGCGTCTTGGGATTTAAGCGAATCTTCAAGGAATTCCTCAAGGCCAGCCTTCGGATTTTACAGGGCGTGTGGGGGCACTTTAATTTTCTTTTTTACAGTCGCTTGAAAGTTCACAGGCTGAAACTTGCCGACTGACTAACATCAAGCAGGGACTATTGGAGATCAACGCTTATAGCGAGGCAGCAGAATACGTGGACCTGCCTATATCGGGGGTCATCACAAATTTGTAAATTGTCCTGTCGATCTACATGCCTCTGTGATAATTGGTGGTATGAGTTTTGTGGTGATAAACTGGTGTTTCATTGAAAATGATTTTTTCTTAATTTTATTAACTATATTCCCCTGGCATCTCGGAGAGTAACTTTATTATTTTCACAGTTCAGATTTTTGGCTTCTTTGCTAACTTACCTGCATTTTCATCTCCTGCAATATTAGCATGTGCGGTATCCACTGAAGAGTACAATTTTTGTTCAATTTTTGAACATCACTAAGGTTTGAATTGATTTCCAGAGTGATAGAAGATTTTCTACTGAAGATATTTTTAAGAAAGATATAGATGTTTTACAAAAAAGTAAATGTCTAGGGCTGCCTGGCACCCTGGCAGCAATACTTAAGCTATCTCTTTTATCCAGAGCTTTTGATTTACCAAAAGTGGTTCACTTCGGTTATTCGAGGCTATACTGTGTTTTATAAATATCGCGTCAAACAAACCTTTTCGCGTTGCATTTTCCAGTAGTTTGATGCTCATTTTCTTCGGTAACTACCTAACTAATCAATGTGTACAAAAACTAGGACTGTTTTTTTTTTTTTTTTAATGTTACACGTACACGATACCATTACAAACAACCGTTGACACTCGAGTCTGAAAACATACATGAATGTCATTTTTATTTCAAACGCGTAAACGCTCTCTATATAGTTGATTAAAACCGCAGTTACTGTCCAACCTTGAAATGCGCACCTAGCCCCATTGAACAGTTCCATTTCAAAAAGGGGTGACAGCTTGATGAAGAAAATGCACCACGGTAGCATTTCTACTTAGTCCGATATTATTTTATTTTTCTAAAACTGATAAGGAACATGAATAAATTAATAATTAAAAAAGCATCAGCGCAAACCAACTGATCAAATTTAGAAACCCAACAAGATACAAAGCAAAATCTCCTCACCATTCCTTATCTCTCTTATTACCATCATAAATATTTCGGCAAAATCAGTAGAGACCTCAGGCATGCTCAAATGCGTCCAAGGCAGTGGTCGGAAGTAGCGCGCTACAAGTAGCAAAACTACTGTAGTAGCTACATTTTTTAGTAGTTTGTAGTGTAGCGCACTACTTTTTTAAAAAAGTAGAGTAGCGAGTAGCGCGCTACAAAAAAGTAGTAGCTTGTAGCGATTTCTAGAATCTACTTTAAATTAAATAAAAAAATAATAAATAAATGAAAAAAAAGAGAACGAAGAAAGAAAACAAGGTGGTTCTTGTGGCGAATATTCATAAAATTGTAAAAAAAAATCTAAAAAGGACAAATTTTAGCCAAAAAAAAGGAACATAAAGGACAAGTAACGAATAAGTTCAAAGACAATTTCTATTTCTATTCCATATTCGAATGAGGTAATTTTTTAATCTAAATCACTTTTCGAATTTTTTAGGTCGATCCTCAAACGGTGTATTCTTTTTATTTATTTATGTTTTAAACAGTAGCGAAGTAGCAACTACATTTCAAAAGCAGCTCGCTACATTTAAAAAAAAGTAGTTGTAGCTGTAGTTAACTACATTTATAAGAAAGTAGTTGTAGTTGTAGTTCGCTACAAAAAATATGTAGTTTTTCCAACCATTGTCCAAGGTCACTGGAAAAAATATCAAACTGTAACGAACAAATTTTAGTTCTGCAAATATTTCAATGTATAGTGAAAAAAAATTGTGAAGAAAAAAAAAACTATATTGTAGATAATCGTGAAATCTGAAGTATTTTTTAAACTAAATTGACAACCTCCCAACATTTTAAATTAGGAACACCAAAAGAAGATATCAATTTTCAATCATAATTACATTCTTCATTACTACTCTCAAAATCACTAAAGCTCTGGGGATCGTAAGTTATCTCTTCCCTTCAAATCTGATAACCCAAACATTTAATCCAATCTGGTCTTTCACTGGCATTGAAGCAGAAAGAATTGCTTCATTTTGATCGCTGTTATTGCGCCGAACTAATTAATTGTCTCATTACGACCACACCGGCTCTCTAATGATTTTACCAACAATGCGACGAAAGAGCGGATAAAAACATTTTCCGCATAACTAACCAATCGCGATGCTTTCAACAGCTGGCTCGAAAACAATACATCTAACAAAATTATGGCTTTAAGCTGGCATAGAAATTAAAAGCGTAATTTACGATTCTGGTTTTAATTATAAAAGTCCCATTATTATTTTTTGTAAGAAAGATTTTTAATATTGTTTGAGTAGAATAGAAAAAAAAATCTGGAAAATGCTTAATTTTATTTAACATTTCATTGAGAAGGAAAATTAGAGTTGGTTATGTTTTTCAATTAAATCTCGATAATGAAGCTCTTAAAATATAATGGGGGCGAATCCTTCAGGAAGAAAATTTACTTTTAGTCAATAAAATTGATAGAATCAGTAAAAACAAATAAATGGTGCAAGAAAACCTTATAATGTTCTTAACAATTTACTCTTTTTTTTTTTAAATGTCCGAACTAAAAAAAGGAAGCGAGCCACGAATTGCATACTTCTGGTGTAGAGCTTCTCAGTCTCATTATGTTGATTGCAATTATCTACCTACCTTCTCTACACAATCGCCGTTCACTTCAAATCATTTTTTGTACCGCTGCACCAGCTTCTTTATCCCCTTTGCATAGAAGCTTGCCGCCTGAGAGTTGAACCAGTTGACAACTGCGTTTTCGAGTCCCTCTTCGGTTTGCTTAAACTTTTTCGGTTTTGGTGAAGTTGAGTGTTGCCACTGCATCGAGTGCAATTTCGTTTCTGAGTTGGCTTAAGATACCCACGTCTCGTCCCCAATAACAATGCGAGAAAACAAGTCATCTCCATCTTGTTGATAACGGGCCAAAAACTTTCGTCCACTTGACATTCTTTGCTCTTTGTGGAGGTCGGTGAGCATTTTTGATACCCACCTTGCACACAATTTGTGGTATGCGAGGTTTTCCGTGACAATAGTGTAAACAGTAGTGCGTCCGAGTTGAGGAAATTCTTCAGATCGGCCTTTCATCGTCAATCAACGATCAGATCGCAGTGCTTGGTCCACTTGTGAAACGCGGATACGAAGTCTACCACTCCGCTCTTCGTCATGGACATTTGTTCGGTCATTTTTAAAATCACGGCACCATTGTCTAGCCTTTCCTTTACTCATAACTGTAGGTCCATAAACCAGGCATAACTCTCGATGAATTTCAGCAGCTGACGATCCTTTTGCATATAAGAAACGAATCACAGAACGCACTTCACAGTTGGCGGGATAAACGATTTTCGCGGCCATTGTTCTTTGCATTCACGACAACAGTACGACTTCAGAACCAAAACAAATGACGTTGTAGCTTCGCAATGAGTCAGTAGATGGAGCTGCAGTAGTTAAACTGTGCTCCGAAGCTCTATTATTTTCATTTAAGCAAACGGCCCTTACTTTTTGAACGCGCCTCGTACATCAAACTCATAGGGATGGGGTATTTAGTCTCTAGTCTCTAAGCAATTGTTTCCTAGTATCTATGGAAAATGAAAATACGCTGCTGTAAAAAGAAACACGATTTCATTCGCTAACAAACAGTAATATAAAAGCTGTTCCGATTTTAAGAAAACTAATTGTTGAAGAAAATCACGCAGCTGGTCTGAAGTTAAAATTACTGGAGTTTTTCTTAAAGCGCATGTGTTGAAACAAACATCGGCGCAGAGCTCTTGAAGTCTTATGAACGTAACCGAGATGTGCCTGAACCGGTCCAGTGGTCAAACGTGCATGCTTTACTCTGTAAGTGGTAAGTTTGCAGTTCGGGGTTCGATTCTATCATGTTTCGTTAAAATAACTTACGAATGTATGTAAAACTGATTGGTAGTGGGAAAGCATGATCCTGAAAAACATTAAATAAACCAATAACGAGAAGTAATCTTCCATATAGGTAAATGATCTTTTTTCTTTATTTTGACAGAAAAGTCTGATATTCCTTAGAAAGAATAAGAAATCAATAAAAAATTGCGCTTCAGTTACATTACTATGATGTGACCCAACACCATATATATCGGTTAAGTTACATCAGAGTAATGGAGACAGCACTTTCGCCACCGTATTTATGGAGTAAGGTTGCACAAAGTTTTTCACAGCTTAAAGATATATTTATCATACACAGTTAATCAGGAGTGCCCACGGGGAGTGGGGATTATGGCGCAAGTTACGCCATCAAAATTTTTGGGGGGGATTTTTTAAAACTAATTTATTTATTTACTTATTTATGTAAATTGTTTACTGATTTTTTTAATAAAAAATATTCATTAATTAATATTTTTAATTTAAATTAGTTCTTTTATTTCTTTATTATTATTATTTATTTATTTATTTTGTGTGTGAGTGTGCTTGGAATGTCTGGAAGAGAAAAAAAGCGATTATGTTCTACGCATAATTAGTACTTTTAGAAAATTAATAATAAATTAAAAAAATAATAAATAATATTTAAAAGAATAAATAAATAATATTTAAAAAAATAAATAACTATTAAAAAAAATAATATTAAAAAAGTAAAATAAAAAAGAGAGGTAAAATAAAAATAAAAAGCATAATAGGGTTGTGAAAAATTTGGGGGGGGTGGTGGGGGAATTTGAGCCATTGAGCTTGGGGGGATGGGCACCCCTGCAGTTAATCACAGAGCCTTGGACTTTACGCACAAAATTTTATCTCTAAATTCATCCAATAGAAATGAAAGGCTCTACCATTTAAACATTCTCTCGATTCTCTTTGCCATTTATCGGTTATCGCAACAACGAAACCGCTTATAAGCACTTTAGTAAAATAAGAAAAAGTATACATTAAATTAGAACCACTTAACAAAAACCGAAAAAAACTATTGTCTCAAGGTTTCAACGCAAAGCGTTGTGACACCGAAACATTTGAGATTTTACGTGAAAATCCTTCGTTTTAAATGATAGCAATGCACGCAAGCATAGTATTTAAGTATAAAAACGCTCATAAGTTAGACTTGATAAACTCTGGCATTTAATTCCATACTGTGCTCTGTAATAAATAATAGGATTTGCTAATGCGAAAAAAAATGTATGTACTATTTCTTTGAAACATCATCCCTTCTTAAGTACTAAACGCAAAACTTAACGTGATTTTCTGATTTCAAACACGAAACTGTAGCGCACACGCGCACACTCATACATTTATGCATCGGGACAGGGGCTAAATCTAACCCTCATAAGCCTGAATTTCATATTATTTGTAATTATAGTAGTAATAAATAGTTATTTGCTCACTGTCCTATTCTGGGCAAAAATTGCATTTGAAATGAACTTTAAATATTTAACGATAATTGAATATTCAATCTAAAGTATGAAAGTTACTAATTACTAATTTTGCTAAAATTATGGGAAAATAAAACATTTGCAATCATTCTTACTCATGGTTTTTTTGTTAATCTTTGATATTAACCAGAACATTGTGTTATATTACACCTCATCTAATTATACAATTGTTGTAGTTTAGGGGAGGGCTGCCGTTGAAAATGTCTTCTAAAATATTTGGTTTTTATTGTAACAATAATGCATATGTAACGTAAATTAGTTTCAAATTTTTTATTTATTTTGTGCACCCCAAACTATAAGATAATTACACCCAAATATATTTTTTTAAACTTCAGAATTCCTTTTCTCAAAATGTTTTCACAAATTTTAGCTAAAACTGCAGCATAAAAACATGCAAAATAATAATGGAAAAAGTTGTCACCAAACATAGCATTTAAATCTTTCGTTATACCGAAAGGTTAGAATTGAACAAAATCGCATCAAGTGAGCCACTAGTATGACGCAATCAACCAGTATAAAAAACAGTAAAAAAAACAAAAACATAACAGCAGATTCCCGTTTCTTTCATTGGATTTTTTTTAGCTTAAAGAAAAGCAATATTCAGTTTCTCTTTCTATAATAAAATCTCGCCTTTCCTCCTCCGGTTCTTAAGACTTTTTATTCTTTTAATTTTTTTCTCTCTAACCTTCCTTTCTATTCCTCCATTTCCAAAATCGTTTTATGGGGACATAAATAATACTTTTTGTTTGCACACATTTTAGTTAAAACTGCAGTGTAAAACATGCAAAATAATAATGGAAAAAGTTGTTACAAAACTCAGCATTAAATATTTCGTTATACTGAGAGGTTACACTGTAAAAAATTAAAGTTGCTTTTACAATATAATACAGTAAATTTTATATTCATAATCTTTAAAAATTACTAATTTTACAGTAATAAACCGTAAACTGTAAAATTACTAATTTTACAGTTTATTACCGTGCATTTTGCAGTTTTAAACTAGAACCTCTGCTGCCAGTATTATAGCATTGTTTTTACAGTATAATACAGCTAAATTTCACGGCAATAAACTGTAAAATTGCTAACTTTACAGTAAGAAACTAAAATTGCTAGTTTTACAGTTTATTACTGTGCGTTTTACAGTTTTAAATTGGAACCTCGGCTGCCAATATTATACTGTAAAAATAACAGCACATTTTTCACAGTGTAGTTATAATTGAATAAAATCGCACCTAGTGAGCCACTAGTATGACGCAATCAACCAGTATAAAAAACAGCAAACAAAACAACTGAAAACATAATTGTAGATTCTTGTTTCTTTTTATTGGACTTTTTTTAGCTTAAAGAAAAGCAATATTCAGTTTCTCTTTCTTTAGTGAAATCTCGCCTTTCCGCCTCCGGTTCTTAAGACTTTTCATTCTTTTAATTTTTTCCTCTCTAACCTTCCTTTCTATTCCTCCATTTCCAAAAACGTTTTATGAGGCCATAAATAACGCTTTTTGTTTACTACCAAAATACTTACAAAACATGCTCCCCTCCTCTCCCCCCTTGGAAGAATAAGGAGAGGCATAATGGGAAATATTTTATACATCGAAATGGATCGTTCGTACTGTCATAAAACTTCTAAAAATTCTCTTCTAAAGAATGTATAAAGATATTTCCAATGAATTATTTTTACACAGAGAGCAAAGCAGTCAGAAACGCATATATGCTGCGTAAATGCTGAAATGGAATAGTTTATGTAATATGAAAATATACTTTTAAATGATAGAAAAAGGTTTCGGCAAAACTGAAATGTATTAAAGAGAATCATGTGTCCCATAAATAAATATAGTATAGCTTTTGGAAAATATGAGTTTTTATAATGTCATTTTATTGCGACGGCATTCAAGTAGTTAAATTCGTCGTTACTACAGTTATTCCATCTGTGATGTATCCGTTTTGAGATTTTCAATAATTTGAGCTTTTCTAATGCTATTTCATAACTTTAATATTCGAGCTGGTGAATTCCAGGTGCACTGTCTTCAATTTTATAAATTTCCTTAACGCTTTAAGACCATAAAATCTAAGGTAGTTTAATAAAAATTGCGGTGTTTTCCAAAGGGAATTACGGTACGTTTACAATATCTTTCATCTGTTTGGTGTTTTTTTTCCTAACATTTAGATTTTATAGTCTCTTTAATATGAAAAAAAATTTAATTTATTTTAATTCAAAAATTTATAAAATAAACTTAAACTTTAGATGAGAAAAATATCTTATCCTGCTCTTTAAAATGTTAAAGGAAGCATTTCTTATACAAAATTTACAGAACTAAAATATTTGATGAGGTTATTTTATTGGGCTTCACTCGTTTAAATAAATCCTCAAATTGCGTAAAAATGAAGACATGCAAAAACTAAAATTATTAAAGTACGATGTACATAAAACTCATAAAATTTTAAAAGACTTTTGAAAGAGAGACCAGAGACATATATGAAGTTTAAAATTCTGAACAATAAGGCAAAAGGAAGAACTGTCAAATAATTTTAACTAAAACCAGAAACGCAAATAACGAAATAAAGACGACATAAAAATAAGGACAACGACAAAAGCACTAAATCATCTACATAAAGTCGATCTCTTAAAAAAAAAAAAGGAACACATTTGGGTGGAGTGCGTCCTCTAGCAACTCCTTCAAAGAAGGAAAAGAAGGATTAAAAAATGAAAAGGAACTTGGTAAAACACTGTGACTAACGCTGTATGTAGTGCATAGAAGCTAATTCCTGCGGCATAGAAGACATTTATGCATGTATCTGAAAAGCCGATACGAAAACTGACTATAATGATTTGCTATTATAACAGGTTTTCTAAACAAAATTTAAGGAAATTATTGAACAGGTTCATTAAGTTAAACCATGTCTTACTCTGCAAGTCAAAAGATCCAGAAGAAGTAAGGAAATGACAATTCCTTACATGTGTTCTGAGGTTTGAAAGGAATAGTTTTATTGAGAAATATGTGTTTGCTGTATTTATTTAAAATTTGTGAAAAAGGTTACTTGGATTTGAAAAAAAAATAAATTATTTACTAATGTGATAAAATGAAAAACCAAAGCAAGAAAACAAATGTGTTTAGAATTAGCACTAGTGCAACAAGAGTAATTATTTGCCTCATTTCCATCCGAAAAGATTTAAAGACCATTACCTTTTTGCAATAAGTAACCGCCTTTAATCCATGGCTAAGACAGAACTACAGACAATATTTCAATCGCCCGATTATATTATCCAAAGGCTAAGGTTAGTATTTGTTAATGTATTAACCAGTTTGAAATAATCAATAAACAACCACTACCGTTGCTGTAATCATTTTCTATTGAAACATGCTACCCAGAAAGCGGAACTTCTACGTGCTCGAATTTTACTCTGAGATTTTTTTTTCCATTTTCTTGAACCTGCAAACAAATAGGAATTACACCCTTCAAAACTCAAGAAGCCTCAAAGGATATTCTACGAAACCCCTTTATTATGCACAAGGCAATCTTTGCATTCTCATTATTCACCAATAGCACATGCAACATAAACCAACAAACGATCAACGCGGATAGGTGCCGTACTAAATAATAAAGTGTGAGTGTGTACTATTCCAGAAAATTAATCATTCCTATAGTTTTATAATAATGTCATACATACATTATATATATATATATATATATATATATATATATATATATATATATATATATATATATATATATATATTAGGGTGGTTCACAAACCTATGGCAAAAAAAAAATTTGTCCTAGAGGTCACGGCGGTGGCTCATTTTTTTACCTTTATCCACCCTAATATACTGCCAAAATTTCAACCTCCTACTTAAATAAAAAGACGGTGCTCAAAGCTCAAATAGTTCTCCAGTTTTTGTCAATTTCAAGCGTTTTTCGGTTGAGCGGCAGAAAAAAAATTCCGGGTGTTTTGCTATCATTCTAGCTGATTCTTATGTTCAATGTTCCCCTGAATCCTAATATGGCCACCCTTTTCCTCCATTGCCTCCCACTTTTCGAAAATAGCGCCCCCTTCCCCTCCTATTTTCATCAGATTTCGACAATTTCATAGATATTATTTGGAGGGGAGGGAAGCATTATATTAACCATTAACATTCTTCTATAGGGCTAGGAGGTGAAAAGTTAAAAATCATAAACAACTTTTCACAAGTTAAGAGGCTCATGGGGGTATTTTCCTCCTCCCCTCCTTAAAATATTTAACATATCATCAACAACTCATTTTTTCCAGTTTCAAAATTTTACACTTACTTTTTGGTGAAACACAATAATATTGGACTGCCATCTATGACTCCCACGTCCAAAAAATTTTTCAAGTTGTAAAATTTTGTTTAAAAATTTGGAAACATCGCATGTTACATATGAGTCGCACCGCAGATTTCCTTCAGTGAAGAACCCTTCAGTATTATTTATATTCATTCCAGTTCTGTTCGAGCGATTACCGTGAAGGGGGAAACAGAGATCATATTTGGATTCAGTGGGGCATTTTACATAAGAAACCGTAAGAATAGTATCAGATACATTTGAAGCTCATTTTGTGCCGAGCAGTGTTATTATACTGAAATTTGCGAGAAGTTTTTAATTAAAGCCAAAATATTTAAACTTCTTGCTGTGCAATTCAACTTTCTACGGATATTTATACATAGATTTTTTTTTTGAGAGGGAGAGAGAGAGAGATTGTTAGTATTGAATATTTTACTCTCTCAGCAAGAATAAGTACTCAATTTTCTTCAACAGCAAATAAAAGAAACTGCTCATTGTCCTCATTATTGAAAAAAATTCTGTTAAATTCTTGAATTATTTGAATATTTTCCTCAGCAACGTTATTCATCATTATTTATTTATTTTAATTTTTTCTTTTAATTCTGTGATTGATATTATATTTGCATTCATTGGGGCGTAGGACGAAGAATGTTAGAAAATAATCCCTAATATTCATGTTTGAAAATAATCCAATTGTTCTGTACTACACTTGTTATATTTCACATCTTTATTCTTGAAATAACTTAGTTTTCTTTCAACTGGAATTTGATACAAAAAACTAAGTCAAACTAATTAATTCACCAGAAAGGTGTCATAAGTACTTTAATAAAACTGTCCTAGTTGCCATTTCAATTTTCAGGTCGTTCATATCTTATAAGGCTTTTTCCAAGTTCAGATATTCCCAGAAGTTTTAATTGCAAATGGAGCATCTATTAATGCTCAATATATTTGTTTTATTGTACAAAAATGCATTGAAACTGTAGAAAGTGTTGTACCTAGGTTTTTTTCTCTCATAATTAAATGAAAAATCTCTTATATAGGAACATAAATATTTTGAGACATATAAGAGACTGGATTTTCTCAGATAAGCTCCCTGATTGACTAGTAATAATTCAACTATCCCTTTATAATCAGCAAGAGTGAGCAAAGATTTATCTATAGATTTATAAAAAGCTTACATTTGAAGTTTCAAACTTGTTAAAGTATTTTTTAAGTTCTATGTGCAATATTCCTTTTTTTTTTTTTGTTTGTTTAATTCTTTGCCAAATTTTCTTTCGCTTTGAAGTTATTAAAAAGAATAGAACTTGTGAGGAATATGATGGCCAAAGTAAGCATAAAGTAAATATCATTGTCTAAATTTCAGATTAGTTCTATGCCAGACTAGCTACAATAGTTTATTTTGTGCAATTAGTTTTTATAATTTAATTCATTCTTCTTGTAATACTATTAGCACGATTAGTTTAAAACTTTAAATCTTGCAATTTTTTTCTCTGCATCCCACTACTTTAAAAACATAAAAAACGTTCTGCACAGCTTTTCTACAACTCTGTTTTGGCAAGAGTAAGTTTTGAAAATCATAGCACAACATGTAGACAAGTACTGCAATCTACATTGTATGCTGCGATCTACTAAAAGATCGATTGTAACAAAAGTATTGCTATATAGATTCAAACGATTAAGAAACTTTCCAAGTGTTTGAACTAATATTTATGCGTTGGAAAATGAGAATAATTGAAAAAAAATCTCTTCCAAGAAAATGGTCCCATTAGTCTGAAAAACTCAAAAATTGTGAAAATTACAAAAAAGCGTAAAAATGAAGGGTGTTTGAGCACCATCTTCCATTAAGAGTAGAGAGCTGAAATTTTAGGGGAGTAATCTTATACATAAATAAAAAAAGTAGGGTGCGCCTTGGTCCGTAGCAAAAAAAAAAATTTTTTTTGAACCACCCTAATTATATATATATATATATATATATAGTGTTCACTCTAGAGGAAAAAAAGGGCAGGGTGCTGGTGTCTGAAAAGGGCACTATTTATTGCGAAAGGGGCACTACTTCAATGCGGTGTTGCCCCCTCCCAGAGCTGGGGCACACCCCTTCAAATATTGTTGAACTCTAGGAATATGTACCTGTGCTCCTCCAAAAAAATTGGATAAATAGCCCTTTAGCTGCAAGATCAGATTCTTTGAGCCATATTTACTGCAATTAAAAATATTCTGATAAGAAATTGAAAATGCATGTGGCAAAAGTATAGGAAATTTAGGGAACAAATGCATAGATCAACATATTGAGGGATAATTTAAAGTTTGCAAGATAAACCTCTCATTATTTCTCATAATAATATAAATTATGCCATTAAGTATTTTAGACGATAAAGAAAATGATGAATATTAATTAAATATTTCAAAAATAATAACATTTAAAACAAACATTAACTTGAAATATTATATGCTCATTTGTTTAATTTTAATATTTTTGAAAAAAAATCAGTGATAACCAATAAGCAAATAATGACTATCTAACTTGAAATAATTCATAGACAAGTTTTGGAACAAGATAGTAATTAAAATGAGAAATAAACAACCTAATTAAATGTAGCACATATTGAAATAACTTCTAATTGTTAAGAAATTTCAAACATTTACAAGATGCAAAGTATTGAAATCTCAAACACTAGAAGTAATTATTTGCGAAACACGTCTTCAATGTTGTCATGTTTCAAAAAATTTATTTTATGATTTTTTGAAAATAAAACATAAAATAACCTTATCTTGAGTAGCATATGTAAAAAAAACTTCCGATGATCAAATACATTAAAGAATTTAAAAGATGCAAAAGGATTGAAATTTCAATCCCGAGAGGCAATTTTCCGCGAAATAGAGTTCATTGTTGACATGGTTTAAAAAATAAAGTAATTTATCAAAATAAAACACAAAACAAGCTAATATGAAGTAACAAGTGTCTAAAAACCTTCTGATTGTTAAAAATATTAAAATATTTACAAGATGCTAAAGGATTGAAATCTCAAACACTGCAGGCTTTTTTTTTTTTTTTTTTTTTTTTGCAACGCACGTGTATTAAGCATATCGAAACATGTAAAAAAAATAGAAAATTGTATTGCTGGACAGTTAAAAAAGAAAATCACAATTCAATGAATACCTATGGACATCAAGAACTATATTAACTTTCAAAAATTTTTTAAGCACTTGAAAATGAATTTTTTTTACCAAGTCCAGGAAAATGGCTGATTGACAGGCACTCCTTATTTTTTTTATTTAAAGTTTAACCATTTCAAGATCGAATCTGCTAATTTTATTATTTATTTTATTCAGAATAAAAAAGTCTCATCTTTTTTTTTTTTATATGTTCCAAAAGACAAGCATTTACTTGTTATGCAGCAGATAATGGCTCTGAGTTTTAAGACTTCGGTTATGACTCATGATGTTCAAACTTTTTTCAATGAATAGTACTAAAAAGGAAGGATTAATATTCAAATAACAAAGCTTGCCTTTGCTTGAATATTAATTTTATCTTAATTCTTTATTTCTTGCTCTTTGAATTTCCTTTTTGCAGAAGGCATCTACATACAAGATCGCATACTTTTCGGCGCACGTGTCGGTCGCCATTTTTTTTATGTAAGTCATGGATAATGAGAGTTTTCTGGGAAATAAGTACTCCTTCTATACTTTTCCTGGAACAGACACCCCTGCCCTACAGGTAAAAATACTAGGAAGTATTCACCACCTTCCTTCTCTGAGAGTAAATTCTCAGAAGATCAAGAATAGCGCTTAAATGGGGAGGAATGAAACAATGATTTCTTTGACTCCCCTTGCCCCTTCACGGATGACAGGACCTTTTTCTACATTGGAAAGAAAAGGGAAAACATGCTCTTTTACTGATAACACTTTCAATTCTTGGAATCTTATCCATTCTCTTTGTCTGGGGATCTGATTGCCTTTTCTTCATGAGCCATTTTCAGGGCGCAATTCTGGGGACAAAGAATGCATGCAAGTTTTTTCAACGATCTATGTGGTCAAAAGAAATTGCCTCGATATCACGATCGGCTATAAGATGCTTGAGACATCTTGTTTTATATACTGGGCTCAATTTTGCTATTTTTGAAAGGGCAGGGCGCAGTTAGAGGATCAAAACTAGGGCAGGGCGCATTTTGCCGATCTGAAAAAGGGCAGGGCGCTGCGCCCTTCAAAAACGGCCTAGCGGGAACACTATATATATATATATATATATATATATATATATATATATATATATATATATATATATATATATATATATATATATTAGCCATTAATACTTTCCCTTACTGCCTACCATTTTATCATTAGTGAATAACACGTAAGAACTTTTTCCTTTTACGTTGAAAATTTTCTGAAAACCGGAAAATATTTTTATTGTAAAATTCTCTTCTTATATAAAACTACCAATATGATGTAATAATGCAAGCATTTTTAATAACTTGACATCTGCTGATAAATAAATTCGTTAATTGCATCTGACATTTTCGAAAGCAAACTGCTCAAAAATGAGTTTCCTTGCCAAGTTTACCACCATCTAATCTTGGTTCTCAAGACATCTTTTGCAAAACTTGGAATAAAAAATAATAAAAACGAACTCCATGTGGCGTCTAATCTACAAGATAATCAATCACTACATATTAGACCTAAATAAAGTAAAGTCGGGCAGTTTCTTCGCTTACTAATCACTGTTGGAGAAACCGAGGGGAAGAGAAGAATTGCATTTTTGAGAGTGAAGATTAATGAGCGCCGTTTCAAAATCGATTTCGGCGTCTAAAATAGACTTTGAGTCGCCGTCCGTGGGAAAAGCGTATGCTTGAGCAAGGTATGTCTGGCTTTTTTGGACAGGAGAAACTTGATGGGATATTTATCGATGAATGTTTTTTTTGCGACTTGTGGTAATGAAACGTGCAGACGCAAGTTTGAATATGGGTTGATAGCTTTTTTTAAGACAAGTTTTAATCAGGGTCGTTTTTGAGGGGTGGTCTTTTAGGGTTCAAACCCCCTCCTAAATGTTTCAAAACTGTTACAAAAATGCTTTTAATAGTTTCTCACTGAAATTTATTATTATTGTTATTTTATTTTAAGTTTCTTATTTACTTTGAAATTGCAGCTGAAAAGTTAATAACGAAATTCAGCGTTTTTCTTCAGATTTTGAATACCCGCCGCTATAAAAAAAAACACCAGTATCTTTTCAATTTGAATGTGATTCATTCTGTATTTAACATATTTTATAATTCTCAAACATTTTAATTTAAGAAATATTACTTCGAAGCCTCGTGTATGAGTAAACGCATATTTAAGTTATTAAAAATAGATGGAATATTTGACAGGGGTAGTTACGTAGTATACACATTAAATTCATTTTAGAAAATTCATCAACTTTTGCATTTGCTCATGCTAATGCTTTTAAAGCAACCCCTTGTCATTTCAATAACCTATTGAACAAAACTCAATAGAGTACACGATTGAAATCAAATTGACTTATGTAAAGAAAATTACAACGTAAAAGAGGCACAAATAAGCAGGGATACTGCTTACTTTGACTGATTATAAATATTTCATAAGAAATGTGCTTGGTAAAGCCCAGGTAGCACAAATAACTTTTAAGCGTTTTATAAACGTTTTTAAGCGGTTGTTACAACGTTAATAACCATTTTACAACCTTTAAAAAACGAAGTGTGCTACTTGGGAACCCTCCCCGAAACATAAGTCTGGTTACGGCCCTGATGCAGAGCATTAATATGGGTTAATGATTTTCTTTTAAACATTTTTTTACTGCCAGATACATGACAATATAAAGTATTTATTCCAAAAAGTATTTTCTATTTCTTATTTGATTAGTAGATTTAGTTAAACAAAATTACGTATTATGTTCTGAGTTCTCACTTGTTCCATGCGTATCATTAAGATACTAGCATATGTTAGAAGTTTATGAGGTAGCGATTAATAGTGTCCGTTCGAATATTTAATTTAGTTTTAGGTTTCACTTTTTTTTTTTTTTTTTCAAAACTTTTTTTTTTACTTTTTTTTTTCACACAATCTTACAAAAAACTCAATATTTGTAGATTCACAAGAAAATTTCGAATGAAAAAGACATTTATTTACACTTGTAAATTTGTGCGGTTTAACGTTGTTACATTTTCTTTAACTCTTTTTTTTTTTTTTTTTTTTTTTTTTTTTAACTCTGATCTGATTTAAACATATCCTACGTAAGTAATTTGTAACGCACTTGAAAGCATTTTTTTTTGTGATATCTTCTAAGTAAACTACATTACTTAAGATGAAAACAATACAAAATTAAACTTCATCATGTCACACATTTTTTTTAAAGGTAAACTAAAAATACTTATAGACCAAAAGCTTTCGAATCGAAAAGGGTTGATTTTTTTCATGCTATAAGTGTCTATGTTTTGCAATGGAAACATTTTAATAAATATTCCGAGAAAGAGAATACACTTTAATCGATTCTCATTAACCTTAAAGCATCCCAAAAGCTCTAGTCAAGTATAATGTCTTTTCCTTAAATAGCAATTATAGGAAAATGACTTTATTCAAGTTTTATCGAAAGTGATTGATTAGATTTCAGTTTAAAGGCCACGTTGAGTTTCATTTTTTTTTCTCCCACTATTTATTAAAATATCTTTAAGAGATAAATTTTGGTTGTCGACCATCTATAATGGAATTTTAAACAATGCGATGTCATAAATCTAAATCATGTTTAGTAATTTCACAAAGTATAAAATATCAAAATTAATGCCAAAATTAATAAAATGCGATTCAGTGACCCAGGCAAAATACATACAAAGCAGTCAAAGAGAAACTAAATAAAAATCAACTTAAAGCAATTTATAGCCAAATGTGAGTTAAAAGAACATTATCTACTATTATTAAATGAATATACAAAGCGTTATCAAATTGAAATTCCACAAAAGCGCAAAAAAAGTTGTGGTTATTTCAAAAAAAAAACATTTTTTTGAGCACCAGTGTGGAAATTTATATCTACTACGTCTTTTTTTTTTTTTTTTTTTTTTGTTATTATTATTATGCTGAAATTTTCAATGTATTTTTAATACACAACTGTTTCTTTCAACGCTAAACAGATAAAGATGCCAAAGGCAAAATAAAAAACAATCAAAAATTAGGGTGGTAATCGTTATTCCAATGGAATGTACATTAGATTTCAATTTATCACAATTTTCTGGTTTACTATTGTTACAACTTTTCTATTTATTGATAAAGCTCAAAAGTGTTTGAACAAGAAAATAACTTACTCTATGCAAAGCACAAGCTTAAAATAATGAAAAAATGGCCACAATCCTCAAAAGCCAGTATGTGTACTTACCTAAAAGAGAAAGATAGAATGTTAGTGGAGTTAAAACATTAAAATACATCGTTTTATTTTATTTAGCATGAAACAGGGTAACATAACAAAGAATAAAAAGAAAGCTACTACTACAAAGATATTAGGACCTTTGAGATTAAGTTAATCCACGAAAATCTCCATGACACTGCGTGAAGTTATGCATCACTAATTTTACACACACGAGACAGACAGACAGACAGACAGACAGATAGATAGATAGATAGATAGATAGATAGATAGATAGATAGATAGATAGATAGATAACCTTCTTAATTTATTTAATAACTCATTTAAATACATCAATATTGCATGCATCATTTTTTTTCTAATTATAAGTGTTTCAGAGCATATAACTATGTTTTGGTTAGAGCAATTACTTTGCTTTAAATAATCGAAAACTTTATCTTAACTAGAAATTTTGATTTATTACATTAAATTTGACTGAAAACTAAAAGTACGACAGGTGCTTATTCGAGCGTTACATCCAACAAAAAAAAACTGCATTTTTGGAAACTTAGCGTAACAAGAAATAAAGATTAAGGGCAAAAATCCTATTCCTACTACATCTAAGAAAAAAGAACTCATCCAAAATAAGTTTTAATTAGCAAGATAATTTTCCGCTTCGTTTATTTCCAATGTATTTCGGTAAAACCTAATGAACTCATCATACTTAACTGGAAAAATTCTCTCGCGTTTTTCTACTACGTATTTCTGTTGCCAACATTGTATTAGCACGTAGTGGAAAACTGCATTTTAGATAAGAGTTAAAATCGATAGAGTTTGCATAATGCATGAAGCCGATAAGAGTTAAGGAGGATGGAATAAAACATAGGTTCCAAATAGGCACTCATGGATTATTGGAAATTTGAATATGTACCCAAAAATACAATTCAGTCCATTTCCGCTAAATGGACCCGGAAATGAAAAAAATGGTTAAACTAAAGAGCTTTTCTTTGAGACATTTCGGCTGCTAGAGATGTAAAGGCTGTTTTTTTCCTTACTTCCAGAATTCATTAATGGAACATGAATAAATCAGATACATAATGTTTTTTCTTTCCTTAGTCAAAATATACGCACATCCATTATTCGTTCATAATTGGGTATATAAATACGTAATGTTAAAATAAACCGAAAAATTTTTCTCTAATTATTTCGCTATTATATCCATTAAACATTTTGTTTCAATACTTTGTTTGGTTACAACTAGCACCTTCTACAAACTTAATTTCCCTGCTTGCAAATTGTTTAAAGAATGAAACAGAACCAAGTTATGAATTACATCAAAAGATTTCACAACAAAAACTAATTTAAATTTTAAATTCCTGTTTTCATATTTGAAGTTTTTTGTTCGACGTTTTCAGCTTCCCTGCACATGAAACATTTAATCAGCAATAACTCCTGATTAAAAAAGCATTATAATAATTCTAATGACAGCAGAAACACCCTTTGCCCTTGAATATATGAAAAATAAGCAATTATTCGGTTAATTTTAGGCAATTTAAACTTTCATCATATAAAAATATTGAACTTTGCTGTTAATGGAAAATATTCAAATATTATACAACAAAATTAAAAATGTGTTTTTTAAATCAATAATGAAATCAAGTGCATTGCCATGCGTTGTATTTTCAATGAAAGTGTTTCATGTAAGAAAACGAGAAATTGAAATTTCTAAAATATTGCCACTGAACTATACTATTACTAGCTGACCCGGCAAACTCTGTTCCGCCTTAAAGGCAATAAAAAAGCAAATTTTTGAAGTTATTAAGTTTTTTTTAATCATAAAATACAAAAAAATTAAGTACCTACATTAATCATCCATTGTTGTTTCTGTATTTACAACCTATTTTACTGCGCTCCAGAAGCTGTCAGAACATGTTTTTTGTCGCCTGGCGACAGTGGCTCAAAAAAGGCTTAGTTAAAAACATAATTTTTTCGGACTGCTTATCAACTGACTGCTCCATCCATAAATCCATCCAAACAAACTTTTGTATTTATAATAGTAGTAAGAAGAACAGCCACTTAAATGCAGTCCAGGAGCTATCCCACCAAGCGCTTTCCACCTCTCAGCCTCAGAGGCGTAAAAACTCTTAAGTGACAGTCGTTTCTGACAGCTTATCACATATAAATTTTAAGGGAAGTAACGCGTTTGTTTATAATTTACTTCACAAAAAATCAGATAACACTCAACGCACCGCTAACTTACAACCTGTTTACTGCACTCCGGAAGCTGCCAGAACGTGTGCTTTATGTCGCTCAGCCATGGAGGTGTCAAAAAAGGCTTAGTAAAAAGGCTTAGTCAATAAGTCATTTTAGCTAAATAGATAATTTGCAATAAAAATATATTGCGGTCCTAAATTGAGATAAAAACTATCCTATCATTCAAGTTGGACCAAACTGAAACTGCGTGCAAAATTTGGTTAAAATCGGTTCAGTAGCTGAGGAGTCCATTGGCCACAAACACAGGGACACGTAATTTTTATATATTAAGATATTTTTAGCACAAAACTTCAAAGATTCTAAATGTTAAAAAAGCAAACCACTCACATCTCCTCTTTCCTGTCATTCTCAAAAAGGTTTGCTTTTCGAAATTGATTATTCTTAGGAACTTAAGGTTTTTTTATTTAGTTCCTCCCCAATATGATTTTTACTCCTATAAATATGTCAAGAAGCATTTTCACGCCTGGAAAAAGTACCTAGCTATTTCTCTATTCCTGACATAGTTGCAACTCTTTCTGAAGTAAAAGTTCAGCTCCACATTACTTACTACATTGTAGCTCCCTACTAAAGGGCTCCAACTCTTACACATCACAAAACATACTCCCTCTGGACAGATAGTGACACATATGAACGTTAAATATTACTCCGGAGCAATGGAGAGATTATTTATACCACAAAATTACCCGTCTTTGGGGAAATTATTCCTGTCGGCAGATCTTTCGAGACCAGCGCAATGAGTACTCTAGTAAATGGAGTAAGCTATTGGTCGAATCGTAAACCTACTTCTTCTTGTCAAAGGTTGTTATGAGCTGCAACTGTATGGCAGAACGTCTGAGTTCTTTAAAAAAAGTTGCATTGGATAGAAAAGAGATTAATACTCGTATGTTTGGGTATGTATATGCAGTTGAACTTGGTTAATATGCTAAAACAATCTCATAAAATTTACGGTTTTATACAAGAAGCTGGGTTGGTTGTGAAAAACTAAAAGTTGCATAGTATATTCGTAAATAAAACAGTCTTTTACCATACAAGGACAGATTTTTCCCTTAAAAATTGCGGAGTGCATCCCTAAAAATGACGGTTTTTTACCGTACAATTTTTTCCCGTAAAAAACATATCCATAAACAAAAGAGCTAAATAAAAATAACTAAAACTTGCTCCTAGTGCCTTAACGAACGCACCTTTAACATTAAATTCCGCTAAAAGAAAGTTTTTTTAAAGATGTACCTTTAACTTTTCCACAAAACATATTCCCTTTAGACAGATAGTGACACATATGAACGTTAAATATTACTCCGGAGCAATGGAGAGATTATTTATACCACAAAATTACCCGTCTTTGGGGAAATTATTCCTGTCAGCAGATCTTTCGAGACCAGCGCAATGAGTACTCTAGTAAATGGAGTAAGCTATTGGTCGAATCGTAAACCTACTTCTTCTTGTCAAAGGTTGTTATGAGCTGCAACTGTATGACAGAACGTCTGAGTTTTTTAAAAAAAAATTCCATTGAATAGAAAAAGGTTTAATAGTATGTTCGGGTATGTATATACAATTGAAATTGGTTAATATGCTTTAAAACAATCTCATAAATTTTACGGTTTTATACAGGAAGCTGGGTTGGTTGTGAAAAACTAAAAGTTGCATAGTATATCTTTATACAGAGTGTCCACTCCTATCGTGGCCCAATAGCTAATTTCTAAACCAGTAGAGATAAGCATATAGTTCATTTAGGAAAAAATCTCTAAATTACGAAAGAAATTTGGGTCTATGAAATGTTTTTCAAAAAAATCAAATTTTGAAAGAGTTACGAAATTTAAATTTTTACACAGCTCCCCAGTCGTATCAATCATATTTAGTAACACATTTTTGACACTGTAACGTTTAAAACTAAACAAAAATCACTCTTTTACGACAAAAATTGACCGAGTTATGACGTTTTGAAAAATCAAGATTTTGAAGGATTTCGCATACGGTCTTTTAAGCGAGCTCTCGATGACGTCATGAAATCCTTCAAAATCTTGATTTTTCAAAAAGTCATAATTCGGTCAATTTTTATCGTAGAAGAATGATTTTTTTTAGTTTTAAACGTTACAGTGTCAAAAATGTTTTACTAAATATGATTGATACGACTGGGGAGCTGTATAAAAATTTAATTTCGTAACTCTTTCAAAATTTGATTTTTTGAAAAACATTTCATAAACCCAAATTCCTTTCGTAATTTAAAGATTTTTCCAAAATAAAATGTATGCTTATCTCTAACGGTTTAGAAATTAGCTATTGGACCACGATAGGAGTGGACACCCTGTATATAAAATGAATGTATGTACCTTACCTATGTACCTGTATATATGTCTTTTATACACTCAAAAACTACCCGTCGGATTTCTCTAAAAATTTCACAGTTTGTTGTGTCCTCACTGGGCGGATCAAGAGGACAATTAGAAAGAAATCTAACCGGTAGTTCTTTTTTTATTCCAATTTTAGTTGCAACTTCTCTAATTTTTTAAAGGCTTTCCTCCGTTCAAATCATTATTTAGTGCTTCATCTCAACTTCACCTCGATAGCTAATATTGCGTTTGATATTTCCTTTACTTTGCGTATCTTTCTGAGGCTTCTAACAATTCAAATAGTTCAGAAATGTTTCTTCCACAAGTAATCAACCTTGAATATATTATTATTTTGTTTTCATTTTTTCAAAAGTAGAATCGCTATTTTTTTTTAAAAATCATCACAGATAAAAAACACACTTAAGTTTGATTTCCCGTTGTCCTTCACGCTGATTTAACTGACCACGTTGTCATAAAAAAATACTTTCTTGAATTTCGGATGTTGCATTTTAATCCGCGCAACGCCGGGCATATCCACTAGTTCGTAAATAAAACGGTCGTCTATCATACAAGGACAGATTTTTCCCGTAAAAATGACGGTTTTTTTACCGTACATTTTTCCCCGTAAAAAACAGATTCTTAAACAAAAGAGCTAAATAAAAATAACTAAAAATTGCTCCTAGTGCCTGAATGAACGCACCTTTAACATTAAAATTTCGCTAAAAGTAGGTTCCGTTAAAGGATATGTATATTTAATGGAAACGTGCAATGATGTTATAATGTATGCTCAAGATAAAACACAAAAGGACCTTGCAAATTAATGCTCGATCTTTGTCGATATAACTAGAATCGCTATATAGTCTATATAGGGAGCCTTAGATGCAATTAGCTTTGAAATGATGTATAAAATGATGTTGATGAAATTTCATAAAAAAACCTCAGTCCATTTTAACCGTGTTATTATTACTTTAAACCTGTTTCTTGATGAACACATTATAATTTTTTTTAACAAAACAGTGGTTAAGTAACAGTGGTAACACTAGTGAATTCAATTCTAAACACTTTTCAAAATTTTAAAGATGTCATCATTTAGAATTGCGTATCAAATTATTAGCTTTACTTTTATTTCACTAAAATCATTTGTTTATAACTCTCTAATATGTATGTACATTTAATATGAATGTTACCTTTATTTAATTTTAAACGCAAACTATAAACAAATACAGTTTTTAACTAAATTTTGTCGATTTGATTACTTAGCTTTGGCAACAAAATTGATATTGTGTTAGCTCACAACCGATCAAAATTTATGATTTGATATTGATTATTAAATATCGAGTTAATATTACGAAATGATAATATATTATTTTTACCTTTGTAATTGTATATTAGTTAAAACTTATATAATATTCACATGAAATGAATACATGCAAATTAGTGAAGTCATAAATAAATAATGTAAGTGAAATAAATAAATAAAATTATTCATTATACAGTTTAAAATGATATAACATCTTTTAAAAAGTGAAAATTGTCCAGAATTAACTCTAATGCTGTATTTATGCTAGTACCATGCCTTACTGAATGGAAATATAATATCTTCCTTCCATCGTCGAAAAGGAAAAAAAAATCACAAAACGAGCTGTTCAGCCTTTTCCATAGCATTCCGATTTCAAAAATCTTAAATCATCCGAATGAAATCGCGATGCATTCACCTCAATTTTTGCGAGAAAAAATGTAAAAACTCAGATCTTTTCCATCTTTCTGAAAGATTTATCCTCAAATCATCTAATGGAGGCCTTGCATTCCGACAGAAAAGAATATATATTTTTTTTAATGCATAGAAGAACGTGCAAGGAAAGAAATTCACATTTGTATCCATACTTCCTTTGTAGCGAATTTCAATCGTGTCAAAAAGCATTGCATGGGACCAAGCGACTTAGTTTAAATTTTACAATACCTGAATTTCTCTTCGGAAAAAAAATGTATCCATGAACAATACTAGATAAACTTGACATACATATTTTTAAACTTTTGAAGTAATCTAGTTTAGTAGCTTTTTCTCTTTTTTTTTCTTTTGTGTGTGAGTTGCTGTTTTCACGTACAGCACAACTGCTACGACAAAGCGGAAGAAATACTGTCAATTATTCCTATAGCGCTCACCGAAAATAAAGTCAGCCATGCTTACACTGTAATTCTTTAACACGGTGGGTGCTTATTTCATCAAAAGTACTACTTTTAGCCACTGATATTGAGAGAATAAGCAAGAAAAAAAATAACATCGGACAGAAAATACTGTATTTTCCCCCCAACACTTAATTTTTAATTTTTCAAAATTTCCGATTTCTATCACAAAGCGAGAGCCTTATGACGTCACAAATAAGGAAATTTTGGTTTAAAGCAGCGTTTTCCAAACTTTTAAGCTGGCAGAACATTAAATTTTTTCAGAAACTTCTACGTAACAGTATGAATACATGTATTCTAGTATAACATATTAAAAAATACTGAATATTAGTCTTGCAATCACTCGCTGTATAACTAAACAGATAAAATGGTTAAAAATGAATACAAAACATATTTGTACAAACACCTAAACTACTAACGAGAGCTTATTTTCCTTCACATATGCGCGCACACACACACACCAATTATAATTCGTGATTGCGAAAGCCATCGTTTGAATTCAAGATGTCTTTTTTTTTTTTTTTTTTTTGAAATTTCTACATAAAGTTATAAATACAGGTATTCCGGGATCACATTTTTAAAATATCGGATACCGGTAATGCAATCAGTTGTTGTATAATAAAACACACAAAATGTTAAAAAATGGCAGTAAAAAAATTTTACAGAAAACATTATTTTAACACCTAAACTACTAATGAAAGCTTATTTTCTCCCAGATCATTTAGCTAGTTTCCTTAACAGTAACGAACAACGCTAATCCTTTTGCACTCTATTCTCTCTGACGTCAAAGATTTCCTTAGGTGCCTAAATCGGCAGAGATAACAAAATGCATTAAAGGATTACAGCCCGTGAAAGAAGGGTAAATAATGAACAGCTATTTCTGGATATGTGAGGCTAATCCCGAGATAATGCCCGGAGCGTGTTTCACTATTTAAATGAACCGAAGACAGGGTTCTCGCGTCTTTTGTTACCCGAAATTATGGGAGGTCGTTCTGATGAAAGTTAAGTACGAGAGATAGCGCCTTGCGAAATTGCTTACCGTGTTCTGGGTGGTGTAATGCGGTGCGTTTAGCCTTTGTTTTCGGTGTTCGTTATGGAAGATGGTGTTTCATATTTCAAAAAATATAAAAGCTGAACTGGACAATTTTTGAAGTGATAATGGTACAATAAACATAGGACTTAGTTTAAGCGAAAAGAAAAGGCGGTACACATTTGAGCTTAAAATTTCTTTCAGGTGATTCAAGTTTATGAGTAAGAATTAGAATAGTTCTTGAAAAATGGCGAGTTAAAAATATGGCTTTTCATTATTTTCTTTTCATTGAAAAACTGCATATATAACACTGGACAAAATATTGCAAGTCTGAAGTGTCAAACGTTTTTTCATGCATGGAATCCTACTTTTATGTTTCCAATTTAAAAATACAATGTTATCAGAAATTGGAATCATTTTGGCTCAGTTCAAATAAAGTGAAACAAATATGCAATTTTGAAGCAACACTGAGCTAAAAAAAAAAAAAAAAGTAAATCAGTTCAATTGAACCGAAGAACAAGGCTGCCTTTTTAGGCTGCCTGCCTCTCGTTTTATTACAGTAGCCGCTCTTTTAGGCATTAAATCCATTAAGTTTTGAAACATTTTTTTTTTATTTCATTGTGCCAAACTTAACTTATTGTTTCCTTATACTTCTTTTCTACGCTTATGCATAAAACAGAAGCAGTTTAATTTTTAAAATGCTATTTTAAGTGACCTATCTTCAAAAAATGGCAGATTTATCAAACTTGCAATGCTTTATACCAGTATTAAAGATGTTTCGGAGCTTTTCGTTCCATATTTTCATCTTCAGATACATTGAACGCCCAACTGAAGAAGAACTGAAAACCTTCAAATCTTGCCTTAGTCACAGGTTTAAAAGATGCCGGCGGACCTTAGAGGAGAGAAAGAGACTTAGAGGAAATCTACATCGTGTTACAGCCTTGAAATGTTATTAATATTAGGATCAATTTTAATTGGAGTTATACATGTAATTTTTAAGTCATGTTACTAAAAGCGAAATTCTTTCAACTTAGATTTCTATCGACCTATATCTTCGAATTCTATATCACCCTGTAGCGCGATGAAAAATCACCGTTTGGGCTCGTTGAAGGTTATTTCTAGCTACGCTGCTGCGTAACCAATCAAACGTGGTTAATTGTGTTAGAGATGAACATGTCTCTCCAATTGGCATATTTCATTCAGAGGATACCTTTAGCGGTTAAAATAAAGTCGAATTTTAAACGATGTAAAAATTTATAATAAATGTTTTCTGTTAGTTTGGGGCTTAAAATTAAAACGATTTCAAAATTTATAAAAATACTTTAAAAAAAAAACATTGTGAAACCTCTGAGGGACAAAGTTCACACCTCTCAAAGCTTTATGAAAGTCTGACATAAAATAAAGAACTAAAAACATGCATACATACATACATACATACATACATACATACAGGTAAGCACATGCTGATAGTGACTTTCGTTTGCATATTGCATATAACTATAGTACCAAACAGATTGTATAGAAAATAAATGTACATTTTCATCAATTATTTATCTCATAAAATCTCAAAATTTGCTCTTTTGCCTTAAAGCAATTTCTGCTTTGTGCGTCACTAATATCCTTTCGTGGGCAAATCAGCAAAAGAAAGTGCATTAAAGGATTAAGCGTCGTAAACGGAGCATAACAATGAAGAATCTTTTTTCAGCTCCAGGTTAATCCTCATGTTTTCTGCTACTTAACAAAAAATAATATGAGAAACCTCTCGCTCCCTTGGAAAAAAATGGTAATGCATGTAAAACAGAATTATTATGAATAGTCAAACTACGTACATCTTATTTAGATAATAGAGATTTATATTATGTTATTAACTCCACACTAAAAAATGAATGTTCTTCTTACAGTATAATATAGCTAATTTTATAACAATAAACTGTAAAAATTGATAATTTTACAGTAAGAAACTAAAAAGTCTAAACTGCAAAGTTGCCACTTTTACAATAATAAACTGCAAAATTGCTAATTTTAAATTTTATCACAGTGCATTTTACAGTTTTAAACTGGAACCTCTGCTGCTAGCATTATATTGTTCTTTTTACAGTATAATGCAGCTGAATTTTAGCAATTTTACAGTAAGCTGAAATTAGCTTACTGTAAAATTGCTAACTTTAGAGTAAGACACTGTAAAATTGCTAGTTTTACAGTTTATTACTGCGCATTTTACAGTTTTGAATTGGAGCCTGGGCTACCAGTATTATACTGTAAAAACAAGTTTTTTTTTTTTTGCAGTGAACAATTCATGATAAAAATAAAGAAATGAATATTTCCATCAATTATTCATCGCAGAAAATATCAGAATTAACTCTTTTACCTTAAAGCAATTTCTGCCTTTTACGTCACTAATACTCTTTCATGGGCAAATCAGCAAAAGAAAGTGCATTAAAGGATTAAGCTCTGTGAACGGAGCATAACAATGAAGAATCTTTTTTCGGCTCGAGGTTAATCCTCATGTTTTCTGCTACTTAACAAACAATAATATGAGAAATCTCTCGCTTTGTTTCATGAAAAAAAAGTATGGTAATACGTGTACAACAGAAACATTATAAATAGTCAAACTACGTACATCTTATCTAGATAATAGATATTTAGGTTATGTTATTAACTATGTAATGTGTTCCAAAAAAAACACATGAGATAAAGCGAACATATGAGTGGCTTGGTTTAAAATCAGTTTACGTAGTCAAGAATAAACATTTAGTAATGTACCCTATGTTTCAGAGAATGTAGGGGAAAAAACTGCAAAGCTTAAAGGAATAAAATCTACTAAACACTTTAAATTAATCGTCATTTCGAAAGCCTGTTGTGTTACAAAAAATGTGTTGTAATTATTAAACATAGTAAATAAACCACCAGAGATAGTTTTTTTTTTTTAATTACAAAACAAATATTTTCTCCTCTGGCTTGCAAAGGATAATTTTAAAATTAATTTGACACAGAAGGACGTGCGACATTTGCTCGTTATAACCGATTGTTCATAATAAACGGGTCCGTGAAAAAAGTTGCAAAAAATTCTTACAAACTTGCTTTGTTGCTTTTTTTTTGTACGGTAGCAAAGAAGTTTGGTAATTTATTTTCAACTGTCTTTGTTTTCTTTGGTGCATTATTGTTTTTCAAGAAATACTCATGGCCTGGAACCGACTACCTCTGAGTCTTATCGTGATAGAGGGGTCCCGAGTTCGAATCGCAGCTCAGTCATGAATGTACTTTCCTTGTCCTCCTGCCATTATCCTTTCTTTGTATGAAGGTGCTGTGGTGTGAATGGTTGCCTACCCTATAAAGGGATCCCAATGGCAAGTGTGTACTGTGGAAGTCGGACTTTACTCCATATTACGGTACAGTTAGAAAAGTGAGGCAGTGTACCGCAAATTGCCAGCCCAGCTGGCGCAAGACAACAATAATAACAACAACTCATGGCCCAGAAAGCTAGTTGTTTGCATCAGGAAAATCCATCTACAACAAATGTCACGCGACCACGAATTTTGTTCTTTGTATCGGGAATTTCACTGATCTGAATTTAATCAATGCAATAGAAATTAAATCGGGACTTAAAATTAATGTATTTCTCTGAAACAGGTATTTCATTGTATTGGTATTTGTTCCAAAGGGATTTCACTGTCGATATACAGTCGAAGATCTTTAATTCGAGCTTAATTAAAAAGAATTACTGCTAAAATAAACTACAATTCCGACCTCCATCATCCTGTTTACTGTTTTTTTTTTCCACAATAAGACGAATTACGGTTAGGTCGAATCGATTTTAAAGGTCCCTTAGAGCTCGTTTTAACGAAGTTTAACTATATTAAGTTCTTTACATTACTTTGAGGTATATATTCTATACATATTTGATCAAATATCCTTTAGAAATAGACGTTTGATAAAAATTTTAACGCAAATCCGTGTAAACCACATTATTGACTTTCCCTTAACCACCTGTATGCAATACCTCAAGCAAAAATCGATAAAATTTATGACGCATGATCTCCCCATTCTCACATAGAATCTGCGATAAGAATATTCTTCCTCTGAAATAAAATAAAGAGAAATTTCCTACACTTCTTGGGAGGTTTGTGCAAAAGCTCGATATCACATCGAGGGCCAGGCTTGCTCGTGGGTAACTTGCAGGTGTTCCTGAGATTCTCTGTAATTTTCTCAGTTTTTTGCATCGAAACTGTCCAGATAAAACTTAAGTTCGGAAAGTATTTACTTTCAATAATAAAACATGGATTTTACTATGAAACAATGGATAAGTAAAATAAACCTGAGGCAAGCAATTTATTCTATAGCTTAGTTTCTCTCAAAAATATTTATTAACTACATGCGTTTTCAGCAGGATAGTTTTGACAGTGAATGAGTAAAAGGGGCTGTTCACAAATAATGTCACACTCTGAAGGAGGAGGGATGTTTGGAATTTTTCGGCAGTTTGTGACAAGATGGGAGGGGGTAACAAGAAATGTGAAATTAATAACATCGTTAAAAACTAGCAACAAGTGCAGGCAGGGTAGCCCCTATGGGAAGTCACAGGAAATCAATGTGACCTCCCAAAAATGTCCTTATTCTGCAAAATTTGGAGTTCCATTTGGCTAATGGGTAATTTCTACCCTCCCAAAAGTTTAAGTTTGGGACAGAGACATTTTTTGATGATTCGTTGAATTAATAATAGAAAAGCAAAGGAAGCTTTTAAAATTTTGCTTTGGGGGTTTTGGAGGGACTGGAGGTAAATGAAAAGTGGTACAGCAACCCAGTAAATCAATGTTCTCCCCCTCCTCCCCAACCAGCTGATAAACGCAAAATTTCTAGTCTTTTTTTTTTTTTTTTAGAACGTACGGAAAAAAAAATAACAGGTGCCTGTTCATTGCGAAAAAACTTTAGAAACCTTATGGCACTTTTCCACTTACCGATACGACAGCACACGACTATCGCTATTTTATATTCACGCCCGCAAAATGCATTAACTTATGCTATGCGCTTTTCAATGCCAATTGCATTGTCGCCGTCAAGCCGATATCGTTTATTGAATCACTTTTATCGGAAAGCACTCGCCGCTTCTTTCCTGTGAGCCCGTCAACCACCATCAGTTTACTTTTTTTTTCTTTTTTTTAAAGAAATTGGTGGTATTCGAAACGACATTAGTTGTACGGGAAAGCAATGCAATAGATGACACGCTACCGTACTTGTCGTTGTAATATAACCGGTCCATTTTTGCTGTTATCGTGTTGTTAAGTGGAAAAGTGCTCTTACTTTAAAAAATTAGCTGGAGTTGTTCTGTCAGACCTCGGATTACTCTATGCTGTATCCCTAGTAATTATAAAATGAGCTGTAAAACGAATTTCTAAACGAAATCTACATGCACCAAATTACTTGAACTCTTTGCGGCATAGTGACTTCGTTTAATACCAGCAATTTCTTGATATTTTTCAGCCAACTGACATAATGTCTTCAGTAATTGGCTGAAAAAAAAATTACAAAACAATGATATCCTCAAACGAAGCCACCGCGTCTCAAAAGCTTTTCAAAACATTTGTGTAACACCCATACAAAAGACAGCACTGCTTCAACATTGGAAAATATTAAAAATAGTTAATGCTGTGTGCTAGGCAACAGAAGTTACAAAACAGAAAAATTCGCAAGAAGATTGTACGTTAATAAGTGCCTTAAAACAAACATGAAAAAAGTCTTTAACATCGGAATAATCATTTGTTAGCAAAAATTTATTAAGATACGTAACCCATCTTTACTTAACTCAACTATTTGCTAAATTTCTCTATTTTGTTGTAACATTTATTGTAAATTTAGTATTGTAAATTTTATTTCTTTATATGAAAATGATCCCTGGAAAATGCAAATGTCATAGAAATAGAAAGGCAAATAGACAAAATTCGCTAAATTCAGATTAGAGAAATGCTCTGGTCTCGCTCTTAAAAATCAACTCATCTTAATCACCCTCACCCTTTCTTCACCCTCACCCTTTTTTTTTTTTTTTTCACCCTTTTTAATTCAGATTCAGCTAGAATCATTCTCAGATAGCCGATTGCCTTTTTTTTTATATACTAAACGTAGTCTGATGATACTAAGACCCAAATATAGAATAACGCGCATTTTAAAGTTAAATTTATCGACTAGTAGAAGTAAAAACTATATTCCATCGCGATGATATATTTTAATTTTAAAAATAGTTCAAAAATATATAGAACTTCCTAAAAGAAATTTTCAATTAAAATGTGCAGTGAAGTTGCATCTAGAAACTTTTTATAATCAAAAAGAACGATGTCATTTTTGATAAAGATCATATTAAAACTGCTTCAGAACACACTTTATAATGGTTATGTACTGCAATCTGTTAATAACGAATTGAAATAATACCGAGGTACTAATTGAACACTATTATTTGGTTGAAATGTTCATTTTGGGAAATTCAGACCCTTTTTTGGATCGTCTCTAAAAAGGATATTTCATTTTATACGACAGAATTATGTTAAACGTTCCGACAAACTTTTAGCCCTTTATGTCCCAAATTAAATATAGCAATGAATTTTTATATTTTTTTTTTTTTTTTTTTTTTTTTTTTCAGTTGCAAAAACATCAAATAACATTTTTACCGAGATTTTTTTTTTTTAAATTTTGGGGGTCTAAGGACCCCTACGCCTTAGGGTCCCCAAGAAAACTGTTTCCGATTGAAGGTACCATCTGTCTGCCTCACAGCGAAGTGCAAGGAGTAGTAGTCAGAAGCTCCAGCATGATTCCAGCTATTTAGGATTCATAATACTAAATTAATAAAACCGGGACTTCTGAGTCCCGTCAGGGTATAAAGGGTTAAATGCATTCGGCGGTATTTTCAAAAAAACCACTGGTGTTACTTAAAAAATTTTGATTCTACCAAATTTTGAAGAAAAAAAAAGAGCGTTCAGATAAAAAGGTTATATGAAAAATGATTGCTACCTATCCAAGGTTCGGTGATGTAACAACTAGTTTTAAACAAAATGGCCACCCGAAGACGTCATCAAAGTATGATTCCGTCACTGTCGAACTGACAACAACTACTCAGTACCTATGCGGCTCAAGAAAAACGATTGGAAACGTAATATTACCCAAAATTTTACCTACGATCCATAATTCATGCTAAATAAATGCGTAAACTCTTTTTGAATAGATCGTGGGGATAGTTTAAATCAATTTATTACAGTAATTTCAAACGAAATGGACAGTTTTGCTGTTAATATGAAATTAATGCTTACTAATTTGAATCTTTTAAAATAATTTATAAGCATTTTTAGAAAAGGAACAATTTTAATTAAAATAAATATTACTGATTTCAACAGTTACGCTTTATAAACAGTTAAAATAGCTGAAGTAAAACTAGTCATTGTGATACCATTATTTAACCATAAAGAAAAAAAATTCTAGAGTACGTGTTATAAACTATTCAAAAACACTCATGACTCTTAATTTTAGCATAGTTAATCCACATTGCATAACTTAGCACTTAAATTTAGATAATCAAGAATTTTTCAACAAGAAATTTGTTTAAAAACTATTCTTTTCTCGAACTTTAAGAATTGTTTTAGTACTATTTTTAATATCAGTGAAAAAACACTTCAACTATTTGCTTAAACTAAGAAATTATTTAATCACAATCGTCTTTCACAGTACATCCCTGTTTTCCATTATATAACTCTATCTCCTTCCACTGAACGTTCAGCATTCAAACATGCTCTTAACTTTTTCGTTTCAAAATCTTCCTTCATTATATTTAGTAATAAACACATGTTTTCCCTACTAATACAAACATTCATCAAGCTCTCCAAACATTCAGCGTACAAACAAACAAACACGTCTGGAGTGCATCGAAAATAAAGTAAACGTTCATCTCACGGTTAATTTCAGAGCGATATCACTTTTTTCATTTACAGCTCGGAAGAAATAAAGTTTAATACAAACGACTTCTTTCAACTATTTGCTCTTTGCTAGTTCAAAGCCTCGTCCAATGCTATACTACACTTGTCGGGGCAAAGATAAATATGAGAAAGGAAATATCCTTCCAGCGGTAAGACAACAACTAAACTCGTTCGTACTCTCCCAGGAAATGAGATTTGTTAGAAAAGGGAACAAAGGTCTGGTTCCTGTGAAATTATGTTCCACGTCTCCATGCGGCTATTCATAAAATACGGAAAGTTAAATGTTTGTATTCTTTGTTCTTTGGAAAATTGTTTTTTATCTATTGATTGTTTTTCGTGCTGTATTTTACTCCTCACTGATTAAAACGTCGATCGCTCGTCACGGAATAAAATTAGTAATATTCTTATAGATGAAATAATGTTTTATTAACACTTTTATCTTTTGCGTAATGTTACAATTTTGTTTTTCAAAGCACTATTTAAACAACAACAAATATTTAATACCCCCTCTCCTTCAAAATACAGCCTTTCTTAAAAGAAGAAAAAGCATCAAAAATATGGCTGCATCTAAGTAACTGTCTACAAAACATAAGTAATGAGATATTTTTCTAGAAAGTATAGAAATCAAAACATTTATGCTTCTGTTTCTCTCACAGTAATTTTTATTTAAAATTCGTCTATTTCACCTTTATGCGAAAAAGACTTCCCACAAAGTATTACAATCACAATTTGACAGGAAAATATTAAAGATTTTTTTTTTTAGTGTAGTAACGAAAATTTAAAAAACCATGATGTAAAACGCGAATTAACGAAACCCGTTCTCCTCAACCCGTTCTCCTCAATGTTTTATTATAGAAATTTAGAATACTTTCTGCAACGACAGCAGAAACCGAAAACTGAGCATAAATCTCACTGAAAAAAAGAAAACGTAAAAGAGTTAGAAATGTGTAAATCGCACATACACAATCAATTTTTAAAAAGTATTTGGCGAAAAATATTTAATTTGGCGCCATACACATAAACTAATGTTCGTCTTTGAGAAAAAAGTGATTGTGCATCTAAAGCAGAAATTCAAGTGAAACATTATTGCAATCGCTTCGAATTGCAATCGCTACTAGAAGTGAATTACATTATCATCAACTTAACTTGGCACTGACGTCACTACGGGTGGAGCCAATAAGAGCTCACAAGCAGTCAGCGATCTCCTCTTATTCGCCAAGTAGGCTGTGACATTTTATCTAGCTCGTTTTTCATAGGCAAACGTCACGCTGACGTCACGATGTTTTTATCAAGAAACGTTCTACACTGAAGTGACAAAAGTCATGGGATAGCAATATGCAAATTTTCAGATGGCAGTAGCATCGCATAGAACAGGTATAAATGCGCAGTGCTTTTACAGAGCTTTCATTTCTGTTCAAGTTATTCATGTGAAGAGGTTTTGACGTGATGATGACCGCACGACGTGAATTAACAGACTTTGAACGCGGAATGTTAGTTGGAGCTAGACGCATGGGTCATGCCATTTCGGAAATCGTTAGAGAATTCAACATTCCCAGATCCACTGTGTCAAGAGTGTGCCGAGAGTATGAAATTTCAGGCATAACATCCCACCATGGACAGCGCAGTGGTCGACCGCCTGCACTTAAAGATCGAGACCGGCGACGTCTGCAAAGAGTCGTAAGTTCTAACAGACAAGCAACACTGCGTCAAATCACCGTAGAAATCAATGTGGGACGTACAATGGACGTGTCTGCTAGAACTGTGCGGAGAAATTTGGATTTCTTGGGCTATTCCAGCAGAAGACCGACTCGAGTGCCTTTACTGACAGAACGACATCGCTTGCAGCGACTCTCGTGGGCACGTGAGCATATCGGTTGGTCCCTAGATGAATGGAAAACCGTGGCCTGGTCCGATGAGTCACGATTTCAGCTGGTAAGAGCCGATGGTAGGGTTCGAGTGTGGCGCAGACCCCACGAAGCCATGGACCCAAACTGTCAGCAAGGCACTGTTCAAGCTGGTGGTGGCTCCGTAATGGTGTGGGCTGTTTTTTCATGGCATGGACTTGGTCCTCTAGTGCGACTGGACCGAACATTGACTGGAAATGCTTATGTGCAGCTACTTGGAGATCACTTGCAGCCATTCATGGACTTCATGTACCCAAACAACGATGGGATTTTTATGGATGACAATGCGCCATGTCACCGGGCCACAACTGTTCGCAATTGGTTTGAAGAAAATTCTGGACAATTCCAACGAATGATTTGGCCACCTAGATCGCCCGACATGAATCCCATTGAGCATTTATGGGACACCATCGAGAGGTCTGTTCGTGCCCAAAATCCTGCCCCATCAACGCTTTCACAATTATGGACGTCTATCGAGACAGCATGGCTCAATATTCCTGCAGAAGACTTCCAACGACTTGTTGAGTCCATGCCACGTCGAGTTGTTGCACTTCGCCGGGCAAAAGGAGGGCCGACACGATATTAAGAGGTATCCCATGACTTTTGTCACTTCAGTGTAATGTAATTCATTTCCAGTAGCGATTGTACTTTGCGATCGCCTGTTTCACTTGAATTCCTGCCTAAATCTATTGCAACTTTTGTATTTTCAAGTGTAACAGCTGAAGTTATCTTCAACGTATTTGGTGTGATGTGCGTTATTCCGTTCTTCAAACTTATTTCAGTTATCTCAAAGTTCACTAAAAGAAGAAAAATAGAAAATATCTAAAATACAAAATTAGTGGGATTGATAAACGTTTCACTCCAACTCTACTCAAAGCTTTATTACCTATTTTTCAGTCAAATAAATACTAAGTTTGAGAAATCTTATAAAATAAATAGTTTTGTTTTACATGAATAACACTCGAAACAGTTCTATAATCTAAAATTTACCTTCGTTACAATGTGAAAATCCCAATAGTATAATCACAAAAATCATATAACAATTCCCCCCAAAGGAACTCGAAAAACACCTCAACTCAACTCGGTTTCTTTTGTGCCATCCTGAAACCTACCTGGAATGGTAGAGTAAGTAAAATGGCAATAACGTAAGACTGGGGAAAGATCGCTTGACAAAAATGATTACTTTTGTTCCAAACCGTTGCCTTTTAAAGAATCCGGGATTACTTTAAGCCCAGTTCTTCTTTCAAGAGCACCATGAAGGAGTTATAACTTAAAACAATTCCAATTGTTTAAGAAATTATCGCTCGTGAAGACAAAGAATTGTGACCGAGTTGCAAAAATATTTCAGGAGAAAATTTTAACAAAATTTTTGCACATATTAAATTTGACGCATTTCAACTTCACGGTAAAAGCTATTATTCCAAAATGAACAAGGCTCAAATAATCGTGAATTTTACAACTTTTTCATTGCAGAGAAAACTATTTGAGTTATTATTTTGAAGAAATACAGTACTTAAGGAAACTATAAGTTCCATAAATGCAATCAAGGGAGATACCACGAAATGAGACGAATAAAATTAATACAGAGTGACTTAAATTTTACTCTTACGAAGCGTTTTTCATAGAAGGCTGCCTCGAAGACGCAAGTAAATTGAAAGAAAAAAATATTCTTTAGTTCGAAGAATTTGATAAAATGTAAATAAAGATGTTTACAAATGCATGTTAAAAATATTTATTAACGCTTTTAAGCAATATGAGATAAAAAGTGGAAATGTTGAAACATAAAACTATCGAATGCCTACACAAATAATATGCTTTTTTTTTTCGTTTTTTTTTTTTTTAATTCAGCAGACATTGTGTGAACTGATATCACAGGATCCTCAGTTATAGTCCAAAATATTCAAAACTGCATCAATTTTTCAAACTTTAACGAATTTATTGTTTAACTCGGAAATAGTAAAAAAACCATCAACTACATTTAGTCTTTAATTAAAAATAATTTCAGATAAGAGCGGAAGTACGGCCGATGTATTTTATAAACTTTTGAAGTAAATTAAATTATTATTTTTGAAAATTTTTTAACTGTATTTACTTACTTTAGCGGGGTTTTCTTTTTTGATATTTTCTTATTTGCATACATTTATTTATTTGTTTTTAATACTAAGATTCTGAGTCCACAATAACATGATAAAATATTGCCATATTATTTATAGTTAGAAATTTATAAAATTAATTTTTATCTTAGGAGATTTCTGTAGATCATATGGTCCTTAAAAGTTCAGTATAAATACGCTTCATGTGCATGAATTTGGACACATTATTTCCAATTACCAGACTAATTGTTTAACCATTCGAAGAAACGGTATTAATTAAAAAAATGTAGGTAATGCAATGAATGCAATACAAGTATACATCAACTACCTTGTTATACATATATAAGTATTATGTGTGTCTACAGAAAAGAGAAAGTTTGGAGCGAGAGTGTTTAAAAATTAAATTTAATTTTAAAATCTGAAGAGAAATGAATATTTTGGAAGTTATAAGTAAAATGCTTAATTATTCTTACTGCAGCAGAGCTTAATTATTTGTATTTCATTGTGTTTTCCGAATGGTATGTAAATGATACATGAACTTGGTGAGAAATTGAAGGCATACACTCAAGATGTTTGCCAAAATATTCAGCCAAGAGGGGCGACTTTTCTAATTATGTAGATCTATGTAGATGTTTCTAGAAATTCTTAGTGGTTTTCTCCATTCTAAAGAGTAAATAATATTTACATTGATTTCTAGCATTAGTTATGAGTAGATCAGGTTTTAGAAAATTTGTTGCTTTAGTTCTAGGTTGCAAACTCTTATAGTGATGTATTTTTTCACACTGTTTTATTGCATTTGGAAGTACATATGATGAGTTAATGAGATTTGATGGGTATTTTAACAGCTGTACATACTTCTTTGTAAGTATTGAAAATAAAATAACTGCTGTTTTTAAAAGAATGTATTCGTCATTTGAAAAATAATTTTAAATTATAGTTCAAAAAAATTGAAAAATACGCCTCTTTTGAGTTAATCAAAATATTTCATGATATTCTGATTTCCCTCTGATTTTCAAAACTATTTAATATCTGCGAAGTTTACATGCACTTATATTGCAACCTGTGCCTTATTTACGTTGTATTAACACTTTATTGATGGTTTATGGTTTATTGCCATGCATTATTGATCAATTTTAATTTTTCTTGGCATATAGCTGTCTATTTCTGTTCATTAATTGAAAGATATATAAAGATAGAAAGGTAAGATTTTTCGAATTAAATTAATCGATGACATACGTGCTCATTATTTCATTTTTTGCTATCAGCTTACCGAATTCCTCATTTGCACAAATGTCTTTATGCACAAATTTACTACAATTCATCACATAAGAGTATCCACTTTACACTGTATGAGTCAAAAAATTCATCTCTACCATTTCAGTATTGCAACTACATTTACCATTACTTAAAAGTTTCTACCAAAAAAAAAAAACATTTTTAACAAACTAACCCAGAAAAATCAGAAATAAGATACTTCAAATTCGCCTTCTCTCGATGCTCAGCAAAATTCTACAAAAGTAACGAAATTCCTCAATTTCAAAAATGTATTTATGCATAAATTCACTACAATTGATCACATAAGAGTATTACACCTCTAAACTGTAAGTCAAAAAATATACCTCTACCATTTCTGTATTACAACTACATTTACCAATACTTAAACAAAAATCGTTTCAACCAAAAAAAAAAACTTTTTTACAAAACTATATACTTTGTTCAATAACATCTTTTGAAACAGAAAAATCAGAAATAGTCTGTGGAGTTAGTGACAAAAACAGCCTAAATATTTCACTTCCGGATACCAGTGTGAAATTTGGTACAGAGCTTAGGTACATATATAAGAACAAAAAACCGCCGGGAGACACTTGATCAGGGGTCATGAACTCCCGTGATGACGTCATCAAGATGGCCGCTTTTACAGGTAAATACGTTCGTTTAATTGCTTAAACTCTATCATAGATTAAAATATTGCAAAACTCAAAGGTATCATCTGAAAGCTCTTTAAAATAGCTATTTAGAAATATTTAATTTTTCTTTCTGAGGTCAAGGGCTCACCTGTAATGACGTCATCAATATGGCCGCTTTTAAAGGTAAATATGCTTGTTTAACTCCCCCTGAAACTCCATCATAGATTTAAATATTTCAAAACTCAACTATATCAACTGAAAGCGCTTTAAAAGATCTATTTAGAAAGATTTAATTTTTCTTTCTGAGGTCAAGGGCTCACCTGTGATGACGTCATCAAAATGGCCGCTTTTACAAGTAAATACGTTCGTTTAACTACTTAAAACTCCATCATAGATTCAAATATTGCAAAACTCAAATATATCATCTGAAAGCTCTTTAAAAGAGCTATTTAGAAATATTTAATTTTTCTCTCTGAGGTCAAGGTCCCACCTGTACTGACGTCATCAAAATGGCCACTTTTACAGGTAAATACGTTTGTTTAACTCCCCCTAAAACTCCATCATAGATTCAAATATTGCAAAATTCAAATATATCATCTAAAAGCTCTTTAAAAGAGCTATCTAGAAAGATTTAATTTTTATTTCTAAGGTCAAGGGCCCACCTGTGATGACGTCATTTGAGGCCATTTGGATGACGTCATTACAGGTGGGACCTTGACCTCAGAAAGAAAAATTATATTTTTCTAAATAGCTCTTTTAAAGAGCTTTCAGATGATATACTTGAGTTTTGCAACATTTGAATCTATGATGGAGTTTTAGGGGGAGTTAAACAAACGTATTTACCTGTAAAAGCGGCCATTTTGATGACGTCATTACAGGTGGGCCCTTGATCTTAGAAAGAAAAATTAAATCTTTCTAGATAGCTCTTTTAAAGAGCTTTTAGATGATATAGTTGAGTTTTGCAATAGTTGAATCTATGATGGAGTTTTAGGGGGAGTTAAACAAACGTATTTACCTGTAAAAGCGGCCATTTTGATGACATCATCACAAGTGGGCCCTTGACCTTAGAAAGAAAAATTAAAGCTTTCTAAATAGCTCTTTTAAAGAGCTTTCAGATGATATATTTGAGCTTTGTAATAGTTGAATCTATGATGGAGTTTTAGGGGGAGTTAAACAAACGTATTTACCTGTAAAAGCGGCCATTTTGATGACGTCATTACAGGTGGGCCCTTGACCTCAGAAAGAAAAATTAAATATTTCTAAATAGCTATTTTAAAGAGCTTTCAGATGATACCTTTGAGTTTTGCAATATTGTAATCTATGATGGAGTTTAAGCAATTAAACGAACGTATTTACCTGCAAAAGCGGTCATTTTGATGACGTCATTACAGGTGGGCCCTTGACCTTAGAAAGAAAAATTAAATATTTCTAAATAGCTATTTTAAAGAGCTTTCAGATGATACCTTTGAGTTTTGCAATATTGTAATCTATGATGGAGTTTAAGCAATTAAACGAACGTATTTACCTGCAAAAGCGGCCATTTTGATGACGTCATCACAGGTGAACCCTTGACCTCAGAAAGAAAAATTATATCTTTATAAATAGATCTTTTAAAGCGCTTTCAGATGATATAGTTGAGTTTTGAAATATTTAAATATATGATGGAATTTTAGGGGGAGTTAAACAAACGTATTTACCTGTAAAATTGGCCATTTTGATGACGTCATTATAGGTGGGCCCTTAACCTCAGAAAGAAAAATTAATTTTTTCTAAATAGCTCTTTTAAAGAGCTTTCAGATGATATATTTGAGATTTGCAATATTTGAATCTATGATGGAGTTTTAGGGGGAGTTAAACAAACGTAGTTACCTGTAAAAGCGGCCATTTTGATGACGTCATCACAGGTGGGCCCTTGACCTTAGAAAGAAAAATTAAATCTTTTTAAATAGCTCTTTTAAAGAGCTTTCAGATGATATATTTGAGTTTTGCAATATTTGAGTCTATGATGGAGTTTTAGGGGGAGTTAAACAAACGTATTTACATGTGAAAGCGGCCATTTTGATGACGTCATTACAGGTGAGAACTTGACCTCAGAAAGAAAAATTAAATCTTTCTAAATAGCTCTTTTAAAGAGCTTTCAGATGATATGTTTGAGTTTTGCAATATTTCAATCTATGATGGAGTTTTAAGCAGTTAAACGAACGTATTTACCTGTAAAAGCGGCCATTTTGATGACGTCATCACGGAATGACCTTGACCTCTGATCAAGTGTCTCCCGGCGTTTTTTTGTCCTCCTATGTGAATTTAAGCCCCACATAAAATTTCAGACTGGTATCCGGAAGTGAAATATGTTTGCACTAACTCCACGGACTAAAATACGATGCTTTAAAGTCGTCTTCTTCTGACGCTCAGCAAAAATGCCACAAAAGTAACTGGGGAGAACAACTCAACACAGTTGTCGTCTTTTCGCAAAATCCTTCGCTTTCCAAGCGCCCTTAACTGCGGGAACGAGCAGAGAGGTAATAACGAGCGACTGAGAAAAGATCGCTCCGCCAGAATGATTACTTTTGTTTCAGATCGTTGCACTTTGAAGACGCTAGGATTATTTTAATCCCCTATCTATTCCGAGACGGCTAGGAGGAATATTTCAATTTGATATTTGCGGTGTAGGGGAGACTTACGATCTCTTGACATCAAGCACTATGAATTACCTTATAGTACGGATTAAATTTAAAAAAATACTTTACGTCAGTTAAATAATGACGTCGATTTTAAATATGTCCACATAATGCGAAACAGAAGTATTAGCCGAACCTCAAGTCATATTATGGATATCTTATCACAACTTGATGATATATTTTCATGCAATATGTAAACTTTCAACATCTGGCCTGCCAAGATTGATAGTTCTGTAAGTCATTCTAACTTAACTTCGAGTAATTTACTATACTTTGAAAAACTCGAAGTTTAGCTAGAATGACTTACAGAACTCTTTTACTGTATTGAAAAACATCAAGGCATAGTAAATTTCAATTTCAAGAGAATGGCTTGAGGAACCATGGTTTCACTGAAAAAAAGTCAAATGCATACAAGGACTTTGACGAATTAAAGGATTATTTCTCTGCCAAAAAAAAGCAGTTAGTAAAACAAACGGCCATATAAACTAGCATACACCACTATCCTTCTCACCTCCACTTGCACTTCACGTTAGTGCAATTTTTGTGCTGTTTGGCGAGATAATATCTTCAACATGTATAAGTATTTCTTTATTTTCGCAAACGGTAAGCTTAATAAGAGATAGAACCTAAATCTATGCTTATAACTAAAATTGCAGTTTTCTTTACACCACTATCATTCTAACATGTGCATTAAATATTGCTTTTAATAATTTTCTTTCAATTTATCTAATTTTTTACATTATTTTAATTTCAAGATTTTAATAACAGAAGAGCTTTTCAAAATTGATTAACATTCAAATTTTGATGTCACTTGTAACTTTTTACATTCCTAGTTTTAAAACGGCCGCCGCATTTTAAATTAATTCCTGTGTCTTTGCTTGAGGTCCTCTCTCATTTTATCAAAATAGAGGTTATAGGAGACACAACATGGAGGGAAAGAATAAATAGAGGCATTTTGAACCACATTAAACGAAGCAGAAGGACGCAAATCAAAAATGCAAAGTAGTGTTAAAAAAAGTCAGAGATAGCAAACGCGCTAGTTAAACTGAAAACTTCAACAGCATCCTCAACCAATCGCCTCTTTTCGAAGTTTAATCGTTTGCAAAGGCTAGACGCAATTTTTGAGAACGGATAGTAGATAGTTTTATTCTTTCATAATAAAAAAAAAAAATTTGAACTAAAAAATTTTCTTTGTTTTCTACCATCTAAAAATGAGAAGAAGTTATTCATAAAAAAAAAATCTTCTCTTTTTCACTGAATGACAGAATCTACTTAGAATCTAATCAAAACTTCATCTTAAAACAATTATGCCATGCTTTTTTTATTAACGTAAAAGAATAATCTTTTTCTAACAAAGCCAAAAAGATCCAAAGCCAATCACCAAAACATGGCAAAATGCTGAAAAGGGATACTTGGAGAAAAATATCAAAAATACTTAATGTTTATTACTATTGTGTAGAGTATTAGCTTTTAATATGCTGTATTTTTGCCAGAAGTTTCTGATCTACAAAAGACAGTCGAGCTCGCTTAATGGAATAGCCATTTTTCCGCGACAAAAATATTCTAATGAGTGGGATATTCAATTATCTGGGATCAAAACAACACATTACAGCTGTTCGGTACATTGAAAATGTATTATATTGAGCGGGATATTCTTTTAACCGATATTCTAAAAGGTGGTTAGTTTCAAACATTTACGCTTTATTTTTATGAGTTAATAAATACAGATTTCACAATTTCAATTGTTGTTTTCATATTACTTATACGAAACACTTATTAAAAACATTTTATTGCTTTATAAAATAACATAAAAACTGAGAAAATAATGACTAGTATAAATGAGCAGTTGCATACATCACTGCTTAAAATAAAAATAAAACCAAAATTTCACGAAACATTAACATGCAATTATTTTAACTATAACAGCAACCGCATTCAACTGTAACATACATAAACTATAAACACCCTTAGCCCATAATTTACCTCTCTAATTAATGTATTTTTATAAGGCAGTAAGATGAATCTTTCAACTATCTGTAGAATGAAAGAGCTAAAAATATTTATCAGAAATAATTCTTTAAAATAAAGAACATGTTGACAAAAAATAGAGATTTTCTGGGAGAATGATTACGAAAGTAGAAGTGCTATTTTACAGAACAACTCATAAAACTGCGATCGTTTTTTAGGTCGTTAACTAGCCTAACTTGAGAACTTATGGTACTTGCACAAAAAGATATAAAGCAATTCAAGCGCATATCAGGACATTAACTGTAATAGAATGTCTTGCTCTGCAATAAAGAAGGAGTTTCACACCTTTAAATAAGCAAGATGACAAAGAGAAAAAGCAATTCTGTAAATGATTATGGTATTAAGGAAAAAAATGCTTTTAAGACCATTACTCTAAACAAGGAGTTAAAATGCTGTAACGAATTAGGAGGCGATGAAGGGGAACAGCGTCTTCAACTGTTTGCGAAAATATTCATATTTAAAAAGTATTGGGAGTAAAAGCAGCATACTCACGCTTTTTCACGTACATAACAGTCCATCATCGAACAGAGAAGAGGGAAAATTAGTTACAACTATTTAAAGCCATCATAACTTTTTCTTTTTAATGAATTAGAGCATCATTTAATCGATTTTTTCTGCACACACACACATACGCATAAACACATGTAAATGTGTTAGTATTGGTAAATCCAAATACTTGTGTGTCACATGCTAAGGTCAATACAATAATTTCAATGAAAGAAAGGCGTCCGAAGCATTTTTCTTTTTACTTTTTATAATTTTCAAACAACTTCCTTGATATAGTTAATTATGAAATTTAGAAAAGGTGAAATAGTTGTTTGCATATTGTTACTACTACTAAATTATGTTTAAGCTCTTAGTCTCTTTTTCTCTTTGCAGCTTCCACTTCACAAGTTTTGACTAAAATTATATTTCATCATATTTATACTGTCGTACTGAAAACATCTTGCTGAAATTAAAGCTAGTGAACTATTTTCAAAAAGTTATGGGGAAGCACTTTTCAAAGATAGAGAAAAAACTGCCCATTTTCACCTTTCTTGCTTTTTTTTTTTTTTTTTTTTTTGCAAGATTCTAAATATTTTGTATCTTGCTAATGTCATATCTTCTCAGTTCTATAATATTTTCCTGCATCAATTAAAGAATATTTTGTTCTTGTTTGTCTCGAGTAAATTTTCTTCCAGAGATAATTTGCTTTTAAAAGAGTTCAATTTTATTAAAAATTATATACGCTACTTCACCTATACATATTAACTCTATTAAGACGTTAACAACTCAAAGTACACATAACAAGTGATTTTTATACTTTTAATCTCGCAATAGTAGTAAAAAGCTAACAGCAGTTATAAGTTCATTAACCATGCAAAAGAGTGGCAAGGCAACCGTGGGTGAGCTAATTTCAAAAGACAGCTGAAAATATACGAAAATTGCACAAAGATGCAATTTAATCAATTTTATTAATGAAACTGCTTTCGCGATTAAATTTAACTACAATGTGACAAACTACCCGGAAATATTTACCAAAAAATCAAGGGATATTTTTTTTTGACTAAATTTCATTTATTAACTCCTCAAGAACCATTGTAAGATTTATGCCTCTAAGTTTATAACATATTCAAAGATCACAAGGGAGAAATATATAAAATATTTTTCTCACTTAAATAATTAATCTTCGCTAAAAAAGAAATTCTTTCTCAAAAAGTACTCTGTAGTTTTATTGTAACATCGCACTTTAAATACCATTGAATTCTTATTGCCATACTTCTTGTTTTCTTCAAGGTTATTTTTCATTTTATGATTAGTGATTATTGTCCAAATATTTTAAGTTGAATAATCACCAAACTAAACTGTGGGAACATTTTTGTAGTTACAGATCTATAATAGACCATATAGACACATATTTCCCAACCATTGATACAAAATGTACGGAACCAATTTTCTCATCACTTGACAAGCATGTTATTTTCCCCGTCATTTAATAGTAATATGTACAATTTTTGTCCATAATCTACCTCAAAAAGGACTGAAGGGATCACTGTTACTGTATACTTGGTATTTTAGATTGCGGCTGCAAAAAATGAATTCATTAGTTGTTGCTTATGGCTGGTATTGTCATTCAACAAAAATATTCTGTTAGAGAAAAATATTGTAAAAAACTCCATAGTGTTCGCTCCCAGAATCTGAGAATTAAATGCAAGTCATCACTCAATTATCTTCCGACAATGTAAAACAACCACTACACACGTGAGATAAGTTTTCAACGACGACAAATTACATCTTTCATTTAACGCGATACTTCTCTTAAACCCAAAAGTCAACATTAAACTAAAGCATTTCTATGCAACAAGAGTTGGCTTTCATGATCCCAAAAGATCTCCTTTTTAATGAAACCACTGAACAAGTTTTCGCTAAACTAGCCACGGGTAATAACCTTTACCTTAAGTTACATCGCTGGAGATTCTTAAGAGAGTCGAGGCAACTTAAGAAAGGAAACAGTAAAGAGGGTAAATGAAAAGTCTTGAGTTACTTGAGAAATAGTTCCAAAACATTTCATTGTATTCTTCTTTTTCGTTGAATTCTTCATTTAGGCAAGGGTTAAATTCATGCCTTTTAAAAACTAAATGAATTTGCTTATGTTTCGGTTTGTGCTAAGATTAAACTAACCACGTGATTAATAATTTCTCCAGAAAGTTCTGAATTTTAAATTACGCCCAATTTTGACAATTTGTTTCTAGGTCAGAAATATGTGGTATGTCCCGATTAGTTGCGGCAAAAAGTAGCACTACTGGCTATAGAAACTAAACACTGGCTTAGCTAAGAAGACTACTAAGAAAAAGATGCTCTAAGATATAATCATGACGCGGACGAATGTAAGATTTTCTCATCAAAATAATTTATATGGCTTACAAAGGTATTAATTGTTCAAAAATAAGTTCTCTGCTATGATTTACTTTTTGTTTACTAACAAAAGACTATCCATAACTATTAAAAACATTTTTTTATGTTTTTTCAATGTTTATTTTTGTTTTATTTTATATTTAAAGTTATTTTTGTGCGTATATATTTTGACCTGCCTTGCCATCTCTATTACAACAAAAATAGTAATTGTAAAAAAATATTTATGAAAATTTATACATACTGCACCGAATTCTAACAACACAATCTGTTCAATTCAGTTAAAATTTCAGATATTTTGTAAAGAAGATCTTTGTTTATTCTTATGCAAAAACTTTGGTGACTAAATAGCAAATTAATGTGCTTTGTTGTACGGCAGTGCTGCCGTATTTACAAATAATATCCGAGCAAAAGGGGTGAACATAAAGCAATGGAAAATCCATAATCACTGATTCAGTAAGCAAGTATCATTTTGTACACGTCGTAAAATGCGGAATTTCACTTTGTAACAATTATTATACAGCCGTGAGAAGGTAAAACGCAGAATATGCAGAAATGAGCTTTTGAGTTATGAAGAAACGTATTTTTGATTTTCCACTAACAATAATTAAAATTTGGAACTCGGCGAGCTTTTTTTTTTTCCAGCAAAAACCAAATACGCAAGTTTGTACAATAAAACTGAGTACAATAGATGACAAAAGTGCAATAAAATAAAAAAATAAAAAATTAGGTTACATTTAACTACATTAGCACCTAACTTATTCTGAAAAATATTTAATCTATAAAAATCGAAGTATCAGTAAGAACAGTTTTGTTCTACCTTGAAGTTCAACGGATGTTTTAAAATGTGTATTTGAAGTGGTAGAGCTTAGTAATTTGACAAATCTTTAGAAATTTAATTATTGTGCAAAAAATGAGAAAATAGGCAAGTTTTTTTTTATTATTATAATTTTCAGTTCATAATCGAAAACGAAAGCTTGCTCAATTTTAAAGTGTCATTTAAAACTAGAAAACACCACCTTCAAACCGTACTATGCAACAAAATTTAATATAAAAACGTTAGTGAAAAGAAAGACCGATCCTTACAGCTACCATTAAATTGTCCACTATTAATTGTTTCAAACTTTATTTCTCATCAGACCCCATTTATTAACCCAAAACACGATCTTCCTTCTGCTGGCTTAGAATTTTCCTCTTTTCCTTATTGAAGCATTTTGCTTCGAGACAAGAACTCGAAAAAATAAAAAACAAGAAAACTATTTATCCACATGTCAAACTTTTTTATCCCTACTCATCTATATAACTCATCTCTATGACGTTTGCGCATGAGAATGTTTCCCAATAAACTAACTAAACTAAAATAACGCTATCTCTTAAAGTACGTCCGTAACTATTACAGATACCCTATACGGCGCGAGAAAAAAAGATTAAATGCCATAAAAGAAGACGTATAAAAGGTCCCACCAAACACCAAAGCTGACAGAGATTTCTTCCTTATTTTCTTTTTACGACAGCTCTAATCTGTTCTTCAGAACACAGTTTTTCGGATTTAATGGCTTGAATAATACTTTATTATGGCTTTTAAATAGGCTTGTTGAAGCATAGATTTCTTTTTTAACTGCCGAGTCGAAAAAAATATTCTGGGAGCAGAAATTTTTCATATTTATGTGGCACAATTTTCGTTGGTAAAACAATGAACAAAATAGTGATTGACAATTGCTCTCTGTGCGACTCTGAGTTACTAAGGACAATGATTTAAGTGTTGCATTTTCTAGAAAAGCTACCCACACATAAGAAATAATAATTTAAAATAAAAACATTTATTAGATGAAGATCTTGCAGATTTTCATTTTTTCAACAGAATCAAAAAACAAATTTCGTGCTTACCAAACAAAAATGTGTCATAGGGAAATGAAGCACAATTCAATTCTGTCCAGCACTCTTTCATTTATATAGGAAACAATAGTGAGTAAAACAGTAAATCAATTTCAAATCGACTTTCAATTGATACAAACTATAAACTAAAACACAACTTTCCAATAAATGGTACTCACAAGATTTTGTAACAGTAAAGAAATTATTACTAAATGAAAGCACGTGGTGATCTGTTGTTTCAAATTGCACTACTTTTGTTGCATAGATTCTAAAACAGTTTTTGCACGCGAGAGAAAAAAATCTGACATTGACAAATGAAATAAAACTAAAATTTGTTTAGAACTTATTTTTGGGTCAATTGGATAAAAGCAATAAGGATCATTCCGAGGAAAATGGTACAAATCATGTCTGAAACTCTTTACTTAAGATTTTCAAATTTAATTATTTCCACCAACTAATCATTTTTTTATTGAGTTATTGTGTGTAATGAAGTGTAAATAACTAGTACATGACTCATTTATGAAAGGATTTCAAATATTTTGATCAATTTGGTTAACAGAGTGGACATATAACAGAGTAGACAAATAAGCCTTTAAAAATATCTGTATAATCACAAAGAAAAGTTAGAATCACAGAACAAGCATAAAGTGGAATAAACAGCCTAAAACTGTAAGTGTGTCTGCAATTTAAAAAAAAATCAATTTTTTTCATCATAAAACCGGCTCTAACAGAATGGACATCCAACAGTTCAAATTAACTATCATAAGAAAAGAATTAGGCTCACCCTGGTTGTTGACTACATAATTTAATGTAGCAAGCTAATCACGGCAGTTATACATCCTATATTTTTTAAAAATATATATCAGATTAAATGCAATTGTTTATTTTATTTCCAAAAAGCATATAACAGAGTGGACAATTCGAAACATAGAAAACCTAGGGACATGGATAAATAATAGTGTTTTTTGGGGAAATTTTTTTTCATTTGCGTAATAATCTGCAGAAATGGTGTCAGAAGTATCTTTTGTGCAGTGCAGTGTCATTTATTTTGTTGTTACATTTCAGTTTAATTTTAAATCACATTTAAAAGTCTAGAAATTCGAAGCTGGGACACGTCATTTTTTCCTTCTTCTGACAAAGATAATTTTTTTGTGTCATTTCTAAATGGATTATGCCTAATCAATTGATACTTGATGGCACAAAATTAAATGGAGAACCAATAAAAAATACACTTAATGGGTGGCAGTTATTAAAATTGATTTAAAAAAATTCTAAAGTCTCGGACATGATTTGTACCATTTTCGTCGGAATGACCCATAATCAAAATAGTAAGCTTCGAGTAGACATTTAGCTGCTAAATAAATAAATTACTGCTCAAGTTTTCTGTAAAAGCTTCGAACGAAAGAACCCTCTTTCCCTGCCTTTACAATCTTACTTAAGTGCAGTTAAATAGTGATTTATCTAAATGAAGTTGCCAAAAAGCTTACTAATTTTGTCACATTGCATCTAAGTTTGTTTCTTAATCCAGGAAAGAAAATGTGTAAAAATAATAAGACAACAAACAAGTTTAACTAGGGCAGATTAATTATAAAATATCATTCTAGATACATTTGCATTCTTATTTGCACTAAATAGGTAGAAAGATACAGATAGCAGCATGAAGATTCACAAATAAAGGTATATAGTTTTAGATGTTGACAAAGTTATTCATATTCAGTTAAAACGGAAAGATAGACTGATATAGGGAAAGATAGACAAAGATAAAGAAAGATTAAGACATGCTGTTTGTTAGAAATTGAAAGTTCAGGATAAAAAAGAATAAAAACTACTCTTAAACGAAAGATGTAATTCTACTTCATGCTAAAATACAAAAAGATTGTGATTTATTGATGATGATAAAGTAGAATAAATGCTATTCTATTTTATTGCGATCTAACATTTTTAAAAACTCTGCTTGAAGAATCGGAAAAGCTTAGAATCTAAAAACATCTTTTCAATGAATTGTAACATAAGAGTTAAGAAAAAGTTTCTCAAATGACCACATTTGTAGAACCAAGGCAATGAACATCTTTCCCGTGTGGGTGATCATAGAAATATTAAAGTTACTAGGAAAATGTCGCTGGAAGCTTTCTCGGCGAGAAAGGATATTCTTTCTGTAACTCTTCTAGCAATTTTCCAAACTTAATAGAATCTTACATTTTATAAATGAAGCGAGCAACTGCAAAATTAGGTGTTTACATTTTTTTTTTTTTTTTGCAAATGCGTTTCTTCCCCTCATATATTTCAATATTAGGAAAGACAACAGTCTGGCATAGCTAGCTTTAAAACGGTTCTTTGAGTGATTTAAATACAGGGAAAGTTATTTTAACTCTTATATTTCTTAAGCTACAAACATGTGAACTTGCCTAGTTTTTCTTTCTTTTCTTTTTTTTAATCCTTTTTTTAAAGGAGAAGAGGGGATACCTACCTTTGCAGCCATACTCTCCGATGCGCACGGTTTCGTTCTATCCTTTTAAATAAAATGCGGAAAAAATATTTTACTTCTGACAGCTTTGAAAATATTTTTTAGTGTGAGGCTGATATTTATGCCAAGAATCACGTCAGTTTAAATGACCTTGACCTTCAACGCAATAGAACGTGCTTATGCTTTAATAAGTTTTTTTTCTGTAATATTTTTTTTTAATGCCAGAAAATCTAGTCGCGGTAGACAAGTTCAGTTACTTTATACTGGAGCCTAAATACAAAAACTCTTCTGCACCATAATCAATTTTCGTAATGGCATATGTTTGCTTTGAATTCAATGAACGGGTTAAGAAAAACACTAAAAGCTGAACACTAAAATGGAAAGATTCTTGAAGCTTTTTCCCAAGATCTGGCAGCTACTGTAAGAGGAACTTCGCCAGGCTATGAATCTAATTTAGTGTAACGAAAGTAAATATTTTGTTTCAGGGCCAAAAATAGGGGAATGTAGGGCAAAATGAAATAGTTAAGTTTACTTACCTGCTTCAAAAGGAACAAATAGGAAATTTGTTCTAAAAATTATTGCACATAAAGAAGGAATAATGTATTTTGTAATACAACTTTCGTTGAAAAATTATTTTTCATCTTTGTCAATTAGTTTGTACTTTCAAAAATATGTGGAAAACTTACACCTTAAAAAATCATGGGGAGAAATGAAAAACGAAATATTTTTGCTTTCAAATTTTTTCTATTCGACGATTAACAGTAGTTTTCATCTAATTAATGCGTAAACAAACAAAAAAACATCATTAATGAAAAATAAAAAAATAGTAAATACATTAATTAATTAATATTTAATAAAAAAAAATAAATGAGTGAATATAATAGAGAACGAATAAGAAAATGAGTTAATGAATGAGTAAATAAGTAAAAAATTGAGTAAAAGAATGTAAATAAACTGACAAATGAAGAAATACGTACATGATTTAATAAATGAATGAATAGGTAAACAAAATGTACTGTTTCACTTTGCCCTGCATGCCCTTGACAAATTATTGAACATTTAAAATAAAAAGATGCCTAATATAAACTAAACAAAGACTGCACTGGACATCAGTAGATCTCAATTGATAGTTTAAATCAGTGGTTCTCAACCTTTTTACAGCTACCGCCCCCTTTAGTACTGAAAATGTTTTCAACGCCCCCCTTTGCGCATGGACATGAAACTGAAAGAGGTGGAGGAGGTAAAGCAGTTTTTTTAACAGATTTTTCTCCATAATTTTGCCCAAATAGAGAGTTGAAGATATCTATAGAGTAAAAAAATTTATGCGTCAAAAGTTTTTTATACTTTATAAAAACATTTCAAAAAAGCGGGATTTTTTTTTTTTTTTTGCTCCAAAAACCTGCGTCAAAAGAATCAACCAAGTGCCTAAAATGGTTCCATTAAGTAAGTGACCCATTCTGAAAGTAGAACAAAACTGTTTGAAATAAAAATACGTTCTTTTCAACATTTTTATTTGCACAGATGTTCTGAAAAAAAGACTGCGTTCAAATAGTTCCCTCAAACGGTCCAATCCCAAACCGTGTTGTTTTTATTTACTTGCAACTATGCAATACGACTCCCTCATTTATTACATACGGATATTGCACTTTACTGCTGATGGGCAACAACAAAGCCAGACTTTCTATTTTTCTCAGGTGGGGCAAAGACTTGCAAGTATTAATTGGAGGGGGAAAATGAAATAAGTTAAGATTATAAATTTCAAGATAAATTCAACTCCAGAGAAATGCTTTTTGAGTAACAAGGGAAAAAAGCTCCCACATTTTTTTTTTCAAACTTGAAGGCAAAATAATCAAAAATAAGGTTAATTTTAGTCATGTTAAGGAGTCATAGCTCCTTCCGGTGTTCTCTGAAATTGAATTCTTAAAAACCTAAATTTAAACTATTTTGGTTGATGTTGAGGAAATGGTAAAGGTTGGGGAGTTTTGTACTGAATTTTTTTCTCATTGTACTCTGGTGCTATTAGGGCGATGCCCTAACGATACAAAACGTCAGCCAAGTCAGGTGGCTTTCTTCTAGATTTTTTTAGAAAATAACCTCCAAAAAGATCAATTTTAAACTCGGTTTGGTCACATTTGTTTAAAGAGGAAGCTGGTAGTTTAAGATTCCCTCTCGTAATCATGTTTTAAAAACATTAAGCTGTGTTTGAGAATGAAGGTTTCGAGTGCGCTTTAACAGAAATGTCTAAAAATAAAATTGCAAGCTATGTGTGGTTATGTTAGGGAAAGGAGTTTTGGCTATGTAAGTTAGGTGAGCGGGGAGAATTTTCGAAATTAATGGTCGAAAAACGCAATTTTAGGTCCTTGCATCTGGTTTCTAAAAACAGTTTTGCTGCTTCATGGAGAAAAGTATGACCCCTATAACCCCCCCCCCCTACCTAGCCTGTGCCACTAATCTTTGAGAACATAAGGATCAGGGTTCAGTCTGAGATATCCCAGAAAATAAATTTTAAAGCCATCCTTGGTGAAGTAAGAAAAGAGGATTTACTCCCACTTGCGCCCAAAACATGCCCTCGCAAACACATTTGAAAATAAACCCATCGCCCCCTTACCGCCCAAAATATATCCACCGCCCCCCTACTGCCCAAAATATGTTCACCGCCCCTCAGCATCATCCCACCGCCCACCGGGGGGCGGTATCGCCCCCGTTGAGAACCACTGGTTTAAATGACAATTACAAAAAATTTATCATTTTATAATAACAAGCAATATTTTTGAAAAACCACAAATATTACAACAAAGGTATCAAATTTTAAAAATGGCTCGTATAATTTTTTTCGTTGATCTTCGGAGCTACTTATTTTTTGACAGGAATCAACTATATGTCTTGGAACTTAATTAAAATATTGCTAGATAGGTGCCGCTGCAAACTGTGAAAATATTTTACCATTTCACTTTGCCCCGCTATTTCACTTTGCCCCACGTATTTCCCTACATACGGTTCGTGCAAAACTCAAAATCCTAGAAAATGAATTATAATTTAAATTTATTTTGAAAGAAATTATGAAGAACGGTTGCTGTACAATAGGGTGCATCGAAAAAGCAACATTTTGCTTTCAACAGATATGAAATAAGTTTTCGACAATGTAATACTAGTTCTGCCACACATAATCCCCTGACATGATACTTTGAATTGAAATCAACGATATTGTACAGCATAAATTGTACTTTACTGAAGAGCTTGGTGCATTTTATCCGCTTGCTCTGAAAGTAGCCAGCAAAATACAAGATTATGTGATCGGGCGTGTCCAAAACAAAACACCTTTTCCTAAAATTACGCAGCAGTTTTTTTTATTTATTTACTTATTTATTTATTTTTTGGAAAAGAAAATGAAAACAACAGGAAATTAATATACAACCTTTTTTTTTCCTTACATAAACGGCTCCTTAATCGCAAATGCATGTTAGTTGAAACTTTTCTAATTACAAACCCAACTTCAATTCAATGCCTTTAAATGCCTGCAAGATGTCATTAATTAAAACATTTAAGATGTTTTCCTTAATGAAACATTTAGAGAATTAGAGAAATGAGTGGCCGTTTTCAACGTTCTAATGAACCATTAGGTTGCAGAAGAAAAACCCTGATTGTTGAGAAACACGAACTAGGCTACTTTACTACTGAAAACAGAGTGCTCAAATGTACCATCTATTGACGGAACGGTAATGAACTCTATAATTGTATTTGGAAGATGATGTTGAGTACTTAGTTAGCTAATCAATTTAAACAAATTTTAAAGCATGTAATAAAAGTTATATGAAGTTGGTATACACTTTAACTAAGATTTCAAAAGGATTTATAAAAAAAATTATATGGTTTTTAAGGTATTGTGTTGTCCCAAAAGTTCGTAAACAGTTGTCAACGCTTCACAGTGTTTCGATTAGCGTAAGCTAGGTGGACAAAAGTCAAGTTCGGAATTCTAAAATTCGACATTGGAATAAGGTCTACAATATACCAAAACATGATACTTCATTATTTGTTTATGTTTAACTCACTTCCGCCAGGTGAGTATTAAGGGTTGAAATTACGTATCTCTTTGTTTTAGAATAAATCAGTTGAGTTTCAGACATAATTTTAAGCACATAAAATTAAAGCTTTCCGATTTTTTTATGATTTAATTGTGCAAGATAGGTGTTATTAAAGCTGGTAAGTGCAAGTTTTGCCTAATTAAATTAGTGTATATGATAATTAAGTAATATTAAAAAAAAACATTTTAAGACGAACAGAATATTTTTGCTTGTTTCGAAACTTTCACGTGATGGGAAACGCTTGTCCCCGTTTGTCCCCGGGCTAAGTTTTCTGTATATAATAGCTGCATCTTTCCCATAATTAATAAGACGTATTATAGGCAGCACATTTGAGTACAACACTTTTTTTTAGAGTACTTTCTTTCGAGCAGGAATTTCTTTGAAGAATGGTTGAAGCCCCCCAAAAGAGAAAAAAACTATATTTTCTTCGAAATCTTTTCTTCCAAATTTAATTTTGAAAACCTTACATAGGACTCTGAAAAGAAAATCAGGAAAAAGTTAGCTAACTATGCCTAAAAAAATTCTGAAAAATGGGTCTCTGCGGGAAAATCAAAACAGCGTTTTTTGGCGACCAATGCAAACTGGCAGGACAAAGGCATAAAATTCGAAGTTGAACGCTGTGCCGCAACTTTCCACATCATTTCAAGGTTCTACTACTGTAGGAAGAACACGGAACAAATTTGAGCACTGATCCATAAATATGTAAAAATGACGAAAAATAATTTTGTCCAGCTAGCTAACATTAATCGAAACACTGTGCGCTTCTTTGATTCGAAGTCGGCTAAATGGTACTTGCAGATTGTCTTGAAACATGATGGTCTTATGAATTATTGTTGTTTTTGTTATTACTTGGGAAGTGAAATTTCAATTTTTTACAAGAGTTTACGAATTTATGGGACAATCTAATAATGGAATGGAAATTCCCTCTATTATATGGCTTCTTGACTAACGTTAGGTTTATTTACTGTGAGGCCAGGCGTTTCATATGGATAATCCCAAAAGTTTCATCATTTTCTTGCGGAGAAAAAAAGTAAAGCAACAAGACGCAAGTATGTACAATTGTACATACTAGAAAATGTGTAGGATTATCATTGCTAATTGGTGTGACGCTACACGATTTCTCGAGTAAGTCTATAATCTGGAGCAATCAAAAGTAACGCAATCAAGAAAACAGCTTTTTAAAGTAATTATCTGCTACTACGGTTGCCGCGACGTGCATGAATCCAGATTGTTCTAAACAGTTCTAGTGAGTGCACCTACCGACTGCCGTAGAATGACTGCCAGGGTCTTTTCGTAAGCCGGCAGTAGGAGTCAGTATCCAAATTTATTGAAGACACCAAAACATTACAGAGAGTAAAAACAGTACAAGACAAATAATAGGGTACAACACAAAGACAGAAATACAAAGGACTACAAAATACAGAGACATGAAAAAGATGACAGTACGAAGTAATCAGATTAATCAAAAAACATAAAGAAAAACTTCATAAGTGAATGAAGTGCAAAACTAGTATGGGCTAAGATCACGTGTTGGATGCAAGGCTGTGTAATGGGGTTAGTTGAGACAAAAGTTTAATTAGAAGATGTCAAGGATCTACACAGTTTTAGTTTAATAAATGGGCTTTTTCAGTAAAGCGGTTAATTCAATAAGACTTTATTGTTTTGTTATATTTAAGTCATTAAAGCGACTGATTCAATTAGCAACTTATTCAATTTACCGGCGCCAGTGTACTGTTAAAAAAATACATCTTTCAACGATAACTTCTCACTAAACAAAATAAACAATTTGCAGATGTATCATAAATAGCTAAAACTGTAAGGCATTTCATAGAAGCACATGCCTCCTGAAATATCGCAGCGATAAATCCACTTCCAAAGAGGACACATCAAAGCTCCCCTTCATGGGCATCCATATCTTTCCTCCAAGTTACTACCTAGTCTTAAGAGTTCCAAACCCAATTCACTTCAGGTTTTCCTTTCTTGAAAGACACCCATCCGATGGCTTTCCTCACAGGAAAGAAACTCGATTTTTTTCAAACTATTGGACTATCGAACCAAGGAGTGTCTTTATTTTTCCATTTTTATCTCTCTCAGACACAATGGCATTTCTTCGGGAGGCTGCGGGATGTTGGGAGAAGGTAGGGAATGATTCTCTTTCGCCGTTGAATGACAGATGACCCTTCCTTTCTAAATGTTTCTTTCCAAGTTTCGACTGAAAAAGAGTCCTTAGATTGATTTTTATTTTTGTGTTTCTTTGTGGAGCCAAACAACGTTTTGTTGTCGAAGCAAGTGGTCGAGTTGCTAAATCTCTGCTCTGGATGTTAAGAGAGAAGATTAAGGAAGAAAGATTACGTAAAAAGCAGTAAAGATATTCATTAAAGCGTCAAACTTATGGAAACCTACAGATGGTACAATATAGGCAGCAAAGTTATAAAACATGAAGAGAAAAATAGGGGAAGAGAGCGAAAGGGCTTTTTTTTAAATATCTATGCAACCTTTTTTGTTTCCGAAACTCATTTGGTACCCGAGCCTCAGTAGACACATCTACCCGATTTAAGGCGGAATAAATACGGCTTCCGTTTTAACGAGTGCCATTAAGGTGGAAGTCCGATTTAGCTCAGAGCGCTATTTTCTTTTGATCCAGATCAAGGGCCGAGCAAACCCCTGGTCTAATGCCCCCAGAGGTATCGTTTAACTTGGAGAGCTTTGTGACCACGACCCTTATTTTACGTCGCCCAACCGCCATTAGTAACGACAACGAATCTTTGATCAGCAAGGTTCAAACCTGGGACCCTCCGGTTATGTGTCCGACACCTTACCGATTAAGCCCATGCAACTTTTTTTTTAAATGTTAAGCATGTGCAGTATTGTGCGTTCAAAACGGGAAAGCACTTCGCCCCGTATTCACAAAAGCAGAGTTCATTTTAGCTCGGGGGTAGACGGTAACTACATCCACGTGGCTGTATAAACCAACATTCACTCTGGTAACCATTTAAATATGCGAAAAAGTCTTAATGCCTTTTATGTCACTTGCTCCGCGTGTCTGCTGTTACTTTCGTAAATCTTATTTTGTTTTTATGATTGTTTTTCCAATTTCAAAAACTTCTGCTTTTACTAAAAAATACAATAATCTTATGCCTTCTTCCAAAAACAGCGAAATAGAATCGTCGAAACCACGTGACGAAGGCGTAACCAAGTGCCTTCTACAAGTAAATGAACAATATATGCATACAACATTGTTTAGCCAAAAAAACTATATTTTGGTGAGAAGCTTGAAAATGTTCAAAAATGTATCTTTTTTGAACAAAAACCCCAAAAACCCAAGAATTTAGAACAAAACCCCAAGAAGCCAAGGCCTTCTTTGAAAACCCAAGATCTTGTTGCAAAACCCAAGCCCCGGCGGCAATGGTTGTATCCAACGCTGAAACACTAATACCTCCCGTAGCTATCGACCAGTAGTTCGATAACGAGCACAAATAGTGAAAAATCGCATTTCGTCGCAACAGCGCAGTGAATGAAGAACAATTGGTGACAATTACAAAGTCATCAAAAGGGGATTGCGAGTGGGGTGCGATCACCCCGGGCGCCACGGCAGGAAGGCGCCGTTGGGTACAAAAGCTTTATTGCAATGACTCTTAATGGAGTTGAAATTTTCCGTCCAGTTGACGTTTGAGGAAGCGAAAATTCTGTAGAATTTTAAAGCACTCTTTAGGGAAACAAACATTGAAAGTGGACGACTGTAAATTATTTTTATATGCAAAAAGCTGTAGATTTTCAATCTTTAATAGCAATATGCGGATACGCAATTTTAGAAACGCATGCTTCAATACTACGAACTGTTCGTCGTCTTTGACAAAATTGCAATGCAAAAAGCTAACCTTTGTCAAATTGGCGGAAATTTCGAAAGCCTTGAGCACATGTTTCCGAACAAGAGACTAAAGAATCGTTAATACAAGTGAAAAAAAATGGCTTGCGGATGAAGAATCCTGGTGAGTAAGCATTCCTTTGAGAGTGGGAGCGAAGTGTTTCGGGTCCTACTCTGTTGTAAGGATAATAATGGGAGGGCATGTCTACTAAAGGCCGTGGGGGAGCAAGTAAGGCATTAGACTCGCAGTTTAAGGGCTCCAGTTCGATATCAGACAATTTAAGATTCTCTGTATTATATAATGATTTAGACGCATTAAATATGTCTTTGTCAATAAGTCGTCCAACCAAGTCCTCGTTCCAAAATCAATGCCCATAAAATGCTAGGCCAGGCGTCGCTATGCCCCCTAATAAGGAGTGTAAAGATTAATGAGTGGTTACTGAAATAGTTTAATCAATTTTATTCAACGAATTATACATATAACTTCACAGTTTACAAGGTAGTAACAGCATGTAAATATTTTTCTTCATCTTAATTTCACACGAACTAAAGCATTTTAGCTTTTCTCTGTAATCGGTTACACAAGATCACTATTACTTCTTAAACAAAATCCTTGCTCGGTAACTTTTGACTAACGATAAGGAAAATTTGAAGACAGTATTACAATGTCGCATTTATTTATTAGTATTATCATTATTATTATTAATGCTAATAACTCTTCCCTTCAGTACCTCTTGGTATGTGAATTTTATCATTCAGTAAAATTGAAGGGCTTGGAGGATAAGGGGACTAAGTTGCATTTTGAAAAATTAACAATCTGGGCAATGGTAAGCAATGATACAGGTCAGCAACTAAAACTTGGTACTCAAAAAGTAGAAATCATTAGACCGATTTCATACGCACACTAGCGACAAAACCAGAAAACAAAAAAGCTGCAACAACTGCTACAATAAAAATTTGAACTTTAACTACTCGCAATTTCTGTTTTGTCGCTTAAACCCTTCATCTCCCAAGCCCTTCAATTCAGAGTTTCATTCAAAAAAATGAAAATCCCCCCCCCCCCCCCGCCAGAGTTCTGGGAACTCCACAAAAAAGGGTGGGACAAGTTCACTCCGGAGGATTCAGTATTGCGACCTTAAAGGATGCTGTACAAATGCGCAGCGTTTCAAAAAGATTTTAGCGCCATATGAATTAGATACATAAATATTCTGTTTTTATGACAAATACAAATAGATCACGTTAGTAGTCAAAATCATTGATAGTTTATGATCTGTTTCTGAACTGAAGCCGTTAGATTATTTGACTAAATATGCAAAATGTCCGGTATCATAATAAAATGTTTTTTACTTATAATTGCTTATTTTATTTTTCAAAACGTGCTGTTAAAACTTAAAGCAAATAAATTAGATTATAACAATAATGAGTAATTGTATGATTTACTGTTAATAAAAATTTAAACTAAACTTATTGCAACTTGAAGCACACCAAAAAATTCTTCATTTTTCCCAAGGTATACTTTAAAGTGATAAAATTATCCAAAAATGAACTATGACAAAATGTTGAAACCTATATTTTTTAGGTTTCAACTTTAGGTTAGGTAGGTAAGCATTTTTTAATGCTTTTGTTTATTTCAAGAAAATGCAGATTTGTAAATAGAAAAACAGTTAGATAATTGAATCAAAGTAGGATTTTAAAGTGATGGATTCTAAGAATTATCAGCCTTAAAAGTTCTTCACGATAGACTTTCAACTTTTCTAAAAGTGAAACTACTTTTATAAAACAAAATTATATTATTCTTAAGAACATAATTAAAATAAGCCCCCATTTGCAGTTTAAAAGCATTAAAAAACAGGGAACCAGAAAAATGAAGCTCGTTTGCATAAAAAACGTTAATAAAACTTTTGAATATTAATTTATTTAGAATTTATTGGCGATATCCATTAAATTTCGTCTTGCGTGAGCGAGGAAAAATATTTTTTTTTTAAAGTTCATCAGTTTTCGTTAAATCGATTGAAACAAGTTTGCTTACGCCCGGGCGTCGCCTTAGAGGAGACATTTACCCATCTGGAAATCATTATGAAGCAGACCAACACGCAAGTGGCAGATAATTGTAGGACAAAAGGTCAGTGGTATGCTTTAATGGTAAACAAAAGCAGCTTTCGAAACAGTATGTCTGATTTAGTTTGGGAAAACAAATTTCTAGTAATTGATTGGCGTTTTACAGTTATTGGTTATTCGTGAGGGATACACCTGAAATGCAGCCTATATTTACAAACATCCTATATTTGCCTCTTTGCGAGTATGAGCATGGACAATGCAAGAACAAACTTGTAAAAGAGATTTTTATTGTAGCTGTTGCAGGCCCGTAATTTAGGGGGACAGGGGGGAGTCCATTGCCCTCCCTGACTTTGAGAAATCAATGTATTTACGTATAAATTGGCGAAGTTTTGTTGTTTTCTGGTGAAATTGTGTTGTATTTTTACCCTTTGCCCCCCCCCCCCCTAGAAAAACTTGAAATGACGGTCCTGAACTATTGTCTTTTGATTGTTAAAAAACGCCACGTGGTCTTTCCAATCAACCTGAAGATTTTATTCTAGGAATGACCAGCAGGTTCACCAGCGACTCTCGGATTAATCCCGGTCAGCCTAAATTAACCAGATGGCTAGTTTAAACGTGACCACAGACTCACCATCAGTTGTAGATAAGTATTTAAATCTGCTTGAAGGAAATATACAAGACAAAACTTCAATTGTTTGCACATTATCTTATGACAAACAATTACGTCTGGAAACTTCGCAATTTTGGATGTAACTGAAGTATTTTTTAGTGAAATGAAAATATTACAAAATTAGCTATTCGACTACCCTAACGTTTAATAACGCTGAGTGTTTCACGTACATTTACAATATGAAGTAGGAGAAAAAAAGGGTGGGACAAGTTCACTCCGGAGGATTCAGTATTGTGACCTTAAAGGATGCTGTACAAATGCGCAGCATTTCAAAAAGATTTTAGCGCCATATGAATTAGATACATAAATACTCTGTTTTTATGACAAATACAAATAGGGGTCGTTCCACGTCAAATCGCCTAAGGCTATGTGCCGTCATGTCTTGGATTTTGTTCAATATTTTTTATACCTATGAGATAAACTCAAATTAATTTTTTTAGATTTTTTGAATAAAAATTTAGGGTTGTAGAATTTTTTGACATTTTGATTTTTTCAGAATTTTTGCTTTTTTATTTTTGGTATGCATTTTGAAAAAGCTCTATAACTTCCTCATTTTTCATTCAATTAAGCCAGTTTACATATCATTTTAAAGCTAATTATTTTCTCCTTCAATATTAGTCACAAAAATGAGATTATGAAAAATATAATTTTGCCAATGGTCATCTGAAGTCAGATTTTGTGTTTTTTCAATTGGTATGAAAAAACACAAGCAGGGAAAATGCAGGGAAGAAACAAACTAATCGTTATAACTGCATAAAATTCATTTAAGTACGTAAAAATATTTACTGGGGAAAAAGTTCGGATACATTCAAAGAATTCCTCCTCATGGAATCTATTCCAGTTCTACCAAAATGGCTCTCTTAATGGCATCGATCTATATTTCCTCCGAGTTACTGACTCGTCTTGGATCAAAGCACAATCCTCTTCAAGTATTCCTTTTTCGAAAGACACTTATCCATTGACCAAGAAATTCATTTTTTTAAAGTACGGAGCCATAGAACTAGAGATTCACTTCTTTTTCAGTCTTCGAGACACAATAATAGTTTTCAGACGACAGTTGGCGAGTTCCAAAAAAAGAAGAAAAGCAGGGGAGAGGAGTTGTCTCTTTCGTCGCAGAATAACAGATGACCCTTGCCTTCTAAATCTATTTTCTAAGATTCAGTTGAGAAAGTTCCGAGTCATACTAGATGTCGTGACATCTATTTTAGCAATCAAACGTGATTTTTATAGCAAAATAAAATGAAGAACAATATGCTAAGAAATATTGCAATGGAAATTGACAAAATGCCTTTCAAAACTCTAAGAAAATGACTTTTTTTGTAAGAAAACTTTAGAGGTAAGTACAAAATAACTTTTCTACGTAGTTCTGTTGATTGAAGAAATAGCTTTTGCAATCGTTTTTGGTGATATACCAAACAAATGTTGTATATTAACTATTATTAAAAGTTATTACGAATACAAATTGCAATTAAACCTCAATAACTCGACACCCCAAAGGAGCATAAAGATATATCTAGTTGTGCTGGTGTCAACGTACAGAGGCTCCATAGTTTGATGTCTTTAAGTGTGTTTTCCGTATCATATATATGCACTAGTGTTTACCATTCACGTTATGAAAATCAATTCCAGTAAATAATCCCTCCTTCCCTTCGATTTTTTAGAAGAGTTATATAGCAACAAAATAGAGCAGCGTTGAATGCCTTATAATTAATAAATCCATGAATTTTGAAAACAGATAAGAGCTGCTTGTCAATCAGGTGTATTGAAGAGAAAAGCCCTGCTTACACACTTTCTTGAAAAACATGTGTCGTGATGCCTTGTTTCTCTTGGAAATTGCTCTAGATACATTTTTCCAACCTGCTCCTAGTCCTAAGCTTCACCAATAGCATAGAGTGTGGTGACTGACTACTCTGGGTAGAACAGGGAGTTCTCTCTAAAAGAGCTCTTTCAAGAAAATAATGAACTCACAGAAACAGAAACGGTAAAATTTTCAAAAGCGGTCCATGTAAAAGAATGTCTGTCGCAAAAAGTGGCCTAAAATAGAAAGCGGATGTCGACTTATAGACGTTCCGCCAAATGCGTGTCCTGTTATAGAGGTTTTCACCCAAAGAAATTAACACTGGACGAACCATTGGAAAGATAAATCGCTGCTTGAAATGAACAACGGCATATCTGCAAAAATCGATTTTTTTTTATTACATCAAAAAATTCTGTTTTTTTTTTTTTTTTTTTTACTGTTTCTTGTGGTATTATCGGCATATCTCTAGTTTCAAAATATCACGCAGCAATCGTTAATATCGTTGTGCATGGTTATTATTTTGGCGCGCTTTTCCCAGTAAACAACGACGCAACCGCCATTGTGTCAGTTCTGAATAAGTGCTTGGAGTGTCTATCATCTATGTCTATGTAAGTTGATTCGACATAACTACCCTTAATACCATTTTACTTCAAAATGCCGTTTTACTGCAAAAACTTTGAAACGCTCTCCTGAAAAGTCGTGTTTTGCAGATATGCCGTTGTTCATTTCAAGCAGCGAAATGTCGAATTACTGAGGTAGTCCAGTTATCCGTGTGTAGAGGTACCGGAGTTTAACTGTAATCGTTTTCGTATAGTTCTGAGATTGCAGCGACAAAAAATAAATGGATCGTGTAAGGGGGGGTATAATTTAACAGTGCCTTAGTTAGAGTGAGCATAAAACCAATTTTAAACCTTACACCCTTATATTGTTACAAACCTATGCAGTAAAGACTATTTTACAGAGGCTCATTTTACAAATATCAACGGCTTTGATTTTTCGGTTCTACAGAAAGCACGTTAACTATCGTCAATACCGCAATACTGACACTGGATTCGTCATCTTATTTTAGTTGCCAACTTTACGATTCATCCTTAGGTTAGCAACGAACAATTGGTCATGCAACACCTAGTAATCACCAATTTATTTCATTTCAGTTCATGCTGCTAATGTATAATATGTGAAAATACCTGACAACATCCCTTTTTAATAAAATCTGGCTGTACGTTATTACCGTTTTTTTTTTTTTTTTTTAATTCTTTTTTTCCCCTTTTTTTTTCTTTTTGTGTAAAATAAAGTTGTGGCGTGAAGTATTTCATATTGATTTATAAACAGCAATTTATTATACTTTTCATTTTTTTAAAAAAAACATTGTTTTTTTAAAAATGCGATACCAGCTTATTTTAATGATTATTTTTAGACCCGAAAAAAATCAATGTCGATTTCTTTACAACCTTTATTTTCCAAGCTGTTTTTACGTCTAGTCATAATATATTCAAAAGGAAGCTCCTAAGATCAAGAGAAAAAAATAAAATTGTAAAACACAAACATATTAATCCACGTTTCAATAATTTTGAAGACAAAAAGAAACAAAGCACGATTTCTTTTCCATCCAAAAAAATCAAAGCTGCTTCTTTTACTTGTGCATATCGATTATTCATAAATCTACGTCTTCTATTGGATTTTTGAAACACAATATCTTGCCTGACTTTGAGCACGTTCAGGCTATACCTGCAATATGCCACTTTACGGCCAATCGATAATATGCGGGATTTACGAAAACAAGCTCAGGGAGATTTAGTTTCTGGTTTGAATTTTTTAGCCATTGTTTTGCAACTTCTCTTTCTGAAAAGGTTTAAGAAACTGCTTTTTGAGTATTCCGTTTTTGCTTCAAACATTTCCTTTTATTATTTTTCTATTTATAGTCCCACTTTGATAAGTTGATCTCCAACATTCACAATGTTTACCTTTTTTTTTTCGAAAAATAGGAAGTGGTTATTAAGACAGAATGAAGTTAGGTTACTTTTGCAGTCGTTTTGCGAAAATATTTCAACTCAAATCCAACACAATTACCCTTTTTGTTTCCCGATAGAACTGTAAACATTGTCAATGTTAGATGTCAACTTATTAGAGACGCACTATATATATTCTTAGTTTTTCAAAGAAAACAATGCCTGAGGTAGGGCAGTCAATAGTTGACACTGCAACCAGCAGGTGACACTTTTAAGAATAATCTGGAAAATAATAATTTTATACTTATCCACCATCCGTTAATTTTAATTAAAAAGGCATAAAACCAATCTAAATGTATGATCAGATAAAATGGTATTAAAATGTGCAATGTTTATCTTTCATCTATTTCTTTATAAGTGTGAACTATTACTTACAGTGTAGATTTTATCATGGCCGTCATTTGGAGAGGCAGTCAATTGCTTTCTCCCCCTGGATTATTTTAGAAACGTAATGTAGTTGTGTATTATGGTATGCATTTTGCTGGTTTTTTTCCTATGTATTGAATCTATAATCTACGACCCCCCCCCCCCTCTCCCACCACCACCACCAGCTAGAGAAGTTTGAAATTATGGTGTTGAGTTTTATCTTAAACAGCCTTCTTTCAAATTTTAATGATTCACAGTTAAGGTTAATGTAATTTTTATACGTCAAACTTTAATATTTTAAAGAAGGGGTAGTTCTTAAACATACCACCGATTGTTACTCAGTTAATACTATATACTCAATGAAAATTATGGTAAGTTATGGTAACTTGTTTACAAACTGGCCACTTAACTTGGAGATTTTAAAAGATGTGATACTATTGATTATTAGGTCTGTAGCCCACCACACAGTACCCTTGTAAAATAACATTGTATTTATTGGGAGGCAAAGTTCTAAGGGGCGATCTTGGTGAAAAAGATAAATTTTCAAGTAATAATTACTACTTTTGAGAATTGCCACTATTGCTGCTTGTAAGCAATATGATGACTGTATTTTTCTGTGCAAAATAATTTAAAGAACGAAAAAATTAAGACTAACAATTTGTTCTAATGAGCATTTATGCCACCATTTTACCATAATCAAACGACTTTCGGACTGAAATTAAAAAAAAAAACAGCATCAAATTAGCACATCCCCTAAAACATAGAAATTAAAATGAAATTTTAAAAACATTGATTAGATTTACTTTTGCTTGAAAAAAAAATGAAGGTTTTCTAACGATTTATTTCACAAAAAATGGCAGACTACTGCAGACACGTGCTTTGAGAACCCTAGAATTGTTTGGGTTTATTACGTTGAATTAACACTTTTGTGCCAAAAAGGAAACCTATAATCTACAACGTAACATAACCACATAAGTTTTCTAATAGTCCTAAATACAGTTTAAAGAAACTAAAAAACACGCTTTTAGAATTAATCTAATTAAAAAGATTTTCAGAACTAAAGAATATGCTCTAAGTTTATATGCACTTATAATACATCAACGTGTAATATAATTCAGCCTTTAGTGTTAATAATAGTATTAAATGTATTACTTTTATCGAACGTGAATCTTATCTTTTATTCAGAATTACATACATACAAACCCCCATGTGAAACTAATAAAAGCGTATTAAAAACGTGCTTTCTCAACTTTTTGCAAATTCGTGCTTTTCCAACACTGTACATTATACTTCCCAAAACCCTACATTTTGGGGAAAACGTTACTTTATTTAGTCCCCACCCGATGGCAATGACAATAGTGATATCCCCACATAATTTGATCGATTCGATCGCTGATGCAAGAACACAGAAAATGCATTTTCTTCCACCCTGAAGACCCTCTAATGGATGGGATTCATTGGGACGCGTCAGAGCGCAAGTAGAACAGTTACAGTCTGTATCAAGTTATTGCCCTGCCAAGACAAGAAATAATGCTGCAGATCCGACGGAGCCATTAACTGAACTCTGTCATGACAGAAACAAATGATTATTTAACTTCGGCTGTGAGTATGTCAGTAAAGGGGAGACAAAGAGTTGCATTTCATAAAAGCGTATGCAGCAAACTTAACTGTTTTAATTTGTCGCTTGTAAGTGGTATCTATTTAGATTAGAAGAACGGTAGAGAGCTGTAAAAGAGTTTGTCGTATCACAAATTTGGCATCAGAGATGTAAGACATGTTGTATTAACGATGCTGACAAAAAAATACTTTTAGGGTGCATTTTGACCTCCAAATGAACAATTCGAGATTCATTAAAACGGTTTTCAATAAAAATTAAAAATGAATTCATTTTTTTTAAGCATTAGTTGATGAATACAAGTCTCGATAACTCAAAAAGCCTTATAACTAGAAAATTCCTTTATCTCGAAGTTTTTCTTGGGATCCCAAACTCTTGAGGAATACCTATAAGAATGCTCGAACTATTATAGTCCAGTCAATAGATACATTTTACCTTGCAAAAAATGGGCTAGAAGATTATTTTACCTTATACATATTGGGTGCCAACAAGAAAAAACCAAGTTACCCCACACGAAAGACCCCGGGTGAACTTTTAGGGGTGAGCGAAGAACCACAAAAGTTTGGCTTTTTGTAGGGGTTTTTTTTTTTTTTTTCGAAATATCTCAGAAATAGTAAAAGTTAGCAAAAATTGTTAAATACAAAAGTTAAAGAAGATTACATTTCCTACAACTTTTATAATTACAACTGTTTTATAATACAACTATTAAGCTCGCTGTAGCTCTTTGAAAATAGACGTTTTTCCTTCCCTTAATCCTCCTCCCAAGAAAAAAGAGCGTTTATTCTTTAAATAAGGCCCATTAGTTACTAAAATTTAACTAGAAGCTTTAGTTTAAGAAAGTTTATGTTGAAAAAAAAAACTTGCGTGTTAGATAACTTTGTTTTTTCATGCTGGCACTAATATGTACAAATTAAAAAAAAAAATTCTAGCCCATTTTCTTGTTAGGTAAGCCCGTTTTTCTCTACCTATTGATTAGACTATTAATAAATCAAAGCTTTTGGCCGGTCCCTTGGAACTTCGGGTTATTGAGACTCGACTGTATTTACTTTTAATGCTTAATTTCACTTTGTATCTTAGTTTTTTGAGTGAAACAGCATACTTCCTTGTATTTAATGATGATGCACAATTGTACAGTTTTTCTGGACGTTATAGTTCGAAAATTCTTAGCAATTTGAAAATTTCTCTTTTTTTAACTTAAACTTATTTTATAAAAGGAAAACCTTCGTACATACTCCTGAGTAGTGTCAATTCTTACATCGCTCTTTGCCCACTCAGTTTCTAAGGAAAATAAAATACACATGAACTCCAACTTTTCGCGCATTATTGCCAACTAGTTATAAAAAGGGGGAGAGGATTCTTGTAAGACAAGAGTAAAAAATTAGCACGCACCGCCTACTCCTTTCCTTACAAAAGAAAAAAAATTCTTACTCTGTGACTGTATCCACCCAAACTTGCATTTGACCAAACTTTACGATAAGAAGAGAATCGACTCAACTAATAAGTTAGAAATCAATCCTCACTGTGTGGGGATTGACGCTGAAGAGGCAGAAAGGATCTCCCAAGTAATCTTCACTCCCTAACAGATCATAGTTACCCATCCTATGCATCACATGACTTAACGAAGCAAAGAGTATGTTATAATGCATTTAAGTCATAACCTCACTGTATAACAACTCACTTAACTCTCTTGGCTGAGGGACCACTCCCACTCAATATTTAAGGTAGTAGTCTGGTAACTTATGCCTATTTTCACGGCTTTTTTGGAGGGTGGTTTTTTATAGGAAAATAAAAATGAATCTTCTTGAATATTCAGAGCGTTTTTATTTACATATTGAAGATATAAAAAATTATTTATTTGAAAAAATTTAATAGTTTTTTACTATTATTATTGCCCCTCGAAGTTGGAACCTCAAAAAAAATGCACGTGGGTGGCCCGGGTGATTTTGGCTCTTGATGTTATCTGAAATCAAATATTCTTGATTATTCTTAATCTATAGATATGTCATTCTGGTCGGAACTACTGAAGTTAAATTTCAAGGGTAAATAATAAAATGGCGGACTTTGAAAAAAATGTCCTTTTATTTTAGCAAAGAAAGGGTTGTAAAATAAAAAAATAGGGGTGAAAAAAATTCTCGTTAGTTCCGACGAGAACTATGAGTGTGTAGAACAGCCTGTTAAAATTTGAAAGCAATCGGTTCAGTAGAAAAAAAGTTAGGACCCGGGCCGACCAGAAAAACAATGTTTTGAGAAAAACGCGTTTAAAGTTTACTAACAAACTCCGAAGCGCTCTAGGAAACTCATTATAACTCCCGAAATATTTCGAATTTCTGTCTGAAATTTTTTACAGTATATTCTTAAGACATTGTACTTTCAAATTAAGCAACAAAAAAACTTCGATTTTTTGAATCCAAGTTACCAGACTACTATTTTAAAGGTTAGACTCTTGAGGTGCTCTAGGACACTCGTTCTAACTCCCGAAATATTTTGAATTTCTGTCCGAAATTTTCACAGTATATTCTCAAGACATTGTACTTTCAAGTTAAGCAAAAAAAAAAATCGATTTTCTGAACCTAAATTACCAGACTACTACCTTAACTCCATGTATGAACTCGAATACATTTAGATTGTACACCAAAATGGATTGTAATAGAAAAAGAGTTTTTTCGTAAATGTTCTTTAATAGCTCCATCAATGTTCTTCATTTTCCTTGCATCTTCTTTATTGAAAATCAAAAATCTTTTTTGAAAAAACACAACAAGTAATATATACAGTAATCTCAAATACTTTATTATTTACTAAACAAATTGAGGTTCTCTTAACATCAGTTATCGGGGTGAAAACTTTAAGTTAAAAAGAAAATATCCTCACTCACAACGTAACAAGCCATTTGTAGTTTGAAACAAGAAAGGACATGTGAGATCAAAGACCTTTTTTTTTATTTGGTTCAACATATTGATTCTATGCTTATATATAAACCCTCCAATGTTGATGCGTGGTGGTCATTCAAATCTATTCATCTCAAACCTTGAAGCAATTAATAATTTCGAACAATAAGCAGATACTGGTGAAAGGAATGATGTGCGATAAGACACGTTTTTCTTCGAGCCATTACTTTTCACGGGAGTTAGTTCTCTTAATCTTTTCAGTTCTTTTAATATCAAATATTTTGAAGCATAGATTTTCTAAATATTTTACTTTGTACTTAGTTTTACTTTCGCTTCTTTTGAAAAAATCTTTGTTTAAAACTAAGTCATCTTGTAAGAAATGTAATCTTCATGCAACAATTTTCTAGCGCAGTGACGAAAACTTCATTGGTTCAGATAATTCGTTCAAAATAAGTCTGGTGATTTTAAAGTCTTAGTAATCAAACTACTTTCAAAATTGTATTCCAATGTTTACACATTTCCTTGAACGCTCAACAATGAGGTAACCCAGGTAGCACAAATAACCTTTAAACGTTTTATAAACGTTTTTAAGCGGTTGTTACAACGTTAATAACCATTTTACAACCTTTAAAAAACGAAGTGTGCCCTACTTGGGAACCCATCTCTAATAATGTCGCAGAAAGGTAAAGAGCAGCATCAGCATTTTTTTCTCATCTATTATAGTTTAGCTTTACGATACACGGTTACTTATTTCGTTTTGGCTGAAAACAGAGCATGAATTAAACGTTAAGTTTCAGCATTTCCCTACTGTTAATACAATGTAAAAAATGTGTAACTTTACTCCATAAATACGGTGGCAGCAGTGCTGTCTTCACTGCTAGGGAGTAACTTAGCTGATATATCTGTTGTGAGGGGGCCACGTTGGCCTAGAGGTAAAGTACTCTTCTCGTAAGCAAGTGGTAGCGGGTTCGAATCCAGCCTTGTCCATGAATGTTATTTCATTTTATCTGTGCCATTAATCTATCCTGTGTTTGTCAGGAGGCAAAGCGCATAGTACGCAGTCCTCATGTGTTGAAGTTGATGGCTTCTGAAAAAAAATATATATATATATGGTGTACAGTAACACATCATTTGTGGAAGGCTACAACATGATAATATAACTTTAGCGTAATGTTTCACCAATTTTTGTGTGCAAGGTTACTGCAGGATTCTCTGACAAAAAAAGGGAAAAAAAGCGCATTCATCAGACTGCAAGATTACCTTCAATTATTCGTTTATATAATGTTTGTCAGGCTTATTATTTCCCACTTCCAATCAACTTCACACACATTCTTAGATCATTTTTGCTCCGAACGATATGGTCGAACCGCGAACTTACCGCGTACAGAGTGCTCTCAAAGCAAGCGTGTTTCACCACTCGGCTGGTTAAGGCAGATCTTGATTACGTTCATAAGACTTCAAGAGCTGCGCGCCGATGTTTGTCTTAACACATGCGATTTGAAAAAAAATAAACCGAGTAATTTCAAGTTTCAACGCTAGGTGGGACTTTACACGGGCAAAACTTTTCTCCAACATTTAAAGTTTTCATAAAATCGGAACAGCTTACTCCAGAAGTTGTGTAATGTTACACCCATTAACAATAGTAACCTTACAAAAAAAATTTAGTGTATGGAAACCAGATTTGGAGTAATCGCCGATTACGCAATCGTAATCCGCGTAATCGATTACATTTTTTTGTAATCGTAATCATAATTTGGAAATGGGACACTTGTAATCGTGTAATCGTAATTGTAATCCTTCTTTCAATAATCGTAATTTAGTCTTGTTATTGCGTAATCTGACTTTTTTTTCAAAATATGGTCACATATAATTTAATCTTAGTTTATGCTTTATATTTTAATGCTCATATTATTTTAATCAATAAGTACATAAAAGAAGAAAAAGTTTTGTATTTATAGATGTTTAAAAAATATTTAGTTTTACTTAAGAATTTTATAAAAATGTCCTTTGAGAATTTCATTTAAGAATTTTATAATTTCAATATTGTAATTTCAATATTGTAATTCAATTACATGTAGACAATTCATATTTTTCATGATAGAAAATTTTTACCAAAACAAATAAATGGTTAATTTAACAAAATATAATAAAATATATTATTTGCTGTGCAATATTGTATGGTTTTTTAAAGAAAGTTTAAATTTTACATACTTCGTTTTCCTTCCGCTTGCCCCCCCCCCCTCACCACCAAAAAATACTGGATTCTATTCTGTATATATATATATATATTTTCCCCAAAGCTGTAATCGTGTAATCGAAATCGTAATAGGCATATAATAATCTTAACTGATTACTTTTTTACATAATCTAATCGTTGCTGTAGTCGTAATTGCGATTTGGCAAAGGACTGTAATCGTAATCTCCAATTTTTCATGCTCGTCATCATAATCGTCATCGATTACATTTTCTCGTAATTGACTCCAAGCCTGATGGAAACCAAAACGTGTTTCTTCAAGTATTTAAAAAACTCATTTCTGTAGATACTGTTGTTCTGTATCTTCCATGGGAGAATAATTTTTAGCTACTGAAATTGCAGCTGACAGACATGTGAGATAAAAAGAAACGCATCAATTCCCTAACTTAAATTAGTTTTTTCTTCGAACAAAAAAGAACATATATTGCTGAGACACTTACTTAAAGTTTATAACCTTCTGTAACCATTTTTAGGAACTCAAAATAAAATAATTTAGCGAATAAAATACTGTATTTTTTCCCTATCTAAAATTTGTTCTTGGTTTTCCCTCATTTTTTCTCCCATTTAAAGCAGCAACATTTTATTGAATAGCTTACAACCAGCATGACTTTCTCCAACAATATTAGAAGAAATGAAAGCAGCAAGAGTATAAGCTATCCCGTTGAGTCTTCCAGTGAAATGTTCTTTTATTGAAGAGAAAAATTTTAACAGTTTATAATCATAGAACCGGATACAATTTTCGGAAAGTAAAACTAAAGATATATTTTTAGATGCAAAAATTAAACAATTGTTATTGTTTCTTTTCCTTGAAGAAGTCTATTTTTTGGATATTACAGGAACAAAATATGAATATACATTATATGCAATACGAATAGTTTGTAACTTTTTTTTTTTTTTGAATGATCCAACCTTAGGAACAAAAAATTAAATAACTCGGAATTAAAAACTCACGTCACATTTTTAAAAAATCTGGTGTGAACGCCACACTACTTCCTTTTACGTTTAAATTCCGCGTTAGATACCTTAAGTGTTAAAATGGTGCCTTAGAGGGAGCAAGATAACAATTCAAACATTTACACCCCCAACTTGTCACGGATCAATGCAAGATAATGTTTTACAATGATTCATTTTCTAAATATCGCCGATTTTAACATGATTCAGTGAATTTTTCGCAAAATATCGCCAGTAGCGCCAAATTGAATCCAAATTCAAGAAAAAAAAATCATTTTTTCGCCAAATTTGTCACCAACTTGGCGATATGCCGCCAAGCTGGCGGTAATTACTTGGCGAAGAAAAGTTTGGCGATATTTCGCCAAGTGGTCGCGCCAAATCATATCACTTAATCTGCATTGAAATTAACATTGATTTACTCCTAAAAAGGGGTAAAAGACCCCCTAGTTAACATTCAAATGCAACCACAAGGTGAGGTGCACAACTAGACCCCTTTAAAGCCTACATACCAAACTAGAAGCTTTTACGGCGTACAGTTTCTGAGTTATGCGACATACATACGCACATACAGTCGTCACGAGAAAACTCGTCGTAATTAACTCGGGGATGGTCGAAAAGGATTTTTCGGCTGATTATATGTTGGTAGGTACATATGCACGTGCTGACAGGTCGACAAAACTACTCAGCATTCAATCGGGGGTGAGCAAAATCAAAATGTAGACCGAAATTTGAGTGAAATTTTTTTCGTGATCACAATACTTCCTTTACTACGTAAAAGGGAGTAAAAAAACACTAGACCAAAAAGTCGCAAGAATTGGATGGCTAGTAGAAATAATTTAAATACTAAATAATACATGAGAAATTGTACAAATGAAATAATGAGATGAATTCATTCAAGTTTAGAACAGAAACAATAGGGAGATAATTGCGCAAATTGGATAACTCAAATCAAAATTAATGTCTAAACATAGTCTAGAACATAGAAATAGTGCAAATTGGAAAATTATATTGAAAATATAACTGCTGCACAACGAATTCAAGAGCTCGATAATCGAAATAAAGTTTAAGTTTACAAGGTTTGAATTTTTCTTTGATAAATTATTATTTTTTTACAAAACGGGATGCATAATATTAAGCAGTAAACTGTAAAAAAGAAAAAAACATACTACGTTTTAAATGTTAATTTTTAAGCCTAAAATTTTTAAATTTTAAAAATTATTAACCAATAATGATGAAGTATGAGAACCCCCTCAATACTTAAATATCTTGTCGTTGAAAAATAATAAAACATCTAAATTCAATTCATTAGAACTACAACTAACCCCCCCCCCCCGCTCCTTGCCCTTATTTTTCCACCCTTATTTTTATTTAAAGAACACAAACAGAAAATAGGCAGACGAAATTGTTCAAGGCGTCTTTCAAATTTCAATGAGTAAAATACGGAACTCATAACTTTTGAAACAAAATACATGAGCTAAAAACGAAAACAAAATACGTAGTTCACAAAGGAGTTACAAATACCTCTGATGTAGTTTAAGTTCGAAATAACAACTAATTAAAACACTATTATAAAACATGGGTAAATTCGTACGTAATCACATAAAAAGTTAGAAAAAAAAATTTCCATCATAAAGTACATTTGCCAGAGCTTCAATTACTAAATAATGATATAATCCATTACATCCAAAATCTAAGTTCTTATATTCCCAAACGTTAAGCTATTTATCTCTTTTGACATATGATAAGCCACGTGCATACTTCAATTACATAAAGTGTGCAGCAATTGCTGAGTTGGGAAACTCCTTGAAAATAAGGAATCATTAGAACATAGAACGTTTAACTTAATTCTAAAACAGATCCTCCGAGATCAATATGTCTGGAAATTCAGCGAGACAGACACACTTTTTGTTTCTACGTTTGTTAATCAACTTTCAAATGTTTCGCAATTAAAACTGTAAATTCCGGCACATCTAAGGAAAATATAATAACCGCCAATACAAAATAATGGTGAATGATGCATTTCTATATTCATATGCAAAATACTTGAGACTCTTTATAGAAGAAAGTTCATAAAAAAGTTGAGAGAGGAAAACATCACCTGGCAATATATATATCATAGAACGTGAAAACAAAACAAACTGTTTGGTGAATGACTTTAAAACACAAATATATTCAGCTAATTTACGTGCGCATTAAAATACTAATAATGAAGAACTGTCTGATTTTCTTAGGCAAAACCTTCCGCGTATTTACGCATGCGTCAGCGTTTCCCTGGTCTTACCGAAATACAAATACAAATTCGACGACCAGCACGAGGCTCTGGGCCCAACTGGGCTGGTCCTAGTCAAATTAAAGACCCCAATAAAGATCAATGGCCCTTTTAAAGCCATCTACTCCATTGCTCTTTACCTCCTCTTCCGGTAAACTGTTCCAAGTTCCCACTGCCCTGCTAAAATAGTAATTTTTTCGAATTTTCTGATTAGCCCAAGATTTGAACAGCTTAAAACAATGACCCCTTGTCCTGCTTTCTGTGCGAAAATCTAACCCTGCAACATCATTCATTTTAATTAAATTTAAATAACTGAATCATGTCTTCTCTGGTTCTACTTTGCTCAAGACTATACATATTAAGCATTCTAAGTCTGGAATCATAGTCTAAATTAGAAAATCCGTATACTAACCTTGTAGCCCTTCTTTGTAACCTTTCCAATAAATTTATATCTTTCTTCAGATAAGGAGACCAAAACTGAACAGCATACTCCAAATGAGGTCTGACCAAACTATACTGGTGATGGGTAAGATAACAATAAGGGGAAGAATAATAAGAAACATTTTGAGCCGTGTCAAACAACGTAGAACGATGCTAATTTCAAATACATAGTTCAGTTGAATATGTCAGAAGATAGTAAATCCAAGTTTTAAAAGGAAAACTTCTTTAAGTTCCCAATCACAACGCATCATCCCTTTAAGTGGAATGATTCGCGAGTGCTAGACGTGGTTTTCACGGACGGACAGTTTAACAGAAAATTATTTTGGTTTTTCGAAAGCGTCGCGTAGTAAACTCGCGCCTTCTGCAAACTTACTGGGACGAGAGGGAGGCATCTGAGCTCTCACGATACAGAATTACAGTAGGAAAATAATTTACCGTAAGGTCGGGAACAAATAGACATTCAGGGGATCTCAACTTTTTCACATCCATTTTAACAAAAACATACATTATAAAATAAAGAGATATTTTTTGAAGTTTAAAACAAACTAAACTTCAACGCCAACAAATGCGTTAAAAATATATTACTGTGTATTATTCATAAAGATAGTAAAGGGAGATAAGTGCACATCACCAATTTAGCAAATTTCATAGTTAATCTAGAGTTTCCTACTTGCGTTAAAAATTAATTGGCAGACCCCCTCCACTCCCCCCTCCACCTATTACAGCATAACAGCATTTATTTATACAAAAGATGTTTTGTTTCAAAAATTAAGAGGATAAAATTGCAATGCTCGTATTAAAAATAAAAAAAGGAAACAGGTCACAACAAGGGTAAAAACCCTCGTTGTAGCATGACTTTCTTGAAATCTTGTTTTCTGTTTAATTTATCACAACCATTGGATGAAATAAAAATTAGAAAATGAACACACACACACTAGAAATCCTCCACAGTATCTTTCTTTTGCCTGAAGAAGGTGCTATTTTAACAGTTAAATACTTTTGAGTCAGTACAGTGTTTGTAGTTAAAACGACTTTATATTTTCATCGTTATATCTTTTGCCTGAAAAGGATGTTATTTTAACAATTAAATACTTCTATCTTTTGAGTAAGTACAGTGTTTGCAGTTAAAACGATTTTAGATTTTCCTCGCTGTATCGACTTTCTTAAAGTCATGTTACTGTCAATTTGATTCCCATATCCAATAGACAAAATTAAAAACTAATAGAAGTTTTATTTAAGTATTCCATAGCAACAAGCTTTATGTCTTCATAATTAAAATTTAAAAAATGTACAACGTTTATATTTGAAAAACATTTATATTCCTTTCACTGTGTCGACTTCCTTGAAATCGCTTTGACTTATCATACACAACTAATAAAAATTTAGAGAATAACCCGAATATCCCATTGCAATATCCTTTATGAATTTTTTATACCAAAAGAGTTGTTTTAAAAATTCATTGTTTTATAAAAACCAGTACAACATTTGTATTTGAAAAAGCTTTTATCTTCCCCCCATTGTATCGACTTTTTTGAAATCGCCTTGCCTTTTATTTGATTTACCATATCCAATATCCTGAACGCATTTCAGCAAATTCAGGTTAAGTCTTCGAGACGCTACTTTACAAAAATCGATAGAATGCGGGCTGAGAAAAACAGATAAGTTAGAACACTTTTTCCGATCGCGAATTTTATTTGAAGCCCTTTCCTCTCCTTTGAAGAGAGACGATAATTACATATTGGTTTTTCTCGGGAGATCAAGGTTTATTTATTAACGAATTCACCAGATTAAAGTCAATAATGCATAACCTTTAGCAAACAGCAGTTATTAATAGAGATGGAGGAAATAATTTGCATTTACTAAAGCTGTTGATGTTAAATTCACAAACATTTTAGAGCTGTTTTTAATGAATTTATTCGTGCTGGTGGTGTCTTGATTGCTGGGTGAGAGCTGTCTATCCTAAATTGTTTTGTTAAGAATATTTGTTTATCTATTATAGTTCTTAAAGATAGATAACTGTTACGAGCCTTCTGTTGTTGGTTACTGGGATAGAACCGTCCTGCCTAAATTGTTAGAAACATTTGAAGGGGAAAGGGGGACCAAAGATGAAAATCCCTTTTTCGTCAATTTTGAGATATTAGCACTATCTAGGGGCTATGAAGGAGTACTATCATCTGGTAGAACAAGGGAAAAAAAAAGATGAAAATCGACCGAAATGTGCATGAAAACTCTATCAACTACACAAGGAGTGACGAGAAATCAAACTTTGTTCTTTGTTTTGCTCGAAATCGCTTTTTTGGTCACTTTCATCTTTTTCCCCCCTGGCCCTTCATTTGTATCATCTGGTTGAAAAACCAGCCAACCCCAAAATGGGTTTTAAAACCAGCCAAATCCTAACTAATTTTGAATTTCCCCCTCCCTGCACCTTCCCCCAGGTCAAGTTGCTTTAAAACCTACTATCCTAGTGAGACATTGACAACAAGAGATTTGGATCCTATCTCAAAATCGCTAAAAAAAATCGACAAAAATAGTGTCTCCTGAAACATTTTCTTTTACGGAGATGGCCGGTTTTGCAACCAGACGACACATTTGTTTGTATCTATCACACTTCTAAAACATAGGTAGCTGTTACGAACCTTCTATTGTTGGTTACTAAGAGAGAATGCTTTTGCCTTAACTGTCAGAAGAATGTTTGTATACGTCATAGTTCTAAAAAAAGGTAACTGCTTCTACGACCCTTCTGTTGCGATTAACTAGGAAATAGTCCTCCTGCCTAAATTGTTGGAAGAATATTGGTCTTTATCGATCATAGTTCTAAAAGATAGGTAACTGTTACGAGCCTTTTTTTGTTTATTACTGGGAGAAAACCGTTCGGACTAAAGTGTTGGAAGAATATTTGTATCTATCACATCTCTGAAAGATAGGCAACTGTTACGAACCTTCTGTTGTTGGTTATCGGGAGAGAACTGTCCGGCTTAAATTATTGGAAGAATATTTCTCTAGATATATATTAGTTCTGAAAGATAGGTAACTGTGACGATCCTTATGATGTTGGTTCCTGGGAGAGAACCTTACTACCTGAATTGTTGGGAACTTATTTGTTTGTTTCTATCACACTTTAAAAACATAGGTAACTGTTACGAGCCTTCTATTGTTGGTTACTAAGAGAAAATGCTCTTGCCTCAATTGTTGGAAGAATATTGGTCTTTATTGATCATAGTTCTGAAAGATAGTTAACTATTACGAGCCTTTTGCTGTTGATTACTGGGAGAGAACAGTCCTGACTAAAGTGTTCGAAGAATATTGGTCCTTATCGATCATAGTCCTAAAAGATAGCCCTACTGCCTGAATTGTTGGGAACTTATTTGTTTGTATCTATCACACTTCTAAAACATAGGCAACTGTTACGAACCTTCTGTTGTTGGTTATCGGGAGAGAACTGTCCGGCTTAAATTATTGGAAGAATATTTCTCTAGATGTATATTAGTTCTGAAAGATAGTTAACTATTACGAGCCTTTTGCTGTTGATTACTGGGAGAGAACAGTCCTGACTAAAGTGTTCGAAGAATATTTGTTTGTACCTATCACAGTTCTAAAAGATAAGTAAATGTTGCGGTTCTTCTCTTGTTGGTTATTGGGAGAGAACCGTCCTGCCTAAATTGTTTGAAGAATATTTGTCTGGATATACAGGGTGTCCACTCCAATCGTGGACCAATAGCTAATTTCTAAACCGTTAGAGATAAGCATATAGTTTATTTAGGAAAAAATCTCCAAATTTCGAAAGGAATTTTGGGTCTATTCAATGTTTTTCAAAAAATCAAATTTTGAAAGAGTTACGAAATTTAAATTTTTATACAGCCCCCCAGTCCTATCAATCATATTTAGTAAAACATTCTTGACACTGTAACGTTTAAAACTAAAAAAAAATCACTCTTCTACCACAAAAATTGACCGAGTTATGACGTTTTGAAAAATCAAGATTTTGCATTATTTCATGACGTCATCGAGCGATTCGCTTAAGGGACCGTATGCGAAATCCTTCAAAATCTTGATTTTTCAAAACGTCATAACTCGGTCAATTTTTGTGGTAGAAGAGTGATTTTTTTTTAGTTTTAAACGTTACAGTGTCTAGAATGTTTTACTAAATATGATTGATAGGACTGGGGGGCTGTATAAAAATTTAAATTTCGTAACTCTTTCAAAATTTGATTTTTTGAAAAACTTTGAATAGACCCAAAATTCCTTTCGTAATTTTGAAATTTTTTCCTAAATAAACTATATGCTTATCTCTAATGGTTTAGAAATTAGCTATTGGTCCACGATTGGAGTGGACACCCTGTATGTTAGTTCTAAAAGATAGGTAACTGTTAAGAGCCTTCTGCTGTTGGTTACTGGGAGAAAATCGTAATGCCTAAATTGTTGGAAGGATATTTTCTTATATCTATCATGGTTCAAAAAGATTGATATTTAGTGCGAGATCCCTGCTATATTGGTTGCTAGAAGAAAGACGACCAGTCTAAATTGTTAAGAAAGAATTTTTTGTCTGGTTCTAAATGACAGATAACTGACATTAACTCTCTTTTGTTGGTTGTTGAGAATCGTTCAATCTAAGTTGCTCGAAAACGTTTTTCTTGTCTCTAGTAGTTCTAAGCAATAGACAACTCGTACGAGCCCTCTGATGTTGCTTGCTAATGGAGAATAATCTAGTCTAAATTGCAGGAAGATTACTTTTTTGTCTCTATCATAGGTCTAAAAGATAGGTAACTAGTACTAACCCTTTTTTGTTGGTTACAGAAGGAAAATCATCTAGTCTAAAGTGTTAGAAAATGCGTTTTTGTAATAGTTGATGATAGTTCTAAAAGACATAACAGTCAAAGTCCTTTCTGCTCTTGGTTTCTGGGAGAAAACTGTCCAGTCTTATTTGTTCAAGTAGATTTGTTTGGTTCGATTATAGTTCTAAAAGATGGATAAGAAGTGTTACAGACGTTGCTTGCTTCTTTAAGCTGCTGTGCCCCCTCTCCCTCCCATCTCGCCTCTTTCAGCTATCAATTGAAAATTCGAATGCAGACACTTAATAATATTCTTTCCCACCTAGTAAGCAATATACTTCTTTGGTAGCAAAAAATGGAAGCGTGTTTTCATATACTCGCTTAAAAAGTTGTAGTTCTTAAATTCACATTTGCAATCATTGCTTAGTTTATTTTGTTTCGCCTTATTTTATGACGCAAATTTCCCACCCTCTTGGCGATAGGTCGGCAGATTTTTGCAAACTGATTTTATTCTTTTAATGCATAATATTTTATCAGTTGTGGTCTACCAATATTTAGACTATATTATATTTTATTACGATAATACTGCTTTATATACCGAATGAATGCTTTTATTTTCTGGGTTTTAATCTGCCACAAATAATCTTCAGGAAATATATAATTCCTTTTTATAAGACTTCTAACTTATTGTGTAGTGTAACTGGCGCATTTGCGAAGTGAAGAAGAGAAAACTGAGAACATTTCCACAAGGAAATTAGATCTAAAAAACATACGCGTACAAATGAACGAAACGCTAAGCTTACTATTAAACCCTAACTTGACTAAAATTAGAAACAATATGTCGGACAAAAAATTCTCATTTGAAATACATTACTTAAAATTACTAAACAACCGTTACATGTACATGACTTAAATAGAGGTATTTCTTCGGAAAAAAGAAAAGAGCTATAAAATGAGTTTTATGAGAAAGTCTTGCCCTCCTTGACGGCTTGAAATTTAGATCCATTTGTCTCTCTTACAAAAAGATTTTTCTGATTAACAACTATTTCAACATAGTAGTAATTAACAGTTCTTGCAGACTATTACTTTTGCAGACTAAAATTACAAAAAAAAAAAACACACATAGGTAATTAGTTGTGGAAAATTCAATACTTTTTAATTATTATGAATCTATTACAAACGATTTCATCACAATATTAATTATAACTGCTATTAATTACAGATGCATGGAATAATTTATTAATCTGCTGTCTTTGAAAAATTAATTTATCATTTTAATGGCACGTAGAATTTTCAGTCATCACTTCTCTGTATCCGTTTTAAAAGATTTTTACATGAAAAAGAAATAACTATTTTCTTTAAAACAACAATTAAAAAAAACTATTGCTTATATCCACAGTCATACTGATAATTCAGAACAAAGGCAATATAAACAAAGGTAAAGGTAATTCAAAACAAAGGTAATGGCTATGCTGTAAAAAAAAATTGTAGTACTACTATGAAACCTCAAAGAAATTGGAATTTCATAAATTTTTCCAGTAAAGATAATTACTTTTTTAGTAAAATTGAAAGTGTTACTGAAGAATAAGCTGTACCGTACTATAGAAAACTTAATATTAGTAAAGTTTGTCTATAGATTTTCTAGTAGTACCTCAATTATTTTTAGTATTCAGTTTACTAGAAATTTTCTAGTATATATATAATCAAAAATACACAAGGAACGAATGAAATGGCGAACCAAGGACTGGCACATCATCAGGGGGAAGACCAGATCCTTGGTTAACAAGGCCCTTTCTATCTGACATGAGGGAAGGTCCCAATAACATGTCACCCTCCCCAAGAGCCTTGAATAAAATGAAAGAAGAAAAGAAAAACATAAATGTAAGTGTGTGTGTGTGTGTGTGTGTGTGTGTGTGTGTGTGTGTGTGTGTGTGTGTGTGTGTGTGTGTGTGTGTGTGTGTGTGTGTGTGTGTGTGTGTGTGTTTCTTTTCTTTTCTCTACAGCGTACTAATTCAACAGTGGAGAATTTACTGGTTTGGGGCCTGCCGCAGTACATTTAGCCCATTGTTAGGAGCCCTTTATCTTTCACAGAACTGTGTAAAGTATACATTATGCACATTTTTGTATTACTTTCGGCGTTCTAATGGCCGTAAATGCCCCTTGAAATCGCGAAATTTGCGGCATGGTAAATACGCCACTGAAAACTGATGAAACTGCATTCTGAATGAAATCCGACCAACATAAAATAAATAGCGGCTGCAATACTAACTTTAAACATTTTGTAGTAAATGTACTAAAATACCTACACTCTGTACGTCTCTTTGTTACCTAAATCTAGTAGATTCTATTTTCAAAGAATCAATGACGACTGATTAAAAACCGATACGTGATTACATCTTTTTCATCGTTTTGACATTTATCTTTTGGATTACGTAAGAAAAAAACCGATAATTAGTTATCTAATTTTTTTTAAGAAATTGGTTCAATTTTTCAAATGATTTTTCCCTCTAAAACGTATTAAAAAAATGCAACTTTAAAAGAAATGTTTTCAAATGTCATTATTTTGTCACATGTACAGTACAAAAGTAAGGGAAGCTGTCGCACAATGCGGGAACACAGGATATCAGTATTTTATTCACTAATGTAACAAAATGATAAAACTGTTGGTTATACTTCTGCCAGTTTTTCTTCTTATTTTTTTTACATAGTAGTTCTATAATTTTAATTCCACATAATATTGATTACCGTAATCTCTTTCTTTCTTTTCGTTCTTAAAAAGCGTCTCCAGATACCAGGGTTTTTGGTTTAATCCACGTTGGTTTAAACCATAGTTCAAACCAAAATTTAAACCAATTTTTTTTTTTTTTTTGAAAACTGTTCCAAAAAGTCTGCTTCAAATTGTCCTTAAAAGGAAACAAGTGTGTCCATGTTAAAAAGTGTCTGAAAATTTAAAGCTAACGATCACGGCGAATGGAGGTTTCCACTGCATTTATGTTCTCGAAAACGCACGTTACCTGGGGCGCATTTTTCTTTAAAATTGGGAAGTCTTCAAACCAGTAAATTTTTGTTCCTCCCCTTTCGCAGTACAGCAGCCGACTAAAAAAATTTAAAAGATGAAAACTATTTTAAATATACTTGAAATTTTACGAAGGATATCAAAGTACACAGATCACGGAAAGTAAAAAAAACTTAAGAGTATTTTCTCGAGAATGCCAACACGAGGACTGAAGAGTTAATTACTGAACAGATTATCCTATTGAGTGCAGATTCTTTTGTATTTACACTACGCGTTTCTGTAGTTAAAATATTTTTATTCTCACTGAAACTCACGTTTTATGCCGGTATATTCATACTTTCGTGCACACAACGTGTCAACCGATCTCAAATGCATGATCAATGCATGCACCTTTCCCCAATTGTTGGGTTTATTTTTGGATAGCAATAAAATGTCGTGCCTCACCGATTGCGCCATTTCATGCTCTGATTAGTAGAATATCGATCAAAAATGCTTCCTGCGCACAAAAAGGAATTAACTACGGAATTCTTGGAGTCGCCACGTTGGAGCCATGTTATAAATGATCCGCTATCGTTAAAAATGAGTTTGCTGATTTAACAGAACTTATTTCACGCAAATATTGCAGATTATGAATTTTCAACCCCGATTCCGGCAGACCGACGCCCGTTCAAAAAAAATAATAATTCGTGCAATGCCCCGACGTTCACTGGTGGATGTTTTACCTGTCAACAACTAAACAATGCACACATTTAAAAGTGATTTAAAAAATCAATCCAAAAAACTTATGTGAAAAAAGAGAAATTAAATCACGCATAATGAAATATAGATAAAAATTGAATCATAAATAACATTTATTTGTACCAATGAAAAATGTGGCAATATTTGTCCTGAAATGACAGCGAATTTGGTTCCCTGGTCTTTAATATTAATCTGAGCTACGGTAAAAAATGGAAAACAATTGTTTTATTAACTTTTGCACGCAATTCCATACGATATTTATTTTGAAATTCATATTACTTTTATTTAATGTATTCTTCTGCTATATGCTTTAACAAAATTCGTATTTTTCACGATGAAGCTTGGAAGTGAAGCCAACAATCCTAGTCAACAGTCTGCAAAGATATATTGTTAAAAATGAAAACTAGTACTACAAAGAAGCAAAACTATTGGTAAACTAATGGTTGTCTCAATGGTGGAACGCGGTCTTTTCATACGCAAGGTGGTACGCGTGGCACACTTACCAGGGAATCCCACAAATAATATAATAATGAAAATTTTGAATGGGTATCAATCCAAAGAGTATTTCAGACATTTTTGAGGAAACAAATAATAGCCCTATTTCCACAGGTTATCAAGATATGAGGAATTAAAGTCCAAAGGGTGTGGCAAGACATCCGTCAACAAATCATGCGAAAGATGTATGTCATTATTCACTGAAACTTGTTAACTTCAGAGACTTTTCTTTAAAATGATGCATGTCATTATTGACTGAAACTTGTTAACTTTAGAGACTTTTCTTTAAAATTCGGCAGACTTTAAGACCTCAGATTTCATTGACGGGGACACATGGGCAACTAAGTCATGCGTCCAGGAACATAATTTACAACGCTTTTTCGATTGCTATATGTTCATATGTTCAATTTCACACACTATCTGTTTTTTTTTTTTTTTAGATAAACCCTACTCTATCTAAACACGTAAGAAATAAGTAGGATCAAAGAGACAAATCAATCAAAAATACTGTACAATGAAAAAGGGCTGAGGTTTTGAACTTTAAAACGTGATTTCCTAGGTCACTGGAAAAATTGACGCTTCTTCTATCTTCCCTGAGATGTTTCAGTTAAATAATCCTTGTGAAAAGGCATAGTATGTAAGTCCAGAAAATGCTCAAAAACTCTCTACTAATTCATTTTAAATGTAAAACTCTACTCCCCTTCTTTCAAAAAACACTCAAAGTACTACTAAAATACTACTGAAATGGCCCTACTCACTACTCAAGAATGACACACATTATGTTTATACTACCATTCAAATGTCCTCTTCAGTAGACATTTGAGGATTTAATAACGCTCGAATATTTTCCTCTAAATGAGAATTTTACACAGCGCCAATCCAATCTCCTTTGACATTATGAGACACAGTGTGACCGACAATACTTAAAAATTTTCTATTGAAGCATTTGTAAGGCAAAACTCCATTGCTATGCTTTCCAGAAACAAAATAAGTATCACTAAAATACTACAAAATTACCTCTTTACGAAAAAGGTATGGATTTTTTTCAGATTACTGTTCAAAATGTGTTCTTCAGTAGAGATTTTGAGCTATTAATAACACTCAAATGCTTTCCCTAAATAAACAATTTTAAAGAGAACCAATCGAATATCCAATTTAATGAGATCCTGTCTGTTAAACAATTTTCACGATCATCATAGCTGTCATTTCTCACTCGTAATACACATCATAAATTCAATAACTTATTCTGATAACGTGTGACAAGAATTCGGTTTAATAAACAACTATTTATGTAACATTAAATCTTGAAATATTACATCAGGAATTTCTAGTTGATCTTAAATTAGAAGAAATATTTTGGAAATAGTTAAAAACTGCAAAAAAAGTGCGAAGAAAATTATAGTATTTTTATCCAAATTATACTACAATCAAACCTATTTGAACACGGTGGATAAAAACCGCATAAAATAAAACTCATAAAATAGTATCGCATTAAATTTCACAAGTAGGTATAAAAATAGTTTTTCTAACACAGTTTTTATACTGTAAGTAGGAACCGCATATAAAAAATTTCACTCAGAAAACAATTCAAACCCTTACGAAATAACTAACAAATGTTTTTTAAAACGAAATCAAAACACGAAACTCAGCATCTACTTGGAATTTTGCAAAACTAATATAATATAGTTTAGTAAATACACATGTGAACATTTGTTATCTTTTATTTTCAAAAGTACCTATTTTATACTTACAAAATTTTGAAGAGCATTTAACCATTGAAGGGGCAGGTAGATAAAGGTGATGTGACTTTTGAATTTCGCCGATTTACACAAATTCAAATTAGTGTGTTCAATTGTGTTAACTCGCAAACACAATTGAAGGGGCAAGTTAATAAAGGTGATGTGTGACAATTTTTTAAATATCTATAAAAAGCTTTCAAAAAGAAATAAATTGCTTTTTCACCTTCATCCATGGTAAAAAGTATGTTTTTCCAAAATTGTCACATATCATCTTTAGCCACTTGTCCCTTTCATAAAACGCGAATATTACTTTATCACTGGAAGATAGTACTTCTTACTTGTTTTACTGATAACTTCGTCAAAAATTTTCCAGTGTAATTGGCATTTTCACAAAGCGCAATAAACAGCAGGTTTGAGTGAACTTGTAAACTAGATTTGCATCTGAAATCTACAATTGCCTATCTTACCTTATACAACATAAGAATATTTCGACTAAAAGAGCTATCAATCCGTGAAATCCATAGGCTACAATGATAGTGATTGTAAATTTAAAAAAATACAATTTAAAAATAGATTGGATTCTATATTCAGGTCCTCTATTAAGCAAACCAGTTGCGCGGAAGTGTAATAATAACCCCCGAGAGGGAATTTCGTTTTATCGCAGTGATTTTGACCAGCAAACAGAATTTTATGCGTGGAAGAGCAGGTTAGCTTATAACAGTTCTTACATGTATTTCTTTCTTTCATTGAACCCATCATAAATGTAAAATGACAATGATGTAAGCGATTTAAAGTTGCTTTAAAACAAGCTGCAATAAATTGTTGTAAAATTTGATGCATAATGGAGAAAGAAGAAACTGGGCTTAAACGTGAATCTTTCTAAAAAATTGCAGTCCTTTTTTTTTTTTTTTTTTTTGTAACAAATCCTTCAATTACTCATAACTAAATTGCACTCTAATTTCAACCACGCCAAACAATCCCCCGTACAACAAACAAGCTAACTCAAACAAATACCTTAACTCGGTACTGCGCTTGTTTTCACCTACGAAACGCACTATAACAGCCGAATTGGAAGCATTTATTTATTTATTTCCATCATCCTTCAACTCACCTAATGGCTTCTTTCCCCACCTCTACCATTACTACTTCTCTGCGTGGAAAAGCAATAACGCGGTCACATAGTATAACAGTTCTGTTTACGTTGTGACGCGTCGCGCTGAATCCCATCCATCACGGTATATGGCAAAATGGAAGAAAATGAATTTTCGCATTTCCTGCATCATTGATCGGATCGATCATAGGTACAGTGAAGGTATCATTAATGTCCATTGTCTCAGAAAGTCACTAAATATATTTCTCAGTGAGAAAAAAAAAAGACCCATATTTTTTTTTTATGAGCTAAAGTTGCTTCGCTAAGCAATATTCCTTTCCTTAAAACTATTCATTGATGTATAACAAAGAACAACACTAACATATTCAAACCATTGAAAGCAACTAATTGTTTATCTTCCATAAGTAAAAAACTTTAACCATGGTTAAATTGTTACTTTCCAAGATTAGAGACAATTTTTGCAGTCTTCAACAACTTGAAGAACATTTTTTGTTGCACGGCATCTATACATTCTGCTAAAGGCAACTAATAGACTATCGTCTCTCGGTAAAAACTTTTAACTATGGTTAAATTGCAATTTTCCAAGATTAGAAGCACTTTTTGCAATCTTGAACAGCTTGCAGACTGTTCAACTAATTGTTTATCTTCTATAAGTAAAACCTTTAACCATGGTTAAATTGCAATTTTCCAAGATTAGAAGCAACTTTTGAAGTCTTCAACAGTTTGCAGAACATTTTATGTAACCCAGTATCTACGGGTAACTTTGGGCCAATCATAACGTCTGCAAAGTGTCTTGAATCAATTTAATTTTCAAAACAGATTTTTTTTCCAAGCATCACTGTTCTCATATAACAGCAAATTGGTTAAATGTATCTTTAGAAATAGTGAAATTTCCACAGAGAAATAGATACTAATTTCTTTTCCACTTTGATTAAAACAAAAAAGATCTTTGTTTCGTTACATAAATTTTCTATATTTTCTATAAATTTTTATAAATTTTCATAAATTTTCTATCTCCTTCTATAAAATACAATTAAATTTTGAAGATTTCAAGAAACAATATTCATGTCATATTTTGGCACAGTATTGAAAATATTTCATTAAATACGTCTATTACTAAGCAAATAATGTCATTTTAATATTGTTTCCGGAAATCGGTTGTTGTTACTGGTATCACTCTGGTGTCCGAGCCAGAATAGATGCATCTACTCGGTTTAAGGCAGAATTGGTACGGCTTCCGTTTTCACTAGCACCATTAAATGCAAATTGTCACATTACGACCGATCCGGCCGTCCGAACCGAATTTTTCGCTGCGAAACTAGTTTTCGAAATCCGTTGCCATGACAGCACACCGAAACTTCGGCTTCCGTCGCCGTTCTAGAATGCTGGATGTCGTCGGTTCCGAAAGTAGACCGGTTTTTTGGTTGCGATTTCATTGGCTATCGCCAGGTGCGCGCTCTTTGTAATTAGTGGGGAATACCCTCACGTGACTTTCGGACAGAGTTAGTGCGAATGCTCGAGTATTTTCACCTCCGACCGTCACGGCCGAAAAACCACGTCGTTCGGCCGGTTCGGTCGTAATGTGAATAGGCCTTAAGGTTGAAGTCCGATTTAGCTCAACACACATGCCACAAGACCCATTTATAGGGCAGGCAGACATTTACAAGGGAGATAACAAGGACAGAAGAGAGAGAAAGTATATCCATCCCCGATCACGAATTTGAACTTGGTACCACGCCATATGACTTCTCTGATCACTAGATAAAGTGGCCGACTTCTACAAATCTTCAAAATTTAACAGCATTATAAAGAAGCAGAGTCTGTGATGCTCTTCATAAATTTTATGCAACAAAGCAAGGACTTACGTTTGAAGTCTTTGTCGGTAGTTTTGCGAAAAATGGATGCATCCCTTACTATGGAATTTGCCACAATACTGAAATTTGACAGATAAATCAATTAGCACAAAGGGTATATTTACACAAAGGGTATATATCGCTATTACTGTACGCATCATTCGCGTAATAATTACCACAATATTAGAATATCATCACAAAATCCCCATTTTTGAATATATTATCCGAAATCAACACCGAGTACTTGTCCCAACCTGCATTAAATCTAAAACTTTCACCATCGATTTCAGGCAATCGGTTCTAAGTGATGAGTTCCATGGAAGTCATTGTCAGGTGGCGAATCCATTTCTAGAACTCGTAATAACTTCCTACTCGCGCAAAAATCAATTGTTCGCTGGGAGGCATTGAAGGTTCAATTGTAAAGGGTTATTCTCTCCTGCGCCCAGATCCACTGTGAATCCGATTACAGAATAAACAGACGATGGGTGCAATGAACTAGTGGGCTACCATTATTTCCTTGTCCATCTTTTGCTTCATGGTATGAAACATTTTTCGGGGGACAGAACTAGTTGAAAAGTTTCATTTTGCTGATGCATTTCGGATAATGTTAGCGCTAAAATCAGAAGATTTGATCATGCAAATATTTAAAATTACTGCGTTAGAACTAGAACTAAAACTGTTGACCTTTTTTACTTTAAACGTTTTGGGAATTCGAAACTTAGGGGAAATAAATGTTCGGAAACCAATACAAGAGAACCTTTTCGCCTAAAAAAATTCCATTTATCATTGAAACATTAGACATTAAAACATAATATACAATGTGTTTCGTATCATTCACTATATTAATATACTTCAGGATCTCCGTCCCCTTTCCTCCGTACAAGTGAAATAACCGGATAGATGGGGCTCTGAAGACAGCTCTGCTTTTTTTTTTTTTATAAAGACCAGGATACTAACAACCAATGATTAACCACCCCTCTCCCCTAGACTCTTTGATTTGAAGCTGGGGCTAGAAGGATTTTGCGGGTTTGCTAACAAGTATATTCGACTGAACACTTTCAGATTAATGTTAAATTATAAATAAATTGTCTTTCTTTTTTTACATACATTTACTTTAAATCCCTCCCCCCCCCCCCCCAAAAAAAAAAATAATAAAATTTTAAAAAAATTGGAAGCCAGTATGCGAAAAATGCGAAGAAAACGATTGGCCGTCTAAGAAACAGCTGTTCCTCAAAACAGACAAAAGAAAAAAAAAGTCCAATGAATTAAAGGACACTTTCATTGACACTTTTAACAGACTCTAATGGACATTCACAGAGAATAATTATATAAATCAATCAATAAACAAGTACTTAAAACTGAATTTAATGAATGCAAAGCTGAAAAAATGCTTCTCTTTTGTAGCAATAGAAAGCATTTTTTGCTTATCTTACATTTACAAGAGATTTTGAACAAATACCACCAGAAAACACAATTGACTAAATAGCATGTACTGGATAACTATCGCTATTGATACGAATAATTTGTTACTAAAAATAAAAAACTGAAAGCGAAACAGAAATCAGATTACTAGTACGGCATACGTACAAATCAGTAAAGACCCGAAAGTAGTGCCCGTACGGCGTACGGACAAGACAGATAAGAAGTTCTGTTATTTTTTAAATGGATATAAATATTATAAGCGAATATTTTAAGAGAGTGAAACATAAAACTTCATCTTTAAAAAATTACAAAAATATAAAATGAGGAATGCAAAAGTACTCTAGCCATTTATTGATGCAGTATGTACATCAAAATGGCTGCCCGAATCCAGCGAATTACGGTTTAATAGAGTTCGAATTAACGAGGGTATACTATATAACAAAAACGGCAGAAAGTGGTGCAGCCTTTAATACACTAATCCTCAGTGATAATTTAGTATTGAGAAAAAAATTAAAAAATCATTAAAGCAGAGCTTTGAATTTTCTACAACCATAACCAGGCGTTCATTTAATTCGTTTAAATTTATACTCCTTTTTCAACGTGGGTTTCTGTTCCCAAAACGATCGTTGGTAATCGATTTCAGCTCAGCGTGAATGTTTTAAAAGACGATCGCTTGACGTAGTTCCCCAATTGCAGCCCTTCTGGCGTAATAACTCCAAATTATTATCGCCAACGCCCATCTGAGACAAAAATTCCGAAATGACCTTCAAGCTAATGCTCGGACCCCAAAATACTACAGAAGTTTCGTGCTCCCCAAAGAGAAAAAAATCCTGATTAGGTTAAAAAAAATGAAAATGCAGTCTTACACCGCTCAGTTGTGAGTATTTAATATTCTGGAAATGAAACATCTTATCGAACGTTTACAGAATGCTGAACTTATTAATTAGCCTTAGCAGTCTCGTAATTTTGGTGAATTAGGATGCCAAGTTTTACACATTTCTAAATGCTTTGAACATTTAGACTTTTATGGAGTAAGTACAGTTTATGGTTGATGTAATCAGTTGTTTCATTGCGTAACTGGTGCCTATTAAGTGAAGTTGGAATCGATAACATGAACATTATTGAGCTGTTTTTGCCTTCTCTTTATTATGTTGCTTATAAACCTTATTCTCGACCACAGTTTACGATAAAACAGAAGTTAAAGAAGTAATGCCTATGATCTAGAAACTATATATTTACCGAAATAATTTCTCCGAGCTATTATACATATTTTTTTACAATTTGAACATTAAAAGCATTCCAATTTTCAACGGAAAAACAGTTTTACTTGTCAGTACTTAATATTCTGGAAATTTAACATTTTATTGAACGGTTACACAATATTGAACTTAACATTAGCAGTGTCGTAATTTTAGTGAATTAGGACGCCAAGTTGTACACATTTCTAAATAACTTGAACATCTAGATCTTTACAGAGTAGGCAAAGTTTTTTGATATAATCAGTTGTTTCACCTCATTACTGATGACCGACCATTAAGTAAAGTTGAAACGATGACATATATATGAGTGAGGTACTTTTGTCTTATCTTTATTACGTTGCTTCTTAACCTAATTTTCGACCACAGTTTACTGTATAACAGCAGTATAACAAGTTTCACCTATACACTAGAAAAAATATCATTTACCGAAATCACGGCAATTTACACGAGATAATTTCTCCAAGTTATTTTACATATTTTTTTACAGCTTGAACATAAAAAACATTCCAATTTCCAATTCAAATACAATTTTAAACAGTTTACTTGTGAGTACTTAATATTCTGGAAATTTAACATTTTATTGAACGTTTAGAGAATATTAAACATATTAATTAACCTTAGCAATCTTGTAATTTTAGTAAATTAAGACGCAGAGTTTTACACATTTCTAAATGCTTTGAACATTTCGACCTTTATGGGGTAAGCACCGTTTATGGTTGATATAATCAGTTGTTTCATCTCGTAACTAGTGACCATTAAGTGAAGTTGAAAACGATAACATGAACATTATTGAATTATTTTTGTCTTCTCTTTATTATGTTGGTTATTAACCTTATTTTCTACCACAGTTTACGATATAACAGAAGTTAAACAAGTAATACCTATAATCTAGAAACTATATATTTATCGAAATCACGGCAATGTACTCGAAATAATTTCTCCGAGTTATTATACATATTTTTTTACATTTTGAACATTAAAAACATTCCAATTTTCAATGAAAATACAGTAGTACTTGTCAGTACTTAATGTTCTGGAAATTGAACATGTTATTGAACGCTTACACAATATTGAACTTATTAACCTTAGCAGCGTCGTAATGTTAGTGAATTAGGACGCCAAGTTTTACACACTTCTAAACGCGTTGAACATCTAGATCTTTACAGAGTAGGCAAAGTTTTGATTGATATAATCAGTTGTTTCAACTTACTACTGGTGAACATTAAGTCAAGTTGGAAGGGATAACACAGATATTAAGCTAGTTTTGTCTTATCCTTATTATGTTTCTTATTAACCTAATTTTCGACCACAGTTTACTACATAACAGCAGTTTAACAAGTGGTGCCTCCACACTGAAAAATATTATTTACCGATATTACGGCACTTTTACCCGAAATAATTTATCCAAGTTATTTTACATATTTTTTTACAACTTCAATACTAAAACCATTCCAATTTCCCATTCAAATAGTTTTACACCGCTTACTTGCTCTGAAAATTTAACATTTTATCGAACGTTTAAAGAATGTTGAACTAATTGATTAACCTTAGCAGTAACGTAATTTTGGTAAAGCAAGAGGCTAAGTTTTACACATTTCTAAATGCTTTGAGCCTTTAGGCCTTTGTGGAGTGAGTACCGTTTATTGCTGATGTATTTACTTATTTGATGACCAGAAAGTAAAATTGGACGAGATAACATAGATATGAGATATTTTTTTCTTCTCTTTATTATGTTGCTTATTAACCTAATTTAAACGATAACATATTACTGAACTATTTTTGTCTTCTCTTTATTATGTTGCTGATTAACCTAATTCAAGCGATAACATAAATGAATCGTTTATTTCGAAAAGGTAACATCTCTATTTTGATCTCCTCTGTCTCTTTAGAAAATTAAACAGCGCACGGTTATATTTTTGAATGTCATAATCAATGGTTATTTGGTAAATTATTGCAGTAATTGTGTACTTAACTAAAGGCATTTTTTCATTGATTATGACATTCAAAAATATAACCGTGCGCTGTTTAATTTTCTAAAGAGACAGAGGAGATCAAAATAGAGATGTTACCTTTTCGAAATAAGCGGTTCAAATGTTAACGAGATATTTTTCTCATGTCTTTATTATGTTGCTTATTAACCTAATTTAAAAGATAGCATGGATATTATAAAGGTATTTTTGTCTTCTCTTTATCACGTTGCTTATTAACCTAATTTAAAAGGTAGCATGGATATTATAAAGGTATTTTTGTCTTCTCTTTATCACTTTGCTTATTAACCTAATTTAAACAATAACATGGATATTATAAAGGCATTTTTGTCTTATCTTTATCACGTTGCTTATTAACCTAATTTAAACCATAACATGGATATTATAAAGGTATTTTTGTCTTCTCTTTATCACGTTGCTAATTAACCTAATTTAAACGATAACATATTACAGAACTATTTTTGTCTTCTCTTTATTATGTTGCTTATTAACCTAATTTAAATGATAACATGGATACTATAAAGGTATTTTTGTCTTCTCTTTATCACGTTGCTTATTAACCTAATTTAAACGACAACATGGATATTACAAAGGCATTTTTATCTTATCTTTATCACGTTGTTTATTAACCTAATTTAAACCAAAACATGGATATTATAAAGGTATTTTTGTCTTCTCTTTATCACGTTGCTTATTAACCTAATTTAAACCATAACAAAGAAATTATTGAGCTATTTTTTCTTCTATTTATTGTGTTGCTTTTTAAACTAATATTAGATCGCAGTTTATGATATATCAGCAGTTGAATAAGTAATACCTATACACTGGAAACAATATTAATGGCAATTTACACGGGATAATTTCTCTCGGTTATTTTACATTTTCTTTTTTTTTTTTTTTTTTTTTTTTTTTTACAACTGGAACATTACAAATATTCCAATTTTCTCATTATCTCATTTCATAAAACCAATAAAACCAAGCCAGCCATTTTGAAGTTAAAGGCCCCCCCCATTTTCTTCAGACTTTTTAAGTATTATTCAAACTATAACATACTAAATTTTCAATCGATTTGGAATGACTAAAAACAAATTTTTTGACACGTTTATACAGTCAGCTGCCGTATAATCCACCACTTTCGATCCAGCTGAATATTTATTTTTCCTTTTCTACAGGATATAATTTAAATAATAAACGCAAATTCAGCCGGTATGGTTTAAGTTTTTTTTTATTTTTTTAACACACTTGGGAGGCTTGCTGTTGCCTAAATCACCTACAGTACCCCAGTTAAAGTCCACGAGGCTTCATAAAATCATCATATCTATTACAGAAACAAAAATTAGCCTAAATATGAAATGACCGACCAAAATATGTCGATGGCTCTCGAACTATGGCCTGTCTGAAACTTTCCTGCTTGACATCTGTTGTTCAGAGATTTGATTTTTTAACGGTTTTTTTTCCCCTCTAAAAACAAGCCCAAACTGTTTTTTTTTTTTTTTTTTTTTTTTGCCATTTCAAAAGAAAATGAAATCGTGCAGTCAATATTGCAGTATTAAGTAAACAAAAAACGCATCTTTAGAAATATTATTTATGCTAATTTATCATGCTAAAATAAAAATAAATAATTCAAATTTTAATGCAATAGTACAACAGTGGTTTAAATTCCTACAATGAGCTTAGATTATGTAATCTTTGAAATTTGGATTAAAAAAATACCGGTAAAGAAAGTCACTCAAAAGCGACAAAACCGATAGCAGGGTAGAACCTACGATCTTTGCTTCTCTTACACAACGCTCTATCCAACAGTGCCACTGCAAATAGCGTGGATGCTATTCACTGAAGTGATGTATCACAAAAAACTGAAAAAAAAACGATATTTTCCGACACAAAAAACAATTTTTAAACCGTGGATTTTCAGTCAATAACCGGAACGGAAAACTTTGAAATGAGAGGAAATCCATGGAATTTGATAAAGAAATCAGAAAGTTTTTGATATAAGCATGGTAAAAGAAAAATAGGGTAGAAAAACAATATAAAAAATACAGTAATATACACTGAAGTGACAAAAGTCATGGGATACCTCTTAATATCGTGTCGGCCCTCCTTTTGCCCGGCGAAGTGCAACAACTCGACGTGGCATGGACTCAACAAGTCGTTGGAAGTCTTCTGCAGGAATATTGAGCCATGCTGTCTCGATAGACGTCCATAATTGTGAAAGCGTTGATGGGGCAGGATTTTGGGCACGAACAGACCTCTCGATGGTGTCCCATAAATGCTCAATGGGATTCATGTCGGGCGATCTAGGTGGCCAAATCATTCGTTGGAATTGTCCAGAATTTTCTTCAAACCAATTGCGAACAGTTGTGGCCCGGTGACATGGCGCATTGTCATACATAAAAATCCCATCGTTGTTTGGGTACATGAAGTCCATGAATGGCTGCAAGTGATCTCCAAGTAGCTGCACATAAGCATTTCCAGTCAATGTTCGCTCCAGTCGCACTAGAGGACCAAGTCCATGCCATGAAAAAACAGCCCACACCATTACGGAGCCACCACCAGCTTGAACAGTGCCTTGCTGACAGTTTGGGTCCATGGCTTCGTGGGGTCTGCGCCACACTCGAACCCTACCATCGGCTCTTACCAGCTGAAATCGTGACTCATCGGACCAGGCCACGGTTTTCCATTCATCTAGGGACCAACCGATATGCTCACGTGCCCACGAGAGTCGCTGCAAGCGATGTCGTTCTGTCAGTAAAGGCACGCGAATCGGTCTTCTGCTGGAATAGCCCAAGAAATCCAAATTTCTCCGCACAGTTCTAGCAGACACGTCCATTGTACGTCCCACATTGATTTCTACGGTGATTTGACGCAGTGTTGCTTGTCTGTTAGAATTTACGACTCTTTGCAGACGTCGCCGGTCTCGATCTTTAAGTGCAGGCGGTCGACCACTGCGCTGTCCATGGTGGGATGTTATGCCTGAAATTTCATACTCTCGGCACACTCTTGACACAGTGGATCTGGGAATGTTGAATTCTCTAACGATTTCCGAAATGGCATGACCCATGCGTCTAGCTCCAAATAACATTCCGCGTTCAAAGTCTATTAATTCACGTCGTGCGGTCATCATCACGTTAAAACCTCTTCACATGAATAACTTGAACAGAAATGAAAGCTCTGTAAAAGCACTGCGCATTTATACCTGTTCTATGCGATGCTACTTCCATCTGAAAATTTGCATATTGCTATCCCATGACTTTTGTCACTTCAGTGTATGTTCCAAGCTTCAATCAATTGCTTGTATAATGGTATGTTTTGGGTTATTTGCATTATTCACTTAAAATAATCCTTGTTCCAAACTTAAATTTTTACATTTGGTTCAGCTAATTAAAAAAGGCAGCAAATTACTCGCACAAATGAATTTGCTAATTACGCACATAACTGAAGCAGAATAATTTGCCCCTTAGTGTGAAATGGATTTTCAGGGCCGTTACCGATAATTTTGATCAAACCGATTGCGAAACATATTGCTTTGACATCAAGCATCGATCTCATAATACTATTAATTATGCAGTGTTCGTTAGCAATGCTAATTACTAATTAGTTTAAGATTCAAAAATTTGTGGATTTGTCCTGTAATCCAAACCGTGCATTGAGTAGCTTAAAAATAAATTGGAGGAAAATTTTCTCAGAACAGCAAAACTCTCTGCAATATGGAATACCTATACAACGAAACGATAACATCAATGTATTTTATGGCAGAGTACTTTAATGTGTCTGTTGTTAACTCTGGCGCAAAAAGGAAGGAGGTTATAAGTTTAATGTTTCTGTGCATCTCTGTCAATCTGTCTGTGGCACTCTAGCGCCTAAACGGATGAACCAATTTTGATTTTTTTTTTTTGAAAGGAGAGTTAATTGAGAGAGTTCTTAGCTAGATCGCATCATGAGATGACATTAATTAATGAAAATATTAATTAAAAACCTTCAAAACATTTTTCGCGAGTTTTGAAGTGTAAACATACTTGAAAATTTAAAACAGCATTAACAGAAAAGAAAGAGAAAATTTTTCAGCGTCTGATGCAATGTTTTTGGAAATTCCATGTTATATAGAACTCGAATTGTAACGTTTTTTATCAAATCCGGCTAAACCTTTATTTACGCAATTGTAAACCAATGTCATAGTTGGAAGACAAGAAGAGAAAACTCAATGATTTAAAATGTTTATCTGTTGCCACTTTCCATTTGTTAACAATTAAAATACTTATAATTGATTTTAGTATAACGATTTTCTATTTTCCATCTTTATTCTGCTTTCCGACCAGCAAATTTTACTACTAAGGATCTTTTTCTCCTTTCCGTGCTTACCATGTCCTCTGAAAACAATTAAATTTTAATTTAAAATGCTTTCTGACCAGCGAAGTTCGTTTGAATATGAGGTCAGCAATCAGGGTCGGGAGTTTTCAAATTTTTCAATTTTCTGAAAAATGTTGACAAAATATGGTTAAACATAATTTTTTCTTTCGCTTCTGTGAACGAAAATCAATCAAGTCAAAATTTTCATCATGATTACAACCAATAGTACTGTGTAATGGCAAACCACTTTCTTTAACAATAAGTTTTCAATTCAATCATTTAATACAGGGAAATCGCAGGAAATATACTGTTTTGTTTTGCTACTGTTTTTTCTGCCCATAACAAAAACAAAGATGCTTAATAAAAGGTATGGGACATAAGTTAGACCATCCCCAATCCATTAAAAATTAACTGTCGGAATCATTCAGCTAGGTCCATCTCACTAAGTCAAACCCTATGAGCTAACAAACAAGAAAAAAAACATACATACGGTATGAACCGATAACCGCCTCGTTTTTAAAGTCGGTTAAAGATAAGTTTTTGATTTAGCTTTGCATTTAAAAAAAAATTGTAGGGCTGCAATAATTAATTCCAATTACACTACAACGTTCAACGTGCTCAACTTTATACTTGCACAGCTTTCTCCTCCAGAATTTTAAAAAACCCGTAAAAATACTAAATGTAATTTTAACTTTTTGAAGCTCAGTGGCTATATTTATGAAGATTAATGCATGACACTTTTTTTCCAAAGATATTTTGTGTACTGGTTACAAACAGTGTTTAATGGACAGGAAAAATAATTTTAAAAATATTATGTAAAAAATAATTTTTTTATTAAGGAAAGAAAAATCGTCCTTTAAAAGTTACGATAGACCCCAGAGGGTACGAACTTTTTTTACTAAAATTTTCTTCTGCCTACAATATAATATTTAAAAAGACAATATAATATTTAAAAGAAGAAATAAAAGCAGCAATTAACATAAACTGGGAAGCTGGGAATAACTTTGAAAACTAAGCTTTTTTTCATGAGATTGTGAACGATGTCATTTTTGATAAAGATCATATTAAAACTGCTACAGAACACACTTTACAATGGTTATGTGCTGCAATCTGTGAATAACGAATTGAAACAATACCAAGGTACTAATTGAACACTATTGTTTGGTTCAAATGTTCATTTTGGGGAAATTCAGACCCTTTTTTGGACCGTCCCGAAAAAGGGACGCTAGGCATTAATGGGTTAAATAAACTTCTCTGGTCATAGAGCATTTTAAATCTAAATATATTTAACTGTTTTCGAGAGGATATGTTAAACAAAGAAAAGGAAAGACAATCCTTATTAATAAAATTTGCTAGTCGCAAAAGCAGAATAAATAAGGAAAATAGAAAATTCTCGTACTAAAATCAGTTACAAGTATTTTAATTGTTAACAAATAGAAACTGTCAACGGATAAACATATAAAATAATTGAGCTTTCTTTCATCTTTGGCGACATGGTTTCCAATTCTGTAGATTTAAGCCTTAGCCACATTTGCTCATACAAAAATGGTTATAAGTTGAGTGCTAATTTACATGGAAGTTCCCAATACATCTTATCGGATGCAAAAATTGTTTTTCTTCCTTTTGGTACTATTGTTTTAAATTTTCCAGCTTGTTTTTCCTTCAAAAAACCGTGAAAAACATTATAAAGGTTTTAAACTAATATCTTTGTTAATTAACGTCATCCGAAGACGTGACCTAGCTAAGAACACTCTCCATCACTTCACCTTTCAAACAAAAAAAATAAATCAGAATCGGTCCATCCGTTTAGGCTGTACGGTGCTACAAATGGATACACAGAGTGACAGATACACTATCAACCGATACACAGACACGTCAAACTTATAACGCCCTCCCTTGTTGCATCAGGGTTAAAAATAAAAGATAAAACAATTGAAGGGCTTGGAGGGTCGAGGGGCTCTGTTACATTTTAAAACATGAACACTTAGGACAATGGTAAGCAATGAGCACAGGTAAGCAAATGAAACTTGGTGCATCAAAAAGTCGATGTCAATAGACCAATTTCATACGCACAATACCGACAAAACCAGAAAAAAAACTACAACAACTGCAACATCAAAACTTTGAACTTTAATTACTCGCAATTTCTGTTTTGTTACATGACCCCTTCATCTCCCAAGCCCTTCAATTGTAACGTCCAACGAAGTCGCTGCGATAATAAAAGTTAAAATTCAATATAAATCAAATAAGGGGGAATACAGGGACCCTAAGTAAAAAGATGGTTATAGGTGCAAAGGTCTTCCCTATATTTTCTAATTATGCAAAAAAAAAACAAACATTTATTCTGGCGAAAAACGAAATCCATCCAAAGAAATGATATAACTTCAGCACACGAAAAAAATACTGGACCATAAATATAACAAGTTATCATAACGTAAAAATAAGTCATTGTGATAAAAGAAATCGAGTCATTGTACATGTTCTAAAAGCCATTAATACAAGTTATTCTTACCCTTACATAACGTACCATTAACTTGTCAAATGCTCGGAAAATATTGCTAATATGGCAAAAGTAATTACACTGAGTTGTTGTGGTGTGATTAGCATTATTTCCAAATGGCAGGTTTCTATACAATGTTCTTAAAGTAAATATCGGTCTGTCACGTTTGATATTTTCTAATCGTTTTAAATCAGATCGCGTCATTTAGAAATAAATTAGATAAGTGTTTTTTTAATGCAAAATAATACTTTTCAATCTTACATATTTTTTGAAATTATTTTGACAGGTATTAGATTCAAAATCTTTTTGAAAAAGAGAGCGGATAATTCATTCTTTTTTTTAAATAAATGAAAGGTTCTGGTGTAAATAGTGGTAACTAGCATTTTTAAAAATCAAAGACATGGCTTGTGAAAATTCGAGAAATTACGGTAGCAAATATTTTTGATTTTAAAAATAAAGTGGGTATGTTAATTATAAGCTGCAAAAAAGGAGCTGTTGTTTTTACAGTATAATACTGGCAACCGAGGATCCAATTTAAACTGCAAAATGCACAGTAGTAAACTGTAAACTAGCAATTTTACAGTTTCTTGCTGTAAAGTTAAAAAATTTACAGTTTAATAGTGTAAAAGTAGAAATTTTACAGTTTATCTAATATCTTTAGTACTGTAAAACTAGCAATTTTTACAGTTTATTATTATAAAATAAGCTGTATTATATATACTACAAAAACAACATTCAGTTTTTAGTGTGTGTGTCTCGGTAAACCGGATAAGATCTCTTTTTTGCCAACATACCACTGATTTCGCCAAATAATTTAATTTTTACAATCTTATCAGATACCACTGCGAGTATTTACTCCCGAGCCCTTAAAATGTCGTTTAGTAGATACACATATGAAGAAACCGTGGTCATACATTCAATTCAAATTCTCATAACGGCACTTTTTTTCGTCTTTTTGTTACTGAGCAATCAAGATTGTGCTTATTGATTTTACTTTGCCGTGGCTTGGCGTTGCGGTTAGTAAAATGCGTGTCATGCGATATACTGTTCCCTTTGTGATTGGTAGATAACGAGTCTCATGAATCATTACGTTATGTTTCTAGACAATAGGATATTACAATGTCGTGTTTGCTTTCCAAAGGTCTTTTGATGCTGTAATTATGAATGGGTATTTGTTAATTTATGTATGACTTCAGAATTTATTGTATGAATTTAAATGAATTCATTTTGAATGCGTTTATCGTTTTAATTTTGTCAGCTTTGGTACGTTATATTATTTTGAATAATTTTTAGCAGTTGTCCTTTTGTTAACAGAATATTTTGTTCTGCCTGTATAATTAATTCATGATTGCTTCACATTATGGTTATTGTTTTTAAATTTTACGATTGAAGACTTTTTTGAGTGATATCCGTTATATAAATAAAAAATCTAAAAAGATACATTGAAATTTATGCAAAATCAGAGCTAGTAGAAATGGCGTTATCAGTTAAAGAGAAAAGAAATTCAAAAGGAAAAAAAAATGCTTTATCAAAAAATAAACTTACAAATATAAAAATCGCAGTCAGACCTCTATGATCACTAGACAATATGACCGGCTACACTTTAATTGAATCAAGCATTTCGATGGTAACCGAATCAAGTGATATCGTTTTACACTTTAACTGAATCCTATAATAAAATCGTAAAAAGTATTGGCATTAAAAGTTTTTAGTACATGCTACAACTTGCATATTTTCACCTTGGAAAATAATACAGTACTTCATACCAAATTCTGTCGCCAAAAAGGTTTTCAAAATGGAAAGATTAAAAATCTTCAAGTAATCGATATCGTTAGAAATTAAAATGCAATTACGCGATAAGCTTTATAATTATGCACTTACTTTGAGCACGTAATGCCTTTTTAATGATAGTCAAACCCTACAAAAAATAATTGGTTTTATGCACCTAATAGAAAAATATAACTAATTTAAGAAACTTTTTGGGGGAAAAATATTCAACGCGCAATTGTGTCATGATCGCTTAGAAATAACTTGAAACCAGTTTTAACATCTGTTGGGGAAAATTGCTTACAGTTTGATATTCAACGACAAAACCCGTGTTCAAACTACAACAACACAAAAACCGTGTACCCGTGCAACTCAAATATCAGTTCTTTTAGCAAAAGGTTCTCTTCAAAGTCAAACAAAGCGTTTTTCTGGTTCATTTCTTAATTCATTCGTATTAACACACTTAAAAAGGAAAAGCAGCCAGTCTGTACACTGTTAAAACTACAAGTTGCACAAGTCACCTTTAAGGGTGAAACATTGTAGCACCAACGGCACCCCCCTGGAGAGTGTAACTTGACTCTCTATTTCAACCTTCAAGGTGCCATTTTGCTCCATGTGGCCACCCTATGGGTGTTTTATGGCACACCATGAGTGCCACGTGGAACCAAGTGTCACTTTCAAGGATGCCATAGAGTCAAGTGGCACCTTTCAATGAGTGCCATTAGTGCTACAACGTTTCACTCTGAAAGGTGCCTTGTGCAACATGTAGTTTTAACAGTGTAGGGGAAGAGGAGATCACTGAGACATAATGACTGGGCCGCACAGCGGTTCGAAACGGGGGAAAAGCGGAAAAAATCCCTTAAGTGTAGATTGCTCTCCTTGAAAAGTAGTGAAAATGTGACTTACGTTAGTCTGGCTTTGAGGTGCAGATTTTTTTTTTTTTGGAATACGTCAAATTTGATGACGAATCTCTTTGAAAAAAATCAATTTGTCCCCCTTATACCACGACATGTTATTTTTTAGTTTTTTTAGTTTACTATAGTGGTGTTTGTAAATAGTGATATTCAAATGAAAACATCTGCCACGCCCACAATTGCAAGTGGTCACAGATAAAATGTTTTTGCTCAATTACAGGAAGGTTCAAACTATGTGCCTATATAGCTCTAAGCTCACCGGAAGCCGCCGATAAAAGTATATGCCTCAATATATTTCATAATATTTTTTCGCAATTACTTTTTTTTTTCACTTCAAATAATTTTGAATTTTCATTAATTTTAATTATTATTTCTGGTGTAATATGCATCCCATAAGTGTGAAAAACTAATGTGAAATGAGTTTTTATAAATTCAAGTTCGGATTACTGAACGTATGAATTAAAACTGCAATATAGGGTCACGTCCAAAATTAATTAAAAACGTAATTTTTCAACATTCTTGGCTTATTTTCGGTAATATGCATTTTTTTCCCAAATAAATCTTATGGAGTATGTTACTACAACTGCTTATTTTTTCCGCCCTCGAACTACTGTGGGTCGTTGTGGGCGCGCCCTAATGTACTTCCAACACTCCCCGCTTTCAAGCGGACATTTTAAAATAAGGCAAACTAATATATTTTTTAGAACACTCAGATTAAATATTAAAATATTAATGCGCATTGGTTTTAATGACGATTTTATTGAAATTGTATTACCAATGGCTTTTTCATACATCGAAAGTGTGCATTTATTTGGTCATTTATCTGCAGATGCTATACATTATTAGTAAAGAATATTTCAAATAAGTTATAATCTGAATACCGTGTTATGAGGTTTTTGTGTTTCAAACATGTAATATAGCACTGAAGTTAGTAAAAACCTATGGTAGTTCAAATGCAATGAGGGAACAGATTATAATTTCCTGAAAACTTCAAGCGTTTTTTAGGAAAAATGGTTTTATTATGTTTTTCATTCTATGACTGCCATTTTCTTACCTTTTAGAGTTTTCTTCATTGTTACTTCAGTATTTTCAATGCATCAAACATTCTTTTTACTAATGTTTCACCTATCTCATATTACTTCATTACTACATCATCTCATGTTACTTCAGTATTTTCAATGCATCAAACATTCTCTCTCTTTTACTAATGTTTCACCTGTCTCTTATGACTTCATTACAACATCATCTCATGTTACTTCAGTATTTTCAATGCATCATTCTCTCTCTTTTACTAATGTTTCACCTGTCTCATATTACTTCATTACTACATCATCTCATGTTACTTCAGTATTTTCAATGCATCAAACATTTTTTTACTAATGTTTCAACAATCTCTTATGCCTTGTCGTTTAAAAAATGCTTTCATGTCCTTCGTATACTAGGTACGAGTATATCTCAACCAGAATTTATTAATAATAATTATATGTTTTTATGATACAGCTGATTTTTAAGCGTTTCTTTCAATATTGCACTTACTCCATGCAATGTACCACTATATCCACATGTGGGGCACAGTAGGAAAACTACAGAAGCATTTGAAACATTTTTAAACGGAATGTAATGAGCTAAAATTGTAAAAAAAAAAAAAAAGAGAACATAGAGTGACAGCTCAAAAGACAAATAATCATTCTGTAATTAAAATTTCTTTAAAACTTAAAGAACGTGTGACAAAAGAAAAAAAATTGTCCCTCTGTGTTCTCCCTTTCCCCTGCTGTGGCTGATCAAAGTGTCAAACAAAGAGTAAGCTCAGTATCCTATTGCCAAAGGGGTTAAAATTTCCATTTCTTCCCACATGCGCTCATTTGACTATAATGATATAGCGTGCAGCCAAAATCTACATTAACTGAAGTGCTACCAGATTTACAGATGACTACCGCAAATAACATTTAAAACAAAATTCACCCGTCAGATAATGCAAATTTAAACCAAATCCTTAGCGTGTATCTCATATTTCTCGAATGTAATTTGACAACTGTAATGTCGCTTTTTAGGTGAAAACATGTGGCTTTCTTCACAAGTACATTGAAAAACTTTTGTATCATTTGTAGGTTGAACAAATATTTTCAGTTTTTCATTCTCCGTTTGCGCAGATTAAAAAAAAGCAGAATTATTTTTTAAAAATTATATAAAGGTGAGGAATTTTTAAGAACGAACGGTGTAATGCAATGCAACGATCATTCTGAGTGAGTTATTTATGTATGCTACTATACACTATTTATAGTACCATTAAAAAGAAAACCGAAGTAGGGGAATGTGGGGCAAAGTGAAATAGTTAAGTTTACTTACCTGCTTCAAAGGGAACAAATGGGAAATTTGTTTTAAACATTATTGTACATAAAGAAGGAATGATTTATTTTGTAATAGAACTTTCGTCAAAACATTATTTTTCATCCTTCACAGTTATTTTGTACTTTCAAAAAAATGTGGACATTTTTCTGTTCAAAAAATCATGGGGCGAAGTGAAAAGTAAAATATTTTCGTTATGAAAAATTTTCTATTCAACGATTTACAATAGTTTTCATCAAATGAATGCGTAAATAAACAAAAACAAAAGAATTATGAATGAAAAATAAACGAAAAAGTAAATAAATGAATTAATGTGTGAGAAAAAATAAATGAGTGAATAAAATAGAATAAATAAGAAAATAAGTCAATGAATGAGGAAATAAATTAATAATTAAGTAAAAGAATGTAAATAAATCAATAAATGAAGAAATACGTACGTGATTTAATACAGGAATGAATAAGTAAACAAAATCATGTATTTCACTTTGCCATATCCACTTTGCCCCGCGTGCACTTGACAAATTAAATTGAACATTTAAAATCAAAAATGCCTAGTTTAAACTAAATAAGGACCTCACTGAACATCAGTAGATCTCAATTAATAGTTTAAATTATAATTACAAAAAATTTATCATTTTATAATAACAAGATATATTTTTGTAAAACCACTAATATTACAACAAAGGTATCAAATTTTGAAAATGGCTTATATAATTTTCTTCGTTGATCTTCGGAGCTACTTATTTTTTGACAGGAATCAACTATATGTCTAGGAACTTAGTTAAATTAATGCTAGATAGCTGGCGCTGCAATCAGTGAAAATGTTTTACCATTTCACTTTACCCCGCTATTTCACTTTGCCCCACACTCCCCTACATGTATACATTCTAAAAAACGGCATGGAAAGTTTTAAGGAAATGAAAACTATGTATTCAAAAAGAACTGCATTCCTTGCAGATTCGAAAGAGGACAAGCAATTATCAAAAACAAAATCAATGTAGGGTTTAAACTTCTTTAAATTCCTAGTGTCTCTAAAAGTGTACACACATTAAGTTTCTTTGAAATCGTGTAAATATAATTATAGTAATGTTTGAGGACCAGCAAAAAATTGCAATACTTAGAAGGAAAAAAATTGAAAACTTGCCAAATGCAATGAACAAAAGTCTCTTTTTTACGTTCTTTCTATTTTTTACTGTTAAATATGTTTGAACAATTAAACTTGTCAGTCAAGAGTCTGGAGGGCATCGCTAAGTTTTACAAACTTGCAATCTGCCTTGAGTATCGTTCAATATGAAAGACAATGAAAGTTTTGCCCAATTTTACTTGCTTATTGGATTATAACTTTTAATATTTTACTTAGTCAATGTTATTAGCAAATATGAAACTAAGTTTTGCAAAATCAACAAAACTAACGTGTTTTTACTGGTAGGTTGTCCTTTTACTCATACTTTTACATTTTACAGTATTCCAAAAATATACTATTCAAAACTCACAAAGTTTACTTTACTAAACATTGAAAGCGTATGCAAAAATACCTCAGTAAAAATTAAGAACTATGTGGTCCTTAAGAAAACTACGCTCATCATTCTTCAAAATAATTAAAATAAAAAAGCATTCATCTAACTTTATTCGTTATTGTGAAGCATTATTGCACAAAGCCCTACTAAGTTCAACCTTCCGCATTTAAGACGATAGCTGCATTTTTCACTGCTCAAATAATTGTACCAAAAGTCTGGCTTCTTTAAACGTGGGATAACTACATTTTTCACTTTTTAAACCAAAGTCACTAATGTAGATTTACTATCCTAGTACAGCAAAACCTTTTCCCTAATCTAAAAGATTACTGCGCAAAAATGCACTGATAAATGTCCCATAATAATAAAATAAATACCATCATAGTGGTTAATCCTTTTTTTTCAAAAAAATAATTTTCTGAGGATGCAGTGAAAGATACTATAGAAGAAAGATATGCGTACTTTTATTTTTGACTTTCAGAATGTTACACATTAAAAAAAAAGTGGAAGATTCAAATGAACGATGGAAATTTCTGAGTGTTTTTTTTTTTTCTTTTCTTTTTTCTATGATCGCTAAATTTTTACTTGACTACGGGGTGCGAAAATGGTCGGGATCAAATTTTTCAGACATGTTTCTGATTTTCAATAGTTGAAATAGGCTTGACTCATTCAATTCATTCATAACATTGTTAAAGTTTTCAGTCTTTGGGACATGACAGAAACCATTTTTATTCATATATGTGATTATTTTTTTAAAGAATGTGTACGATTTCGCGTCAGGTTTTTGTGACGTTGAAATGAAAAGATGAACACTAGCCAGATGAATGAACAATCCTAACAGCACAACATTTTCCTGTCTTTTTTTTTCTAGAAATGTAGGGAAAGAAGTCACCACTGCCAATTCACCTAAAATCTTTTAAAATATTCTTTGAAAAATACGAGCTGTTTATTCACTGCAATGTGTTCATTTATTGGTTGGCCTACATAACCACTAAAATGATTGATCACATGCTAATGAGTACCGACATAATACGAAATGCTCCAAACATCTTTCCCCTTTAAGACGTTTCTATAGCAAAGTAGCTGAAATAAAAGTAAGTAGCTAGTTGTATATTGTTTGTCTCAAATAATTCGAGAATGGATGTGAAGTAAGAATATGCAACTGCAATTGAGAAGATACAAAGAAATTATACCTTTACCACTTAAGATACTTAAAAAGGGTCTTGACAACAATAAAATTTGGGGATTAATTGCGCATTGGATACGAAGTTCATGAGGACAAAAAACACGAGCAAATAAAATGTGAGATGAAGTGACAGGACCAGGAATTAGAGAAGAACGTCAAACATTTTTACAAGGGACTTTTATGCAGCTTCATGTCAAATAAACCGTGATTTCTTACCAATGAATGCTTTATATTTCTTCTTCATGGTACTTACGAAAAATGTAGTACAGTTGTAGTTCCAATAATCAAACTTGATTATTTTTTCGAGCGAAGAATACTTTGCGAATCTGGGCAATGTTCCTGGTGTAGGCTAAAACTATTTTAAAAATACATTTTAAATTAGTTGGTGATCTTCCCTAGTCTAACTGTCTGATATGAAACCCCTTAACCATATAAATCAACCAAAAGCATCTAAGACAATGAAAGATTTCGAAAGTCAGCAACACGTAAAAGGTCCAATCTATTGGAAGTCTTAATAGGTAGAGAAATGAAAATATCTAGAACATCTTCTTATTACTAACATCTGAAGCTAATTTATAAGTAAGAGCATGATAATCTACCCAAATACGTGAATACATAATTACAAACAGTTAAGTGCGTGCGTAAATCACGAAGATCTAAATTAATACTATTCCAAAAGGTACCTCCTATTCAAGGATATTTCTGGCCACTTGTTTGCTGAAAAAAGCTCAGAGCACACTATAAAGCACATATAAATCCAAAAGAAAGAACAAGTCAGGAAATTGAGCATTTCAACACTTCAAAACACCTTATAGCGCTACTGAACCACCTGTCAGATGCGCGCCAGGTAATTATGCAAAACGTACTGGAATGGAGCACTAGTCCACCAATCCGACGTTGGATAACTTTGCCGCTTCCGAACATCTAATGTTTTCCACATGAGTATCAAATTATAGCAGATCATAAAAGGTGGTACTTACAGTAAGTTTCCTTGGCGAGCTTTGCGACAACTTCTCCCTTGAGCTTACTATTTCCTTTACCCATGTTTATGGAAGATCACCCACCAGGTATCGGCTACCACCTTCGCCAGGATTGGCATTCCTCTGCCAGTCTCGGTTGCAGCGATTGCTAGCTGCCCTTCAGAGCGACATCTGCTGGCGACAAAGAAGGATCAATAAATACGGGGAAAGTGGCTTTAGGTTTTTGGGGGGAATGGCGGTTACTTAACGCCGTGAAACCTCTCCGATTCGAATGATAGATTTTTCATATATTGATTCGAAATGTTACTGGAAGGAGAACTTATTTGCAAACACTTATCTGTGGCTAAAAGATCTCCACATTAAATACCAGTTTTTTGACGTTTAATCTATTTGAAATTCGCAAAATCAATGTTTGTCGCAAATTTAGAAAAGTATTAAAGTTTTTTAAATGCATATCAATGTCACAAACCATGGAATTATTGTGCATCAACGAAATTCTTCGACAATATTTTTCCGAATTGACTGATACGCAAAATGCATTGTGCATAGGTGGTAGAAAAATAAGAGCACGAAGGTAAAGCAAAAACTATTTAGATTGCCTAAATTTTAAAATTTCAAAATGTTGCTACGTCATTTCTCCGCAATTATCTTAAAATCAAGTAGCCTTTTGACATAAAATTTCCCGGTCGAGTTCAAACTCAACAATTGCAACAGTTTCTCAAATAATACGGATCACCCCTCTCCCAGCCGGCCACCTTGTCTAGTGGTCAGAGTAGTCTGATACGGATGGTGTGGCTCCGGGTTCGAGTCCCGGCTTGGGTATGGATGTGCATTCTCTCTCTGTCCTTGTACTTTCTTTGTGTGAATGTGTGGTTGTGAGAAAGGTTTCCTACCCTATAAACGGGTACCTATGGCATGCGTGTACTATGGAAGTCGGACTTCACACCAAATAACGGTTCAGTTGGAAAAGTGAAGCAGTGCACCCCAAATTGCCAGCTTGGCTGGCACACGACAAAAAAGAAAAAAAAACCCTCTCCCAACAACGCGATCACCCCAAAAAGCGAAAAATATACCTAAAAACTAGGGATAATTTGCTCCTTTGACTGCGCAATTTGATTTGACTTTTTGTTATGAGTCCTTTTGTCTATGTTTTGATTTTGAAATCAATACTTTTATTTTTTTTAAACTCATTGTTAAAACTTGGGTTTAGAAGTACCTCCAACTTCAAGAAAGGAGGTAATAGGAAATTGGATTAAATAGGGTCAGACTCCTGGTTTTGCGCAATCGTGTCGAAATTTGGCAATCTCTGTCTTGAGTTCAGACCTTTCAGATGGTTTTTGTAAAAGATACTGTTAGGATGGTTAATCAGCTCCTGATGTTATTGTTTGAAAAGCGGTTTTCTGTTGTTTTTTTCTTTTATTAAATACTAGAAGCAATACAACTAAGATGAGACATCGTTCAAGAAGCTCAGCTTTTAAAAGTATTATGTGAAATCAAACTTGCTTCGTAATGAGACAAAATAATTCAGTAAAAATAGCCCACAACTGGGAAATAAAGTAGCAGATCTATAAGGAAGAAAAGGTTTGAGTTTGTAGAAGGTTACTCCGCAAGATAACAATAATATTCAATTTCTTATCCTAGTTATAAAACCTTTAACTGTTCGTCTAAAATTATCATATTGACGACGCTGTTTTGAGAATATATTAGGTAATGTTGCTGTTTTTATAAATTTGGTTTTAAATAAAATATTAAAACCTGAAAAGGAATGCATTCTTCCTCCACCAATTTAAATTTTAAGCAAGCTTATCTAATAAAACTTCAAGTTCTTAAAAAAAAAAAAAAAAAAAAAAAAAAAAAAAAAAACAGCGAAACAGACATTCGTATTCGTCAAATCTACCATCTTTCGCATTGGCATTAGTCAATATTCCTTGTAGTCGTTCCTGTTCTTCAAAAATAACTATTTGGCTTTGAAAGCCATACATATAAACCAATGATTGAATGCTGTAAAAAGAATGCAAGAGCTACCTACTATGATACAATGTGCTGAACTTTGTGTTGTTCTACCTAGAACAAGCGATTGGATAACTTCCTTTAAACACAAAATATTCTTCCAATTGGGTTCGGGAATTATAAAAAAAAGTTTTAAAATAGCTTCGAAAGTCAGCTGCATTACTAGATGCTCATGACTCATATTTCTAGTGTACTTTACTCTTACTTTTCACTCCAATATCCCACGTACCTTTCAGAACACGTGATTTAACCCGTTGGATGGGGCCCTGAAGAGCGTTCTGTCCTTTTGATTCAAACCAGGAGTCGAGCAAACCCCTGGTCCAGTACCTCCAGAAGTACTGATTCACTCGGAGGACTTTGTGTTGCATTTTTTAAAGTCACCCTGCCACCATTGATGAAGACGGTGTATCTTTGATCGGCTGAGATCGAGCCCGGGACACTCTGGTTACGATATTTCCAATGTACTGAAAGTGCCACTGATGTTTAAACTAAGCTAAACATTTGTTTTAGTTCACTTCATCTGCTTTTGTTGTTCGAATGTACCTCAACCAAATTTTAGTATTTCAACTGCAAAGATATAAGGTAAGTCGGGGGAAGATGCCAGTCGGGGGAAGACGCAAGTTAGATCATAACTCATTTATGCATCGTTAGATTGCAATACTGAGCCACTTGTATCCAGTGTCAGGTCCCACATAGGATGTGGCTTAGCCATTTGTTTCAATTCATTGACTTTAATCGGCGCTATTTTTTTATGTCGTAAGAATTAACGTGGTGAGTACAACTTTTGCAATATTCTGTTCCTCATACTTAGAGCTCATAAACGTATTTGCTATTTTGAATAAGATCTTAGCAATATAAGTGAGTTTGGCATTTCGTTACACTCATCGTCTATGTAGAAGAGCTCCACAACACTGTAGCAATAAGGAAATAAGCGTGTGTGGCATCTTCCCCATATACTTGGGGGAAGACGCCACATGGTTCAGAAATAGGGGAAATAAACTAAAATTTATTTTTCGTTTTATAGCACTAAATAGTGTCGTGTAAAATAGAAAATAAATCACTTGCATATTTTCTTATGCTTTCGTTTTAGGCATTATGACTTTTAAAAAATAGAACTCTCATTTAATTACCATTTAGACAATGCCTGAAAACAACAAAAGAAAAGCTTAACACAAAACGAAGTCTAAACTAATTCCGAGAAGAGTGACTATGCGAGGAAAGGTCAAGGAAAGCTAGAAAAGGCAAGTTAGCGCAAAACGCATTCCAAGAAACCTTCGAAAATACAGAAGAAAACGAGACAACATGTCAGCTAGTCATCCTCACGTGAAAAAATTCCTCTACATTCGAGTGATGACGGGTGGATGATAATAATAGGGGATTTTTATGCTAATAAAGGTCCCAAGTGTGACTGGATTCAGTGCATTGAATGCAACAAATGGTTGCATGAAGATTGCAATGATGATCATTTGCATTGAGTGAAATTTTGTGTAGGCTGTCATTCAAATTTGTGCTGCTATTATTTTTTTCAAATCAAATATGACTAAATTTCAATTTGTTTCCTTTTGTTATTATGTTCACACTTAAGTTTTTAATTTTGGTCTTATTTTTTTATTTATTGGAGTGTAATGGCATCTTCCCCCATAACAGGTGGCATCTTCCCAGTATATATGGGGAAGATGCCACAAATAAATGACTTTCTGCAACATTAAATTCTGACTTAATTTTATACTTTGAAGAGTATTCACTGGTATTTATAATTAACTAAATTGTTGAAAAATAAAGTGTATTTGTTTGCATGGACTTGTTATTGCAATTCAAACTGTAATCATCGAAAATTCCTTAACTGTGGCATCTTCCCCCGATTTACCTTAATGTGAAGAGCCTATTGGTGAAATCATATTACTCAGCAAATATTGGCGTAATTGACAGAAGAGCATTATGCGCCATTAATGATATGAAAACAAAAACCTTATGAAATCAACCAATAAGGCTATAGAGCAAAACCTGATGATACCAATATGCTCACCAAATCCTAATACTTCTAGAGATAAAGATCAACCCACTAGATTCGTTCCTAACTCACACGATGTCACATTTATTCATCTGCAAGAGGTCTCCGTGCAACCTCTCTTGCTTAATTAGAATGAAATTCCTCGTGGGACTTCACGCGTTGTTTAATCATTGTTAACCTAGTACCTTGTTTATACCTTGTTTTGCATAATTAGGTTCTGATTTCCCTTTGGGAAACTTACCTACGTATTATACTTCATTTTTTCCTTATTCATTCAGTGCTGGTTGATAGATACAATAATTTCTGTGAGTAATAGGTATTTATTTGCGCAATTTTCAAGCTAAATTTCTCCAAAGTTACGCGATTCGGGCCAACACGAGTTACGTATTTCCGCATTATCCTTAGTTTGGAGCCATATTGCTAACCCTCCCATGTTAACAGACACATGGGCTATTCTCTGTAAAATCGTAATCTATACTAATAATATAAAGCTGAAGAGTTTGTTTGTTTGAACACGCTAATCTCAGAAGCTACTGGTTCGAATTGATTTTTTTTTTTTTTTTGAATAGTCCATTTACTCAGGAAGGCTTTAGGCTGTATCACATTACGCTATATGTAAGGAGTTATTTTAATAGTTTAAAAGTGGAGATGGCACGAAGCGGGGTTTTGCCGAAGCGCCCAATACCAAAGCGTCGGCCAACTGCCGGAGTTGCAGCTTCGGCACATATTTGAGGTTTTAGCATTGAACATGTAATAAATGCATACAATATGGTACTATACTCAATATGTTTTAATATTCTTAGTGTTCGCAGCAGTTTTAGCGCAATGACTCAGTTTCAAATTATTTCACTAATGAAAGTAGTTATTTTTGTTTTGTACTGGTAGTACAAAAAAAGATTTTTTTTTTTTTAATAAGCTGAATGAGCATTATTGAGAACATAAAAAGCATGTTATTTAGTTAAGTTGATGTTTATAATAAAATCAACTAATATGATCAAACATTTTCCAATCGACGCTCGTTATAACGACCACACGTTATAAAGACCATCCTAAAAAACGACCGGTGAGAAAACCCCCAACTGTATCCCAATATACTCTATGTTCTACCTCTCACAGCGACTACTCGTTATAAGGACCGTTTTCTGTAGGACAGAGACGGTCGTTATATCGAGCGTCGACTGTATTACTAGAAATCAGCCGCTATTTGCCATTTTGCCAACCTAATAATTAGAGATAGCGCGAAGCGCAGCTTAGTTGAAGCACCGAATACCGAAACTTCAGCCAACTAATGGCCGAAGATTCGGCTGATACACATGTCGAAATCTTAAAATTGAATGCATTAATAAACGCATTCAATATGATACTATTATCCATATCTTTTACTATATATATTTTTTTTTTGGTCCTACTGTTTCATTTTTAAATTAATTTCACTAGTTAAAGTGTTTGTTTTTGCTTTGTACTCGTAGCAGTTCTAATTTTTATTGGAAAAAAGCAATTTGAAGCATTACTTGGAATATGAAAAAACTGAACATTCTTAATTTTAAAATCTTGAAGCTCATTTAAATTTGTTAGAGTCATATGCATGCACTTTTCCTTATTTTCCAGCATTTATATTTCAAATGAAATATTTTTTGCGTTTAGTTTTCAAAAAGAATTTAAATGAAAATAAACTTTGCTCTTAAAATAACAAATGAAATCGAAGCTTAATATCTTTCATCAGAAGTGGGTGTGCAAGAAATGGGATGGGTCTTTATATTTGGCTTAAAAAAATAAATAAAAATTCAGCTTTAATTTACTTTTTGTTAATTCTCAGGATAATTTATTATCCCAGGCTGTTATTAATAATCTTCATCAATATATAATAAAGGGGTTAAATTTTGTCAACATATTAAAAAAATTAGGAAAAATTGATATTTTATAAATACAACTCTGTGGCTTGGTTCTAAAAGGGCCAATGTCAATTTTTTTCACATTCTTTGTTATTTACATCAAAAGTTTCCAATTTAGTAAAACTCTAACTCTACAAAAGCCAATGTCTAATATCAAACTAAAATTGGTTGTATTGTAGCAGTAGCTTTAAATCCAAAAAGGGCCAACGTCATAATATTTACACAAAATAGTAACAGGTTAAAAAATTTCACATATATAGCATTCTAAAAAATATAGTTATAGCATTCTAAAAAATCTCAAATATCTTTCACCGCCTTTTTCTCGAAACTAACATTTTTGACTTAGGCCCTTCTAGAACCAAGCCACAGAACTTTATTAAATAAAATATGACTTTAAAAAAAAATCAAACCAAAATGACTTTAAAAAAATAAAAACTGGCATTTTTATATCTAAGTGTCAACACTAAAAATGTGTAAGAAAGTCACATTTCACTAGCTTTATTTTAACCCCTCTGCTGTTGGGCAGTTCCAGAATTACATGTTAAATGGACGTGATAAGACGTCTAGAACCGTTAATTAGTTAAAGCAACTAAAGAGTAGTAATTATTAACTAAATGCAATTTAATTATGTTTTCAAGTAAAATATAATATACCGTTAATAAATATATTTTCTTCTATGTTTTAGTATACTGTGTAATAGTGTATAGTATATAAATTAGTATAATAGTGTATAGTCTAAAAGACAATCAAAGAAGCATGCAACAGCGATTACATCAACAATTATGTAGCATTCTTGCGCATTTAAGCTTTTCAACGTTATTTTATATGCTTTTATTTTAATGCACAAAGGTATTTATCTATTTCAATAACAACAACTAATGGTTAATGATGCTAACACATTAATGCCTGATTTTTTTTTTCAAAGATATTTTGTATACTGGTTACAAACAGTATTTAATGGACAGGAAAAATAATAAAAAAATATTAGGTGAAAAATAATTTTTTTATTAAGGAAAGAAGAATCGTCTCTCAAAAGTTACGATAGACCCCAGAGGATACATACTTTATTTACAAATTTTTTTTTCTGCCTACCATACAATACTTAAAAAGACATTTTATAAGAAGAAATAAAATCAGCAATTAACACAAACTGGGAAGCTGAGAATAACTTTAAAAAGTTAGCTTTTTTTCTTCGGATTGTGAACGATGTAGTTTTTGATAAAGATCATATTAAAACTGCTACAGAACACACTTTACAATGGTTATATGCTACAGTCTGTTAATAACGAATTAAAACAATACCAAGGTACTAATTTATCACTATTATTTGGTTGAAATGTCCATTTTGGGGAAATTCAAACCCTTTTTTGGACCGTCCTTAAAAAGGGACGCTAGGCATTAATGGGTCAAATATTTTTAAATATGTGCTCTAATTTTAATAGAAGACAGGGGCCACTGGTACAAAAGGCTTGGGCACCACTGATCCCAATAATTAGTTAGACTTTAATCATTCTTCAGAGATCTCAACTCATGTTATAATGCAGATTAAGACTAGTTCAGTGCAATGTATCGCTTAATTAACACCAGCTTTCCGACAGGATTCTCGCATAATTCCATCATAATAGCTGCAAGAGACAATTTGGAATATTTGCCTGAGTAATAGCTATGAGATATTTTACTAAAATAGTGCAACATTACTTCAACACCTTTAAAAGTAGTTACTAGTTTGAGTTCATCTCTACCGAGTTTATCTAACACAAAATACACATAATTAAGTTATAGTTTAAAAAAATTAAAAAATAAGCTTTTACAGTTAATCAAACTATGAAGAGCTTTAAACCATGATGTATTATAAGTTTACATGCATTTATAAAAAATGCATTAACATGTATTATAATTTAGATTTTGGTATTAATAATAGTATTAAATACATTACTTTTATATTTGCAAAGCACGTGAATTTTATCTGTTATTCAGAGTTACATACAAACAACTGAAACACTTATAATACATCAAAATGAAATAATATAGCTTAGCCTGTAGTATAAATAATAGCTTTAAATACACTAACTTTATATTTGTAAAGAACGTGAATTTTATATCTCATTCAGAGTTACATACATACATACATACAAACAAACAAACCCACATGTGAAACTAATAAAAGCGTTTTAAAAAGACGGTCGTTTCATTCGGGTTTCTCAAACTATTTTCAAGCGAAAAAGATTTTATTTCTAAATGTTCATTGATTTAAAAAAAAAAAAATGAATTATTTCGGAAAAACTTGTGAAAAAAATCTTTGCATTTTTCGGTCACAAAACTTATGCATAGGTAATAATCCCAGGTAGCACAAATAACCTTTAAACGTTTTTAAGCGGTTGTTACAACGTTAATAACCATTTTACAACCTTTAAAAAACGAAGTGTGCTACCTGGGATAGTCTGACAGCACAAAATGATATGCGAATGAACGAACTGAATGAAAGGGAAAGAATATAGTTTTTTGAAGTAAAGGGAACTGATTGACTTTCCTGAAAGTTAAGGCAATAATAAGACGGAACGCTATGGAGAAAGAACAACTATCTCCATATATTATTTCTCTAAGTCGAATCCTATACCCGATCGTAACTCGCTCATTTCTTTATCGAATTGCAAGAAAATTTATGATTTGGAAGCTTATCCCGCGGGCTATTGACGAAAATTAGACCCACCCTCTAAAAAGTGTCGGTTCGTTTTTTATTCGAACTTCAATTTTCGGGCACAAAATTGACTCTATCTAGCGAAATAATTGTCGTATCGTCTCCATTTTGATTTCATTCGAAAGATTAAAAAAAATGCGTTCTTTAGAACGTTTCTCCGCTAGCGCCGCGTAACGAGAATCTCGAAAATCCACGTTTAAGCGACTTATAAGCGATTGAAGTTTGAAAAAGTTAAAATTTTTTGCTCAACTGTGAAAATCGTTACATTGTTGTTCAAATCAATTTTAAATGCGACATTTCAAGCCAAGGCTTAGCTCGGTAAACCTTAATTGTAACTTTTATTGTTTCAAAATACTATGGTAGTTTTGCAATAACGTTAGTATTTAGTTTAGTAGTAGCCTTGGGTATTTGATTTTAATATAGGGTATCACTTTTGTAGTAGTTGTAAAAGTGAACGTGTCTTTGATCTCTTTGAAAAGTTGTCAGAACGACGGCAGTTGATGGCGATGTCGTGCAAACGTACAAGATTTTACATTTTTTTTTTCTTTTTTTTTTTGCGGAATTCCGCACGGGTCACCTAGTCTCGCAATAAACCACCAACTCGTTTATTCCATTCATGGACTGCAGTTTCGTGCTTTTTAGTACTCGTCAGCATGGAGTAGGAATTAAACGAGTTGGGGGCAGAAATCCTCTTGTAGAGCAAAAAGAGCCTACAAAAACAGGAAGCTAAAAAGCTAATGTGAAATTAGAACACCAGCGAGCCACCGCCCTTGGTACGGTACAACTCGTAAATTTTGAGGCAATGCTCGGGTATAAAGCAGTAAGTGACCAACCACCCTTTAAACAACTATCTTGTCGCGATCTTAGCATGAAATGTGAGGGTTGGTTGTGCGATATGCCGAATTATGGCACTTGTGTTCATTAATGCCTTGGGGCCCTGCTCCACATCAGGCAGAAAACGCGACCGAAACCGAAGGCAGAAACCGAAAATCCGGGTACTTTCCATAGGAATAACCATTTAATCCATTTTACGTTTCTGCTTTATTTTTCTGCTTTACGTTAATGGAGCAGGGCCCTTAGTTATCTCACTGCTACGAAACGCAGAAGGTATAGTATAAGTTTTTTTTTTCTCTTGGCGATTTCAGTTGTAGGGGAGGGAAAATAACTACGAAGTAGGAAGTTGAAGAGCATTAAAAAATATATTTTACAACAAACTAAACGATTTAATGGTATATTTATTTTGGATTTTAAGACATTAAGACCAAATTAAACCGTTAAAATACCGCAGTGAAGATAACGCAAGATGATAAATAGAGCAAAAATGCTTCCCTTTCAAACACACTCAACTCAAAAAAGTGCTGTTGCTCGTTGCCTCTTTCCTCATACACTGAGAAAAACTTTAAATTTAGAAAGATCCCTCTTCCAGAAAAGAAGCTGCCAGCCCGGAGAAATTTTTCGCTTCCCGTTGGCGAAAAAGAAAAGGAAAAAAAAAACTTCATCATATTAAATTAAGATTTTTAAAGGGGTTTTTTTTCCAACTTCTGAAATAAATGAAACAAAATTATTTCAATTGAAAAGATTATCGTTAAAAAAAAGAAAGAACGAAATGGATAAGGTTGCCTTAATAAAGGGTGCCAATATGTTTACATTTCTAATTTCGTTAGTGAAAATATCATCATGAAAACCACAGCCAAGAGGAGAAATTACAAATATGGTAATGGAAATTATACTAGTAGATCTAAGTTTTTGGATATAAAAAACAACTTTATCTAGAGATTCAGGAGGCAAAATATTTAAAATAAAATAAAGTTTAAAAAAAAACTAAATTATTATTAAGAAGTATGACCTCAGTCCAAAATGTTGAACTTTTTTTTTCTTTTTGGATCACCAAAGATAACTTAGAAGTGATTTTTTTTATTTAATTTGAAGAGAATTCTGGGGGAGAGATACCAAACTCCATCCCGTCCCTTTTTTTAATCAACGATGGCCTACAGCACTTCAATTAGGTCTTCAATTCAAACTGCCCCCTAGAAAGAACACCCGCAGAAACGCGCCCTCCCCGTCATTAAAGCTAACCGAAAAAAAAATTTTTACTGCTTCAATTTCGAAAAAATTATTTATTTATTTTATTTCGCCATTTCACTTTGCCCCGCTATTTCACCTTGTCCTACATTCCCCTACTTTTAGGACTACGAATTCAAAAAAAATTTTGATTGAGAACTCCCATTTCTGTCCCCCTCCCCCTAAGCTTCCATTTCTAAGTGTATAATCTGACAATGATTAGATTCATATTGCTAATACTTACATCTAGAAAAGGCTCTCCCCTACTCGCATTTAAGGTAAATTGAAAACATAAAAGGGAATCGATCTGAGCAATTTTAGGAGTAATCGTACGATCCCTCCCCGATATTTTAGTTAAAATCTCTAAAGGACCTAATTTGTAGCCAGCAATCTTTTTTTATTTATTTATTTATTTATTGTTTCTTTGCTTGTCCAAATATATTTTTGCTCTGCTCTGAACACTCATGCTGGCCATAGGCGGATTTAGGCTGTGAATTCTGGTGGTACAGTAATATTAGGGATCTGGGTACACCATTATTCTGTTATACAGCACTAAATAATAAATAATTTTCGAAATGTGTTAATTTGATGTATGAAATTATTTATTACTATTTTTTTAATGCATAAAAACTCTGATTTTCAATATGAAGCACAATTTCTCGCACTGGCGATGTGTGGGGACAAACGGGTCTCACAAAGAGCTGCATATTAGTAGTTATTTTTGGACTTGCTTTCAGGTTAATTAATTTGCATTGTAGTTGCGAAAAAGTATATAAGTTATTTTCCAAACTATGCATCTGGTAAAATATTTCTAATTTTATTTTTTTCAAAATTCAAACAAAAATGTTGGGGGTACGGCGCAACCTCTAGCACTCCTGTAAATCAGCCTATGATGCTAGCTACGGCCCTGTATTACGTCTGAAGTCCTGCAGATATAGACCCCCCCCCCCCCTTTATTACTCGTCCACGATAAAAGAAAAAATCTGGTATGGACCCCACACTATTTCCTTTTACGTGTAAATTTCTTAGTAGATGCCGTAAGTGTTCAAATAGTGCTTGGAGGGAGCAAGATAACAATTCAAACATTTACACTCCTAGTTTGCCATGAAACAATGCAAAAAAATATTTGACAATGATTAATTTCTAAATATCGGCCGATGATAACAGCATACGGTGGATTTTTCGCAAAATTTCTCCAATAACTCCAAATTCAACCCAAATTCAAAAAATTTCTCTCGCCAAATTCGTCGCCAACTTGGCGATATGTCGCCAAGTTTGTTTTAGAAACTTGGCGACCAAAAGATTGGCTATATATAGCCAAGTGGTTGCGCCAATTCATATCACTTAACGTCTGCATTGAAGTTAACTGATTTACCCTCAAAAAGGGGTAAAACCCCCTTGGGAACAGTCAAATGCAACCACAAGGGGAGGTGCACAACTATATCCCCCTCAGAGCCTACATGCCAAACTAGAAGCTTCTACGGTATATAGTTTTTGAGTTTATGCGACACACATATACATTAGGGTGGGGCGAAAAATGAAAAGTTTTTCAGATCAACTTCTAATAGTTGCCAAAAGTTGTCTTTGGTGATAGTTAGCTTTTGTGCAAAATTTGAGAAAAATCGGTTAATATCTTCAGGGGGCGCTGTGATCGCAAAGTTTTACCATAGATTTATTATGGATTTTATGGTTAAAATATCAAAAAAGAATGCCTTTAGCTAGTCTCTTTGCGTTTTTTTTTACTCAAAAGATGTTTTCATGCATTAAAAACATATGAAATGACTCACAAACATTATTTTATATAATATATTTATATTTTTAAAAAAATCACTTTTTTTCACGTTTTTGTTTATTTTTAAATGTTTGAAATATAAATATATCATATAAAATAATTTTTGTGAGTCATTTCATATGCTTTGAATGCATGGATATATCTTATGAGTAAAAAAAATGCAATGAGATTAGCTAACGGCATTGTTTTTCATATTTTAACCATAAAATCCAGAAAACTTTGCGATCGCAGCGCCCCCTGAAGATATTAACCGATTTTTCTCAAATTTTGCACAAAAGCTAACTATCACCAAAGACAACTTTTGGCAACTGCGATCGCAAAGTTTACCATAGCTTTGTTATGAATTTTATGGTTAAAATATCAAAAACAATGCCGTTAGCTAATCTCATTGCATTTTTTTTACTCAAAAGATGTTTTCATGCATTAAAAGCATATGAAATAACTCACAAACATTATTTTATATGATATATTTCAAAAAAATCACCTTTTTTCACGTTTTTGTTTCTTTTTAAATGCTTGAAATATAAATATATCATATAAAATGATGTTTGTGAGTCATTTCATATGCTTTTTATGCATGAAAACATCTTTTGAGTAAAAAAAATGCAATGAGATTAGCTAACCTCATTGTTTTTGATATTTTAACCATAAAATCCATAACAAAGCTATGATAAAACTTTGCAATCGCAGAGCCCCCTGAAGATATTAACCGATTTTTCTCAAATTTTGCACAAAAGCTAACTGTCACCAAAGACAACTTTTGGCAACTATTAGAAGTTGATCTGAAAAACTTTTTATTTTTCGCCCCACCCTAATATACATACGTACATACAGACGTCTCGTAATTTACTCGGGAGTGGTCGAAAATGATTTTTTGCCTGGTTGTATGTTGGTAGGTACATATGCACGTACTGACAAGTCGAAAAAACTACTCAACATTCATTCGAAGGTGAGCAAAATCAAAATTTAGACTCAAGTTTGAGTGAATTGTTTTTCGCGATCACAATACTTCCTTTAACGCGTAAAAGGAAGCAAAAAGAAAGTACTAACAAAACATAGATCCAATAATTTACAAAATGATATTTTTTACGTGAATTTTGCAAAAAAGAAAAAAGAAGTCCTTGAAATTATTTCACAAGTTTTCCCCCCAAGTCAGAAGTCTTTATTTTATTGTTATTATTTTTCAGGGGGAAAAGTTTGGAGGGGAGGGGGATTCTACAATCCGAAGAACATTTCACAAGTTTTTAACGGTTAGCTAGCAGGTTTTATTTTAATTATTTTTTTACTGGAGGGGGGGGGGGAATCAAGGGAGAAAAATAAAAGGAAGGTTGCAAAATGCTGCTTTATCGTCATCATATCTGCCATCGTCATCAAATAAATCTGCAAGGCAGTGATGGCGCCATCTATTGTAGTTTAGCATAAGTAAATAGAAATCTTATCAATCAAATTTATGCCGAATGGATATCTTTTAGCTGATTTTGTTAGCAGCCATGGCTTTTTTTCAATGGATAACTTGTGTTCGAGAATGCAACCATATTCTATTAGTTTTTACCTTGCACCAGCTTCCTTTATCGTTTAGAAAGAAAAAAAAGGTCGAACTTCTTTCTGAAAAATAAGTTTTCGAATGGGAAGAAATTTAAAAGCGTGCGAAGATTTTTGCCGCAAAATCAAAAGTTTAGAAATAAACATTAAACGGTTTGGGGTCAAAATGTCGCGGCCGAAATGTCGCGGGCCAAAATGTCGCGGCCAAAATGTCGCCGAGCCAAAATGTCGCGGGCAAAAATGTCGCCGGTCCAAAATGTCGCCGAGCCAAAATGTCGCGGGCTAAAATGTCGCGGGCCAAAATGTCGCCGGTCCAAAATGTCGCCGAGCCAAAATGTCGCGGGCTAAAATGTCGCGGGCCAAAATGTCGCCGGTCCAAAATGTCGCCTGCCCAAAATGTCGCGGGCCAAAATGTCGCGTGGTCAAAATGTCGCCGGTCAAAAATGTCGCCGGGCCAGAATGTCGCCGGTCAAAAATGTCGCCGGTCAAAATGTCGCCGGTCCAAAATGTCGCCGGGCCAAAATGTCGCCGGTCAAAATGTCGCCGGTCCAAAATGTCGCCGGTCCAAAATGTCGCCGGTCCAGAATGTCGCCGGTCAAAAATGTCGCCGGTCCAAAATAACGCCGGTCCAAAATATATCCGTTCCAAAATGACGTAAGTGTATAGTACAGATTGAATGTTTCCAGTAATTCACAAATTCAATGCAGCTTAATTATGTAGCTCAATTTTACTAATAAGCTTGTCACGATATGATAAATACACCTGTTTAGTAACTTTTTTTAAACGTAGCAGTTTAGAAAATTAGCTTAAGTTATTAACAAAAATGTAACTAAATTGATTTCTTCTAAAGCTTAAATTATTTCAGTACCAAAATAATGCCATAGTTTTTTCAGGGCTGTACTTAGGGCCCAGGGACGCTAAATTTCTTCCTTTTTTAATACGCTTTTACTAGTTTCACAAGTAGGTTTTTTTGTTTGTTCGTTTGTATGTATGTAACTCTGAGTCAAAAATAAAATTCACGTTCTTTACAAACGTATAAAAGTAATATGTTTAATACCATTATTATTACTAAAGGCTAAACTATATTGCATGTTGATGTATAATAAGTGCATTTGACATTAGTTCTGAGTTGGGCATCGATCGTCCACAAAATGCATATTATAAGTGCATGTAAACTTAGCGGATATTCAACAGTTTTCAAAATCTTCTTTTGAATTTGATTTACTCTAAAAGCGTATTTTTTAGTTTTTTTAAACTATATTTAGGATTATTTCTTTTTTTTCACACAAAGAAATTAAACAAATAAATTTGCTGTAAAGGCATTTTTTTTTTTTTGCAAAAACGGAATACCGTTTAATCACCGCGTAGCCGGCAATTTTCTTATAGAACATTTTCTTTAAGAGTTGTTTGGGGACGTTTGAAATCAAATTAGTTCATGGAATTATTGCTTTCTTTGTAACAACTGAGTGGTGGAAGGGGAGGTGAAATGTCAAGAGAAAAAATGGTATTATATTCAACTCCACATTTAAATACTGATTGTAACGAAGGTACAGAACCATGTCTGAGCTGATTAACGCCAGAAATGAATAAGCATCTCTCCCTTTAAGACCATTCTACAAACAAAATTTTGTCTGAATACTTGCATTACTTCTTGATATACATCACTCACAAATAATGAAAAATAAAAAGTTCAATTGCTCTGCTTCCTCGATGATGTGGCGTATCTTCTGAAGGCTTCCTATGGGCCAATTTTTATTTTATTTCGTCTGAACCTTCTTCAGACATTAATCACGCTATGCTGAAAACGTTCCATTACATTCTTGCATGTAAAAACTTGGAAGAACTAGCGGCAAAAACCAATCAGCACTGAATCACATATTGGTTGGTACATGTATGTACCAAATTTCATTCTAATTCACGCACTAAGTTTTGTGGTAGAGTCGCCCCCAAAAAATGGGTCACGCAGATACACACTTACACATTTTCCCTTAAAAAAAATAAACGATAAAATTGAATTCCTCACACGTCAGAAAGTGTAAATTCTTCCAAATTGACAATTTTTCACTGATCCAATACTTTCTTTTACACATTTTATGAAGAAGAAAATAAAAAGACCTCTATTATTTAAATAATATAGACTTGCTTTCGATCATGTAAGAAATTTTAACAGAAACCAAGTTTCAAACATTGTATATCTGTCTTATTCATTTCACTGTTCTTCAACTTCTTTTTTAACACACAAATTTTCCTTTCGATATCAATTAAACTTGGCTTGGGCTGCTAATCTATTCGTTTTTAAGTTGGTAGATAGCGAGTTACGGTGAAATAAGCTATTGTAAATAAATAACGTACGCTTGTTTGAAAACTATTTGTTTCTTGGAAAGCGCTCGAAACAGTTACAAGCCGAAAGGGTAAATTTTTTTTAGTATTTTCAAAAATTTTAGTCCATACTATCGTTAACGCACACGTTCATCAACAGCAATTAGCAATTTTTTGCTAATTCGGTGTAAAAAAGCCTTTTCATATATTTTAATTTTTGATACTAACTGTATCAATATCGGACCTTCTACATTTTTGTCTGACGACATTTTGGCCCGCGACATTTTTGACCTGCGACATTTTGGACCGGCGACATTTTTGACCTGCGACATTTTGGACCGGCGACATTTTTGACCGGCGACATTTTGGACCGGCGACATTTTAGACCGGCGACATTTTTGATCGGCGACATTTTTGACCGGCGACATTTTCGACCGGCGACATTTTTGCCCGGCGACATTTTGACCACGCGACATTTAGGCTCGGCGACATTTTGGACCGGCGACATTTTGGCCCGCGACATTTTAGCCCGCGACATTTTGGCTCGGCGACATTTTGGACCGGCGACATTTTGGCCCGCGACATTTTGGCTCGGCGACATTTTGGACCGGCGACATTTTTGCACGCGACATTTTAGCCCGCGACATTTTGGCTCGGCGACATTTTGGCCGCGAAATTTTGGGCCGCGACATTTCGGCCGCGACATTTTGGGCGTATACCACATTAAACAGCCACAAGGAACTCTATTTTGGCTTCTCGGCATCACGGTTGTTTTAAAAAATCGTTTAGTGCTAGTATATAACTAATCCCAAGAACTTTAGTTGAATGTTTTATATATGTAAGGCAATGAGAAAGAAAGAGATGTAAGTGACAAAACAATATTTTTGAGCTTATATTCGCATGAAAAATTAAGACCAACGGTAAAAGGCTTCCACTGTAAAGTTTTCTCAAATTGTTCCCTATAACAGCTTCTGCAAGAACCAAGAACTACTAATTATACTATCCCTTGTTACAAAACGGATGATAATTTTTCCTAGGTCATTCCCCATCAAATCGCCAAAAATTTCTGATTTTGTTGTTTTTTTTTTCTTTTCCTGATATATATTTATAAGAAACTCAATTACTGTTTTTTTTTTCTTTTAGATTTTTTTATAGATTTTTTGAATAAAATTTAAATTTCAGAACCTCAATTTTTTACCACTTTTTGGAGTCGCCTTCTTGGTACGGATTTGGAAAATTATCCCTAATTTATATATTTTTAGCCAATTAAGCTAAATTAGGTATCGGTTTAAGCTTACATTTTTTCGCTGAAGATAAATACTAAAAAACTACCCTGAAGACAGTAGAGTGGTGAAACTCACCATCTAAAGCCGATTTTTATGTTTTTTTCAATTGGTAGATTTAATGAGTCATATCTCAGGAATCCAAGTAATTTCCTACATGTATCATAACTTTTTCCTTTTTAGTAAATCATGCTCATGCCAAGCTAAAAAAACAAGAAGTGTGTTTTTTGTTTTGAAAAAAAAACTTTTTTTTTTTTTTTTTGCAGTAATTGTACTTCAAAATCAAGTTTTCAACAAAGTTAATCGCCTTTTTGAACTGAAAAAGACCCAAAAAATTTTCAAAGTAACTAATAATGAATATCCAATGATGAAAGTTGATTGTTATCAATCGTAAATCGGTGAAAAAAAAAAGAAATTCAGTTTGGAAAAAAAATGTACAACACCCCAGTTTCCGGTTTTCGCCTAACTGTTCAAAACGTACTTGTCAAACGTTTCCAATATAAAAGTAGCTGAAATTTAAAACTAATAAATATCCTGAAAAGTTAAAATGAAATATAGGTAAATTTATAACTTTTAGGAATATAATAAACACCTTGACTGTGTTTCTTGATTGCCAAACCATTAATTTCTCAGAAACAAGTTTTTTTTTTTTTTTTCATTTATTATGAATATTATTTATGTTATTATTTCAATTAACATTATAACTATTTTTAATGTTGTTTGTTCTGTTGCTGTTGCAGATGTTATAATTTTAATTTTTTACAGTAAGTTCAGCAGCAAATCTTAAAAAATTTTCACTTCGTGCCCCCCCCCCCCCCTCTTCTGTCTATTTTTCTGGATTCGCCATTAGGGCACCTGATATTCTTCTTACTATAAAAAAAAAAGAAAAAACACTATTCACAAATTTCTTACTGACAAACTATTGATACCTAACAGTACAGAATTCACTTAAAAACTATTTTTCTAAATGTGTCTTATTGTTATAGTAATTATTAAATTTGAATTAAAAAACATTCAAAAATACGCGACAAAACTGATACGTTTTTTTTTGGGGGGGGGGGGGGAAGTCAAATGTCCTAATTGCAAAAGGTTAGCAAAAATATTACAAAGACGGAAATAATTTCATTGGCACAAAACCATTTCCATTCTTTTCTGTCTGTTCTTTTTTTTCCCCGCATTACTTATTTTACTTCGTTATAACGTTTTAAAAAAGCTATTTTTTTCAGCAATGCATTTATTATTCGGTGGCGCCATCTATTGTGTCTGAATAGAACTGATCAATGAATTCTAATAATAGTGAGAAATGTTAATGATTTGGAGTTGGAATAAAGATGTAGCCAAGCGTGGGTGCAGGGGGGCGGGACCTCCCTTACACCCCCGCTTTCCCGACAGACCACTCGCGTTTTTGCCAGTCCAAGTAACATTGGTTCAACATTACGTTTCCCAAAACAGAAATATTCACCAAAAACATGATTTTTCTTCAAACACTCCTATTAATCAGCAATTGTCCCTGCTTCCGAATCACTTCAGAACACGAGAACCTCTATTGGAATTTAATCATTCTGCAGATTTTCTGACGGCACCTTTGAACTAAAGAAGAAATCTGAAAAATCTCTGAAGATTTCTTGCTGAGTTTTGTAGGGGCATTAGTCTTTTTCCAGCGAAAATATCGAGTTTTAATCCGAATCCGTGTCATTGTCGCCGAATTATATCTGCTTTGAGTTAAAAACATGTGTAGAATTTTGCAAAACTTTAAGAGACACGCAGAAAATCTGCAGAGTTTTCTTAATTACTGAAACTTTAAATCGCGACAACCCTATGATCGGACCATTTTTGCTTAGAAATCCCAGTATAATCGTCACTTGTTATTAATTCATTAGTTTTTCAGCTAATTATCACATTTTGATATTTAATTTCAATTGTATAAATATTAATTAGTGTGATTTACACTTAATACTTATGATTTCGCTTTCATGCAACCTTTCTCTCCCCCCCCCCCCCAGAAAAACAACAACCACAACAAATAAAATAGTTCTGTCGTGCCTTGTTGGGAGCGATAATTTAATGCAATTTTAACTACAAAACGTTTGGAACGCGCAGGAATACACTGATGCCGCAACGCACCGAAACTACAGTTCCGAGCTTTTCACTAAAAATGAATTTGTTCTTTCACACAAAGTTTGTTTTCGTTTCATTTTTAAACAACTTTTCTGTGACATTAAGTAGTCATTATTTTTTCTTTACTTGTTTATGCATAAACAACATGGGAAAACTAAACAAGCGCTGAGCGTAAATGATATCTCCCCAAAAACAACAGTGTTGTAAAAAAATCCCCCGCCAAGAAAACCTTAAATACTCAGCCTTAAAAAGTTATGATATCGAGTTTTCCCGCCAAGTTTGTGCCAAACTACAACTAACCTGTATGTATAGTTCTTTTAAATTGTGTTCAGTTTTGCCAGGCGGGAAGCTTTGTCTTGTAAGGTGGTTGCTTAATGAGTAAAAACTTCCCGCCTGACAGGACTGAAAATAATTTAAAAGAACTATACATACAGGTTAGTTGTAGTTTGGCACAAACTTGGCGGGAAAACTCGATATCATAACTTTTTAAGGCTCAGTATTTAAGGTTTTCTTGGCGGGGGATATTTTTACAACACTGTTGTTTTTTGGGGAGATATCACATGTTTTTGCATTAATATTATTTCTTTGCCTGTTTTTTTTTTTCTCTTCAAAATTTACTTTGCATGTTTTTTTTCCCTTCAACATTTTTCGTGGCGGTCCGACATATGTGGTTTCTTGGCGGCATGCATTTGGTGCAAAAGTTCAAGGATCTTCTTCAATCTAGGATAAATTTGAAATCAATCACAATGTACCAGCCGAACCGACGCAAATCAAAGCTAGTTGCTAACAATACTACGATTAAATTAAAAGTTAAAAAAAAAAAAAAACCCTTACTGCCGATCTCATATTAAAAATTCTCGACGAATGTAACCTCCTTTGTGAATCGTAAATGAACTAAATTGAAGATCCCTTTTAAAAGCCTTATGCAATAAAATCAATTAAATATTTTATTTGTTAACAAATAGAAACTGGCAACAGATGAAATTATAAATCAATGAGTTTTCTTTCCTCGTCGCCCAATGATGACAACATAAATGCTCAGATGTTGAACAGAGCTAGTAGATAGAAATCGGACCAATTTTAAGCATTAATAACTCCAGGGTGCGATGACCCCGGGGGGTAAATTTTGGGAAAACGTCCTCAATGTCTCATCGAGAATATTCATACCAAAAATCAACACTAAAGACCCCCGGAGAGAAAAGATACGGAAAATAAAAACGAGGGGGGAGGGGGTGGGGGGTCGAAAAAACCCCTATGCCGAGCTTTGGGACAAAATAAATGTGGGTGCAATAGCAGTGCTCAATCCGAGTTACCGTTTAGTCTGGACCCCTGTCAAACAATTTTTAAAAAGTGCGAAAAATGGCGATTTTTTAATATTTATCACCCCTCTCCCTGAGGGTCCTGGATGTTTTGCTTTAGTATGCGCAGGGTGTCCGCGCATATGGAAAGTCAGGGAAAGTCAGGGAAAGTCATGGATTTCAAATATGATCGAAATTGGTCATGGAAAGTCATGGATTTCAGCGAAAAATGTCCAAAAGTCATGGAAACTGACTGTTTATCATGGATTTTAGCGCTCCAGACCGATTGAAATTTTTCCCGTGATCTCGGAAGAACGAAAACACTTCCGCCGTCATTCTACTTCGTTATTGGGTGCAATCTGATTTGTCAATTACAATTTCCAACAAGTTGCATTGTGTTGATCAATCAGATGAATTCTCAATGTTAAAACCGTGAGCTGCGAATTTTGTGTATTGACGACAAGCACGGTGGGGAGGAGGGTGTCGGTAGGAAAAGATCGTTTTTTGACCTCAAAAGCGAACGGACTTCTGTTGCTGTGAAGCGCAGTCACAATGTTTGGTCATTTGCTTTGCAAGATAGAATATTAAGTGCATAATTTTCCAAAAACAAAGCAGAGTTCGTTCTTTTTTTTTTTTTTTTAGTCATGGAAAATAGTTTGCAAAAGTCAGGGAAAGTCATGGAATTGAAAAGTCCAGGTTGAGCAGATACCCTGTATGTGCCGTCAGGGGCCGCTGGAGATTGAGTGTACCAAAAATGAACTCTAGGGATCTTTATGGGGCTGAGATACAGAGGGGGGAAAACCCCGGTTTGGTTACTCGCGTAATCAGTCCTTAGTCGCTCTTTTACATTTTTCTTGGCGACGGAAATTTCTTGGTGGCTTGTATTTAGTTTTCTTGGCGGGGCGGGATGCTCCCGCGTCCCGTGATTTCGAACACTTAAATAAGTACGCATTTTTCTTGACATCATTGAGCCGACAAACTGTTAACCAGATCCTTATGCTTTAATACACTTCAAAAGTAAAAATTCTGCTGTTGGGAAATTTACGAGTGCACATTTAGTTCGGACACTAAAAAAAATTAGGAAATAACATTGAATGCAGTAACTGAGCTATAATTCTTCTCTTCATCCAACGTAGTAATTACATCTAAAGCAATTTTTAACAAGAAACAAAGCTGTCCGGGGGGAGGGTCTAGTCCAGTGGTGGCCAACCCGCGGCACGCGTGCCACAATGTGGCATGGCAGACCAGTAACAGTGGCACGCGAAGACTTTTTGAAAAAAAAATCCAAAACTGAGGAAAAAATGTCGATCTCAAAAATATTGATAAAAACTAAAACCCTTAAACTGATAAATGTCGTGATATTGTGACAATTAAGTGTCAGGAGGCTGGCTTAAAAATTGTTTGTACTACAATATTGCAAATTACTTAGCGTTAGCTTCGGACACCCAACGGAAGCTGTGACGCTACAGACAATGCTTTGTAAAGCATATTTATGCTTGACACAAATGAAACTTTCGATGCTGCATAATGGATTCTTGATCTGCAATAGTTTCAGCTACGGTTGATGAAATTAAAAAAAAAAAAAAAAATACCTCTGCAACTAAAATTAAGGAACTAGATTGCGCAAAATTTGGCATGGTTACAAAAATAACGACTCTTAAATTGTTTTTGTTACAGTACTTGAAAATAATTTGGGAGAAAAACTTTAAAAGTGTCATCGAATTATCTATTACAACTTCCTTGCCAAGGAATGAAACTTTTTCTCTGTTGGTGACCCTGTAGAGTTAACTGTTTTTACAAACTACGAATTAGAGCTCTGAATGTTTTGTGAACTTTTCCCAGGAGAAAGAGGAGAGTATGGCGAGTTACTCCTTCATTAAAATGCAATAGCTATCCAAAGAAAAAATAGTCATAAGATTTTAGAATATTAGGGAGTGTGTTTTCAAAATATCTGGAAGGAAAGCAATGAGAACTTGCTACTTAGAAATGAGAATAGTGAACTGATTCAGCTATGACATCTCTTAATATCCTACGTTTAAGTAATTTAAGTTTAAAATTGTACAAAAAAAGGTTTCCTAAACCAGTAGAGGCCATCTACATTCTTTTATGATGAAACTTCAGTTTCTTTCTCTCTACTTTGAAGAAAAAAGAATAAAACATTAAAAGTTAATACTAAAAGTATCAACCGAAATTTAATAATTTTCCAATGGTATATGGAGAAAATTTTACACTTATTTTTAGTATACATTCAGTGTTAGGTTTGATGATTTTCAGGATCATAAAAAAATGTAAAAATCTTTTGAAAATCTTTGTCCTTTTCTCTGCAAGACACTACTTGTAACCCTTCTGAAATCCAAATCGGAATTACTGACCTTTGGTAATCAAATATAATAGTTTACTTTAATAGAAAGTCACCCACGTTGTATAGAAATTTGGAAATTTGTAACAACACATTTTTTTTTTACATTTATACACTTTAGCGGTCTGATGCTGTTGTAGCTTTGGCTAAAAATACGCTTCTAAACAAATATTTTTTGTTATGAATGCAGAAAAATCGAAATACCGTTGAATATTCATTGATTGCACTTAAAACAGTTAAATTTCTTAGGATTCTCAAGAACTAATCCTAAAATTAAAGACTTGGTAGAAAAGATGCAGACTCATAAACCACATTAAGTACAGACTGTTTAATTTTTAGAATAGAATGTTTGATGTTATTTGTTTCTATTTTAAGTATAAGCCAACTGACAGAATCTATAAAAATGTTCACTAATGATAATTCTTAAGTTCGGACTTGTTTTATCTTTATTATCATTTAGATTTAAATTACTCAGATTTACGAGAAAAAATGTTTCATTTGAGTAAGAATTATATAATCAGCCAGCATAAAATCTATTTTTAACTGAAAAAAAATCAATTTGTTGGAAAAATACAATGTGGCGCGCTGAGTTTTTTCTCTCCAGATAGTGGCACTCTCCCTAAAAAGGTTGACCACACCTGGTCTAGTCATTGTGCAACCTTGTTAAGAACTTTTAGTTACGTGTAGTTTGAGTAAAGCCATTACGATTTTCGCAGCAACACATTCGCAAAAAAAGGCTCCGCAATATTCTTTTATCATACAGATCTTTAATCACATGTACTGCTGTATTTTTAAAAAATGCCACGGGAAGACTCGACCTGTGCGGTTGTACAGTTTAGACATGCACAGCACCGTGACGCAAAGATAGTAGTCACCCACACACTGCAAAAAAGAGATGTTTTTACAGTAAAATACAGCTAATTTTACAGTAATAAACTGTAAAATTGCTAATTTTACGGTAGTAAACTATAAGATTGCTAATTTTACAGTAGTAAACTGTAATGTTGCTACATTACAGTAATAAACTGTAAAATTGCTAGTTTCACAGTTTATTACTGTGCGTGTGCATTGAACAGTTTTAAACTGGAACCTATGCTGCCAATATTATACAGTAAAAAGCATTTTTTTTTTTTTGGCAGTGTAGTTTGGGTCATACACACAGTTGCGTACATAGATTTAATTGCGCCCTCCTGAAAGATTTTTAAAGACACTCCTCCCCCCCCCTCCACTCAACATATAGAAGAAGCCTTTGAGTGACATTGGCTCAGAGGAAAATGTATTTTTTTCCTATAAAAAATATTTTTTCAGTGTAACTTCGTGTTTTTTTTTTTTTTTTTTGCTGTTGTTGTTTTTTCCTGAATTTTGCGCCCTCATACGTTGTGCGCCCTCGCATCGCGGGAGCTGCGGGAGTGCTATGTAAGCCACTGTATACACACATATACATATAAGCACACAAACATTCACACGGATATAGTCACACAGAAAGACGCATACGGAATATTTTACAAAAAGTTTTAGTCCTTTATAACATGCAAATCTTTCAAATATCTTGAACAAGCTACTTTGGATGTTGAAAGAAAAGGTGAGGAGGGGGGGCACCGGTTTTCTCAACCCTTCATGCGCAGCAGACTGAGTCTATGAAAAATAGTATTCTGTAAAACATATTCCTTAACTTCATCAACATTTAAAAACAAACACAAAGATTTTTTTTTGTAAGGATTTTTAGTATAATATAAAAGCACTTATGACATTCTTTGCTTAAAAACAACATATACGAATTTTTATGAAAAATATTTATATACAGTGAACTCTCACTTATACGCTGGCCCAAGGGACCAGCAGAAAAAGGCGCATAAGTGAGAGAGACGTATAAGTGAACAAGCTTATTTAAAGGACTAAAACGCAACATATGTTCCAATGAGAGAATAAATAAGAATGTTTCTATAGAAAAGGGACATATTACTACGGTTTGGCAATTCCTGTAACGTAAGTACAACGATAAAGAGAAAGCAAAAATTGTAGCATACCTAATCACAAACTGTTCCCTTTAAAACGATGCATAATAGATAATTGTCCCTCTCCGAACACTAGTTCATACGGAAAAAAATGCCTTTTGTGAGCAATAAAGGCGAAAGATTAAACAGTAAAGTGAAGAAAAATGCTTATTTTTTAAAGAAAATTATTATTTTTTTTTACATTTTAGGGGAAATTCGGCGCATAAATGAAATATTTATCTTTAGAGCTACGCATAAACGAATAATGCTATCACTATTTTGCTATGGATGCTGAGACCATTTAAAATCGTTGTATAAGTGAAAAAGGTCCATAAATGAATCGCCGTATAAGTGAGAGTTCACAGTATTTCATTTTCTATTAATTATTAATTTTCATTTACTTATTCATTTATTTTCGGATATTTCGATGAATTTATTTGTCCATTTCTTCAAACGTAAAATCAGTCCTTAGAGTTGAAATACAGGGCTAAAAACATACGTTCCTGCCGTTGACTTTATCAATGTAAGCAGAAATTTCATCGATTTCAGCGTAATAAAAGTTCCCACAATTAGCTTGATCAGTTTATACATAAATGTTCAGGCAGTTGACTTCAGGAACAAACGTGACTGCCGCTAACTTCGTCATTTTTAGCATAGATTTTACAGCATTCAACTTCATCCAAAGTTTTCATTGTATTCTCCCACGTACCACTCAGGTATAATCTTGTATCTTTCCTCGGGATTCCGCAGCTCGGTGCATATAATTTCTCCCTGTGTACAATCAAACTTGTACACAACACTGTAAAGAACCACAAACCAACAGATAAGTTTTAAAATCAGCAGCAATAATACAGTTTAAAAACAATTTTTAAAATCTTGAGAAAAACAATGCAATATAAGAAACACAGAAAACATAATACAAGAACATATATCTTCTTGCCAAATGTTAATATTGAACCAGAAGCAAATATTAATGCAAGAGTCGTTTTATTTTTAAAATATTTAATGTTCATTGCAGCATTTTTTAATTAGTTCCTATGCTACAAAATATGTTGTTGCAATGAATTCTGTGCTAATATTGATGAGGTTAGCTTCGTAAATAATTGTACAAATAATTTCTAAAGCATTTGTAGTGTAGACCGGGACACGTTTACGCGAATTTTTTTCGACACATTCTCTAATTTTTATATTTTAATTTAGGAAATGTTTCATGTTATGTCTTATAAAGCAATTAATAAAGTTGAAGTTTGTGCATTCAGTTTTTGCCCTGTTTGAGTAATTAAGCGTTAAAAAAAATAATTTAGGTCAATGTCTGTTGCGTAAACATGCTCCGTGTACGGGGCACGTTTACGCAGTCTCACTTGTTGATCCAGTCTCACTTACAGAGCGTCATTTTTCATTATTTTGACATCTAAGGTATGTTAGTTCTTTGAAAATTATGTCTTACCATCTACAAAATAAAGAACATTTATAATGGGCAGAATAGAGTCTATAAAATTTAAGCCGAATCGACATGAAGACATAACTACACTGGCGGAAAAAAAAATCCCAACACCAAGAAAGACTTGAGCTAGATAAACGAAATTTGGTAGGCGTGTTTATACAACTAAAAGATGACATCGATTGAGAATTCGCGCTCAGCGCATAAGTGTGGCGCAGCTGGCGTCACTCAGAACATGCTAATAAGGCTTGTTTTAAAAGCGTGTTGTGAAGCTCATGAGTATTATTTTTCCGTGAACTTTGACGAATTGCGTTCATGTTGGTCAGAAGTACCTTTAAGAAGACGAAGAAGCCATTATCAACAGCTCACAGAGTTTAAACGAGGTCGTACAATTTAGCAACGAGAAGGTAGATTTTCATTGCGCGTTATTGCAGAAAGACTTGGGGTGGAATGTTTCCACCATGCATGATTATTGGAAGCTATGGTCAAGGGATGGTACTACTTCAAGAAGATCGAGTTCCGAGCTGCCATGTGGCACGACTGAGAAGGAAGACCGCCGAATCTTGCGTACGACTGTGACGCATCATACTGCATCTGCGGCTGACATTCGAGCTGCAGTTGGTACCGTCGTGACCCAAGGAACGTTAAGAAAGTGTTTGCTTCAAGGACAGCTCTAAACCAGGCAGCCTGTAGCCGGTATTCTATTGACTGCAAACCATTGCCGTTTTCGACGGCAGTGGTGCCAAGACAGAGTTCACTGGAGGTCGGAGTGAAGATCTGTTGTAATTTTTGATGACAAGAGATTCTGCCTTAGTGCCAGTGGTAGCTCTATATTGATCAGAAGAAGGCCAGGGGACCGCCTGCATCCAAGCGGTCTACGGTCTAGACACACGGGACCCACACCTGGAGTCATGGTCTCTGGAACAATTTTCCACGATAGCAGGGGCTCTCTTGTGATTATCTCAAACTCACTGACTGAAAATTTGTCGTCAGTCTGGAAATTTAACCAGTAGTACAGCCCTTCACGAGTAGTATTCAAGGGGGAGTTTTCCAACAGGATAACGCTCGCCCTCACATCGCTGCTATAACGCAATGTGCTCTGCAGAGTGCTGACATGTTACCATGACCTGCAAAATCCCCAGGTCTGTCTCCAATTGATAACGTATGGGATATCATTGGAAGGCACCTCGAGCATCATCCACAGTCAGCAATGACGGTCCTAGTATTGACACTACAAGTGCAACAAGCATGGCACTCCATACCACAAAGTGACATTCGGCACCTGTATGACATAATGCATGCACGCTTTCAGGCTTGCCTTCAAAATTCTGGAGGTTACACCCTCTATTAAATTAACATAATTTCACATTTGCACAGCATTTTCTTGAGCATAAATTAGCCAGTGATTTTGTACATTTAATCAATTAAACATGTCAACTAGACAATTACATTACCCAAATTTCATTACTCTACAGTAAATTATGTTGGATTTACTGTAGAGTAATGAAATCCCCCCAGTAATGATCCCCCCATTGTTGGGATTTTATTTTCCGTCAGTGTATGATTGTAAGCTACTAGAAACGAATCTCTTGCTATATAACTATATTCTCCAACTTGCAGAAAAACAATTTAAGCCTTACTTCGGGTCATCCTGGGTGACAGTGTTTTTCAACAACGTCAAGAAGCTGTCAAGAGATTGAACTAGATCTTCTGGATACCAAAAATTCTGAAATAATTATCAACGTGTCAGAAAATAAAGAAAAATATATACATTGCATGAAGTTTTTTTTTTTTTTTTTCGCAGAGTATAAATAATAATGGATTTTTAAGCATCATTAATCTATATGTATAAAAATAGATGTATGGAAAATAGATGTTTGTATGTTTGTTTGTACCTTACACAAATCCACAGTTTTCGTCGGATTTTCATCAAACTTGGCACAGAGGTTCCTTGATGCACTAACATTCACATAGGCGGGGTTTTGAAATTAAAAAAAAAATCCAAAAAGCTCAAAAGCTCAAAATTCAAATTTTTGACTCAAAATGGCCATTTTCTTTCAATTTTGAATATATAGAGTAATAGAAATAAGCCTTTAAAGCATAAAAATTGATAAAATTTAACGCATTTAAATATGAGTATTTTCCATCAAAAATTACGATTAACAATGAATCATCATACAATACTAGTTAAGGATTCCGGGCTGTTGTGCCGTGGTCTAAATGGCTTTAATCCATACGTTTCGATCGCAACTGCGGCGGTCATCTTCAGTGGGTGTCGTTGATTAATTTGGCGACTGATGCGAAATTTCGAACTGCTGCAAGATTTTAAATTGAAAACGCAGCGCCCTCTACCTTCCAGCTCGAGATTGACAGATGACTGGATGCCAAAGCTTGTTAACTTTTACTTCTTCCTCCTTCTTGTTAAAATTATTTGGGTGTTTGAAAATTTCAATGGCCTCTCTATTCAATCTGGGGAAATAATTTGAAGTCCGTGAAATTATTTTGGCCTCTTTGAATTTTATATCATGTATTCCATTACTGAAAGTGTGCTCCGCGATAGCCGACTTTTCAGTCTGACCCAGCCGGCAATTTCTCTGATGCTCTTTGATTCTTGTATTAACGCTCCGTTTTGTCGTCCCGATATAAACTAATCCACAGGAACAGGGGATCTTATAAACTCCTGCGGCGGACAACGGATCTCTAGCATCTTTCACTGAACGCAGCAGGTCGCTGACTCTATTGGAGGGCTTAAAAACCGTCTTAATATTATGTCGACGTAAAAGTCTTTCAATTCGGTCTGTGACGTCCTCAACGTAGGGAAGGTAGGCTATGGACTTGACCGGTTCTTCTTCAGGCATCTTTCTTTCTTTCTTGGGGTGGAAAGCTCTCTTAATTTCTTGTTTAGAAAATCCATTGGCTTGGAAAACATTAGTAAGGTGGGCCAGCTCATTTTCAAAAGCAGACGGTTCGCAGATTCTAGAGGCCCTGACGAAAAGTGTTTTTAACACTCCCCTCTTTTGTCGAGGATGGTGATTGGAGTCCTTGTGTAGATAGCGATCTGTATGTGTTGGCTTGCGGTAAACACAATGGCCAAGGGTTCCGTCTTCCCTCCGGCTGACACAGACATCCAGAAATGGTAACATTCCGTCCTTCTCAGTTTCCATGGAAAACTTAATATTCTCATGTATGTTGTTGATGTGAGTCAGAAATCGGTAAAGTTCGTCATTTCCATGGCTCCATATGACAAAAGTATCATCAACGTACCTTAGCCAACAGGTTGGCTGCTTTTTGGCGGTGCTGAGAGCCGCGTCTTCAAATTTCTCCATATAAAAATTGGCGATAACAGGGCTCAATGGACTCCCCATGGCAACAACGTCCTTCTGCTCATAGATGCAATCATTCCACTTGAAGTACGTTGTTGTTAAGACCAGCTGGAACAAATCAGAAATGTCAGATGGAAAAACTTCTCGTACACTCTCCATGGCTTCCTTTACTGGGACCCTAGTGAAGAGAGACACAATATCGAAACTCACGAGAATATCTGTTGACTGGATTTGATACGTTTTGAGCTTGGTCTATGAAATGTCGCCAAATTAATCAACGACACCCACTGAAGATGACCGCCGCAGTTGCGATCGAAACGTATGGATTAAAGCCATTTAGACCACGGCACAACAGCCCGGAATCCTTAACTAGTATTTACTCCGGCCGTGAAAGCCTTCATTCTTACAATGAATCATCAATTTAAGGCTCACCTATTTCATTTTAACATGAAATAAATAAAGCATAATGCAATATCAGGCAACGCCGGGAAATAAATTAGTTCTCAATTAAAGTAGCATGTTGTCAAAAATATACCCGAAATGTGAAAAAACTATACAAATATGAACAAGAAGTTCTGTCAAGAACTAAACGAGCCTACTTTCCCATACATCGACATCGGCATTCTAGCATCTGATCAATATTCTCTTGAATATCTGCAGGGGCGGCCCTAGCGGCGGACATTCCGGACCCCTGTCCGGGGCGCCTAATTTTAGGGGCGGCATTTTGGTTTAAATGTCTAAAATATATTTTTCATTAATGACAAATTTGTACAAACGTCTTTTGCAAACAAATTTCCTTTTGCAGCTTGGAAGCTTGAAACGAACGTGAAAGTTTTAGGTCTTATTTTTATCGTGAGCTCTTTGTTCCGTAATTGCTGTCGGGGACGTCATCTGATCACCCTTGCCTATCAATCACGGCCTACTAGAGGGAGGTCTTCCTCTAGTTGGTCGTGCCCCGATCAGTTGCGAAGCGAGACGGCGAGACAGCGTTGTGTGAGGTCCGATTGGTGGCTTACCGACAAAGTACTTCGCCAGGGTTGCCCCCCCCCCTGGTACTTCGGGGTACTTCGCATGATTTTGGACCCTAGGCCATGCGCTTTATGGCTCCTATTTTCCAAACTCTCTTCCTGCTAAATGTTTCCTTGAAAGTGATGCAAAGGGGAGCGGGACAACGCTGGGGGTGTTACGCTTTTATGATTTTGTTGTTTCGGTAGTGTTGCTTCTCTTTTGTACTCGTAAAAAGAAAAAACGTGCGTCACTTACACCACCTCTTCGATAAAACGAGTTTTCTCTTATAGATACTTTTACCGTTTATTCGTGCAGGGAACTTTCAACGAACTAGGTGATTTTAGAAAGCCCCCTTTATATCTTTGGGGCCGAAAAACTAAATACCATTTGCTATGTATTGCAACTAAACTCAACCATCATCAGCGTCGATCTTTAAGTAAAGGCAAAAAGTTCAAAAAATATGCTTTGGTTTGTCTTTAGGAAAGGAATATTTCTGAAGTAAGTTTCATGTATTTTCATTACTATTCGTTTCTTGCGATATATTCATGAGGTTGAATAATATTTAATTTGAAAAACAGGCTTGCATGTTAAACTTATATTTATAAAACAAAATTGCATCTCACGAACTAAATATACAGGGGTCCGGCCATGGTTACCAAACGTCCCGGTTTTTTAATAGTGACAGTTTCGGCCTTATTAGGTGAAAAACAAAGCCCAATCGAAGTTTTATCTTTGGTTTTAACTCTTGATATTGCACCAAATTTAGCTGTTGCTTTAAGAATTTTACTATCTTTGTCAATAAGTGTGGCAGGTGGCGAGAGGAGTTTCTCAAAATTAAAATTAATAAAAAAAAAATTGAGTTCCACAACTCTTCAAGATAGATTAAATGGCCTAGCTACATTGGCAATTGAACACGAATTAGCTGAACAAATAGGTTTTTAAAAAAAATTGCAAATTTTGCAGAATTAAAAGTAGGAAAAAGCTTTTTAATTTTCTTGTTTCTTTAGGAGTTTGTAGTAATAGAGTACCACGGAAGAACAATGCATTGAATTGTAACCTTTGTCCTCATATTTCTTTTTTTTAAATAGTTATTTTACAGACTTGATCGCAGAGAATGAATATTACTACAAGTTACTACAGGAGGGAAAATAACGTTAAGGGTCATTCCATATAAAATCAACAAATGGGCCGTGCCGCACCATTTTTGATTTTGATCATACTTGGTAGGAAATATGCACCAATATTCTGTACCTCCAAACTGTTTTATTTTTTTCTCGAAAAAATTTTATTCTCGAGATATAGCCATTTTTTTGCCCCGCCGATGAGTAAAATTCGGCATTTTTGATCTTTTTTCTAACAGCTCTGGTAAATTTACTTAAAGTGGTAGAAAGATCAAACATGGCTTATTTTGAAGCTAAAAGAATGAACTTTTATTTGTGCATTAAAAGAAACGGTTTGGGTTAAGCCTAAATATAAATTTTCCCGTGTAAATTCGCGGTTCAAAAAGTGCCGTTTTCGTCATTTCAAGCATGAAAAAATATATGAAGGACTAACGGTGGGGTTCTAATTTTTTTTTATCTTGCACCCAGTTATAGATACTAGAAGCACAGAAAAAAATTAGATGATACCAGTAGTCTTTCATTATGAAAAAATTGCTTAAACCTGAGAAAAAATGAAAATTGGCCTTTTTCACTCCCCAAAAACGGCTTGTGGAACAGGTAGTAAAAATTTACAAATGCATGGAGTAAAAAGGTGTTACATTGCCCTTTAAAATGAAACAAAAACTGTTTTGTTATTCCAAGGCATTATAGAGATATAAGCTTTCAAACTTTGAAAAAAAATGAAAAATATCCTTTTTCACTTCCCAAAAACGGCCTGTGGAACAGGTAGTAAGAATTTAAAAATGTATGGAGCAAGAAGGCATTGCATTGAACTTTAAAAGGAAACAAAAACTGTCTTGTTATTCGAAGGCATTAAAGAGATATAAGCCTTCTAAGTTAGATGATTATTATGAAAAAATACAATAAACTTGAGAAAAAATGAAAATTGTCCTTTTTCACTCCTCAAAAATAGCCTGTGGAACACTTAGTAAAAATTTGCAAATGCATGGAGGAGGAAGGTGCTACATTGCCCTTTAAATCGAAACAAAAACTGTCTTGTTATTCCCAGTCATCAAAGAGATAAGGCCCTCTGAAAATTGAAAATTCATGCAAGATTTTTAGCATAAGTTAAAGCAATTATTTTCAATTTTCAGAGGGCCTTATCTCTTTGATGCCTGGGAATAACAAGACAGTTTTTGTTTCGATTTAAAGGGCAATATAGCACCTTCCTCCTCCATGCATTTGCAAATTTTTACTAAGTGTTCCACAGGCTATTTTTGGGGAGTGAAAAGGGCCATTTTTCAATTTTTCTCAAGTTTATTGTATTTTTTCATAATAATCATCTAACTTAGAAGGCTTATATCTCTTTAATGCCTTCGAATAACAAGACAGTTTTTGTTTCCTTTTAAAGTTCAATGCAATGCCTTCTTGCTCCATACATTTTCAAATTCTTACTACCTGTTCCACAAGCCGTTTTTGGGGAGTGAAAAAGGATATTTTTCATTTTTTTTTCAAAGTTTGAAAGCTTATATCTCTTTAATGCCTTGAAATAACAAGACAGTTTTTGTTTCATTTTAAAGGGCAATGTAACACCTTTTTACTCCACGCATTTGTAAATTTTTACTACCTGTTCCACAGGTTGTTTTTGGGGAGTGAAAAAGGACAATTTTCATTTTTTCTCAAGTTTAAGCAATTTTTTCATAATGAAAGACTACTGGTATCATCTAATTTTTTTCTGTGCTTCTAGTATCTATAACTGGGTGCAAGAGAAAAAAAAATTAGAACCCCACTGTCAGTCCTTCGTATATTTTTTCATGCTTGAAATGACAAAAACGACACCTTTTGAACCGCGAATTAACATAGGAAAATTTATATTTAGGCTTAACCCAAACCGTTTCTTTTTATGCACAAATGAAAGTTCATTCTTTTAGCTTCAAAATAAGCCATGTTTGATCTTTCTACCACTTTAAGTAAATTTACCAGAGCTGTCAGAAAAAAGATCAAAAATGTCGAATTTTACTCATCGGCGGAGCAAAAAAATGGCTATATCTCAAGAAAAAAAAATTTTCGTGAAAAAAATAAAACAGTTTGGAGGTACAGAATATTGGTGCATATTTCCTACCCAGTATGATCAAAATCAAAAATGGTGCAGCACGGAAATTTCTGAAAATTTGTTGATTTTATATGGAATGACCCTAAGCATTAATTTGATCTCTCAAATTTTGTACAGCATAAGCAATTAATCTCTCATCAAGTTGTCATTAAAGTGGGTATCAAATACTAATGTTGTTTTATTGCATTCTTAATCTATGATTATAAAGAAAAAAATGTATAAATTGATATTTTTGAAGCAATGATTTTATTTCATCAATATTACTCCACTGTTTTGATTATAACATTTCCAACATGCTATCAGCTCTCAAGAAACATTTCTAAACTGGGTAAATATCATTATAAATTCTGTAATAATTCCTTATTGGGCACAAACAAGTAATAAGAGGTCATTTTCTTCTTATTGTTATTTAAATAATTGTATGTGTTTATATAGTTGTGTGTGTGTGTACGCAGCATGTAAAAAGCGCCCTGATTTTCTTTTTTTCAAATGATTTGTTGACTTTATTATATTTTGAGATATTTTCTACTCGACATGCTATTGTGGTACTTCTTTTCAATTTGTACTTTTTGTCCAGTTTAACTTATAGCTTTAACTAGCAGTACCCGCACGGCGATGCCCGTGCATTTAAATGGAAAGGAAGTCCACTGAATAAATTTAAATTCACTCCAACCCTCTGAAGTAAAATTATTATAGTTGAAGCGGTATAGTAATTGGCCACTTTAGCGACATCGTATTCGTATGCTTGAATAAAAAATAAATGAAATATTTCTGCATAAATAAGAAATACTTCATTTGATACTATATTAATGCATTTTACTACTCATACTGTCTGAAAACATTTTTTCAGATATATTATTAGAAAAAAAGTCAACGCAAAAACAAAAATGTCAAATTGATAGTAATTGGCCACCTTATCATAGTTATTGGCTATGAAACCATGCAGTTATTGGCCATGTAAACATTCAATGTTATACAGGATTATTCATATATATATATATGAAAATATTATTCCTTTACATGAATATAGTATACCATTGTATGAAGGTATTATACCGTTAATTGAACATATTTTTCGTTTATTAAATATATTATAAAATTATAGCATTCAATATCTTTCTCCATCTTCCCATTTTCTATTTTTTGACTTCTCCTTATTTATATTAGTCTTCTTTAAAGCATTTTCTTTCTGTACGGCTGCTTGTCCATTCCGTTTTTCTTCTTTTCTTTATTTTTCACTCTTTTTGCTGCTTTTCTTGTTTATTGTTTTCAATAGCTGCTCTATAACTCTCAGAAATTATAAAGAATGGTTTTTTGTGTATCCTATTAAAAAAAATTTCTCCTACTTTTTGGCGCATTTTGTTGGTAATCTATATCTATAAAAATGAGTGTATGTATACTTGTTCTCTATACAAATCCACAGTTTGCGTCAGATTTTCATCAAACTTGACACAGAGGTTCCTTGATGCCCTAGAATTCTCATAGGCGGGGTCTTGAAATTTTAAAACATCTAAAAAGCTCAAATTTAAATTTTTTGTCAAAAAATGACATTTTTATAGGAATCTAGCCCATTTATATTGTAATCGAGATAGGCCTCTTAGCATTCAAATTGATGAAATTAAAAATTTTTAAACATGAGTATTTTCCAACAATAATTACGATTAAAGTAATGAATTTTCAATTTAAGGCTCACCTATTTCCTTTTAGCATTGAAATAAGTAAAAAACAACCATAATTCATGTGGACTTTATAAAAAGAACCACGGATTTGAATTTCAAATTTGCAATGCGACGACAGTTGTGTCTGTAATGGAGATAAGCCTTCAGAACGAGGAAATAGATTTATTTCTGAGTTATAATAATTTTTACTCTGTAGGTGGGAACAATTAATAGAGAAAAGTTAATATTTTAAATTTGGCGGGTGAAATTGTTGCAATTTTTTCACTTCTATGTGCATATATTTCATGCCAGTGGACGCGGCAAAGCACAGACAACATTTATCTTTAATTTTCACCTTTTGATAAGACTTTTCTGTAAACGTTTAACTTTCTGTAATATTTTTGTTTTCTTCAAAGTTTGTATAAGAGACAGATTGATGCAAATTATTTTATACCCATATGAATAGAATTCTTTCAGACTTTTTTTCCCTGAATGCTATGTTGTATTAATAAGCACCCGGGCAACGCCGGGTATTAAGTTAGTCATCGATAAATTTACTACAATGAGTTGTTTTGTTTGAAGTAGCTGACGTATACTAATTTATAGGAGTTTCCAGAGGAGTTATCACAATTGTTGCTGCTGTCACATTATTTTCATTAGTCAAATTTGCATTTGTTATAATTGTAGTCAGTATTTCAGTATTGGTAGAGTTGTTTTTAGAAAAATCATTCTGGAAAAAAAGCGCCAAACTTTGTATAACGGTCATGTATTATTTGAAACTTCCTTCTGATATTTCGGTGCTTTTATCTTGTCCATTTCGCCTCCAAAAATATTTTGGAAGTCTTTTAGAGACATGAGCTTATTTAATACATTAAACTCTTAATCTGATTTTTCTGTTGCTAAACATTTAGAGTTATCAGTAGCGTTCTCATATGGGGCCAATTACTATAATTTTCTGAAAATATAGTGAGAGTTATTGGCCACAGCAAAACTTTAATTTTTAAGAAAATATTCTTATATTACACCTCAAATTCACTTATTAGGCATCACAGCAATAAATCTCATAGCATTTTAAAAGCTGTAAATGCATCGAGTTCTTTTAAAATATCGCAAATAAATTCTAGTCTTACCGTTTTCTCCACAACCTTTTAAACTACACTAAAAGTCCTTTTAAAGTTTAAAACAATTCACCAAATAAATCAAAAAGACAAGAGATATACTCAAATTTAGTAAATTTTCAAGGCTTAACTCTATACGTAAATTTAAACCACTGAAGAAAGAGCAGCTTCTATGGAAAATGGATCTAGTGTTTCAGTTTTGCGTACAGAGTTATGCCTTGAAATTTGGCTAAATTCTAAAACTTTTTTTTTTTCAGAAAAAAAACCCTTTCCAGCGATATATAATGTTTTACGGTGGAGGAAGGTTTTCCACCCTCAATTATGGCGGATACACCAAAAATGAGACTAATTAATTAATTTAAAAATAACTAAATCGAAATTTAGAATTTGGTCTTCGAGATGCATTACACGAGGATACGTTCGAATTTTTGCGCCAAGTTTCAGGTCTGTCGGTGCTGTGGGGGCTTCGAAGGGTAGACAAACGTACAGTGGTTACAAACGTACAAACAAACAAACTAACTAACTAACACCGTCATCTTTATATAGAGAGATAAACATGATTTGGTTTTATTATGCTGCTTTTTACTGGAATGATCAAGTCAAGATTAATTTGCTTGTATTTATTAACAATGAATCTCTTTTATTAATTTATATATTTATCTTTTTATTATCCACGAAATGCTTTTTAGCTCGCACTTGACCGAGATTGATGTTCTTTTGATTTTTCAATCTGTTATGAGGATAAAAATAAGTCTGGCTCTTTGTTCTTATGAATACTTATTTAGCGACACTAATTCTGTAATGCAGGACCGGATTAACTAACGTAAGTCAAAAAATGGCAATGCTCCATCGTATTAAAAATCTTATTGCGCATCGAACTATATGAACGTAATTCCTAAAAAAAAAAGAAAGAACCTTTACAATTACTTTCCAGTGTTAAAAGAGCGCTCGTCCCAACCTTTGTATGCGGTAAACGTTTTTAACTTCTCCTGCTAAGTAGACACAGTGATTTACGTTAGTCTGATTTTGAGGCTCAGAATTCTCTTCGTCATAGTTACAAATCGTCTGCAGTTTGAGTTTATTTTTAATTTTTTTCGAGACTTGGCTCTAGCAGACTTTACATTGAAAAAACTTTTTTTCGTGGAGAGGGGAGGGGGTTCTGAAACCACGTTTTTTAAGGGAAAACACCTATAAAGATGAAAAGCATAATTCGAGCTCAAGACGTTTAAATTTATGAGAATGTGAACGGCTAGAACCCTCACCCAACTGTTTTTTTTTTTTTTTTTAAGATCCCGATGAGGGTGACAATTTGAAAATTTGTCCGGGGCGGTAAAACTGCTAGCGCCGCCCCTGCTGACCAGTAGACAAAGTGGCCGGCAATCGGTTTAGTAGAAAAAAAGTTAGGACCCGGGCCGACCAGAAAAACAATGTTTTGAGAAAAACGAGTTTAAAGTTTAATAACAAACTCAGAGGCGCTCTAGGAAACTCATTATAACTCCCGAAATATTTCGAATTTCGGTCTGAAATTTTTTACAGTATATTCTTAAGACATTGTACTTTCAAATTAAGCAAAAAAAAAAAAATTCGATTTTTTGAATTCAAGTTACCAGACTACTATTTTAAAGGTTAGACTCTGAGGCGCTCTAGGACACTCGTTCTAACTCCCGAAATATTTCGAATTTCTGTCCGAAATTTTCACAGTATATTCTCAAGATATTGTACTTTCAAGTTAAGCAAAAAATATTTTTTTCGATTTTCTGAACCCAAGTTACCAGACTACTACCTTAAGTTTCAGTAAGTTTCCCAGAGGAGTCTTGATCCTCCAACGTCAACGTCATCAAAGGTAGCATAAATAATTTCAATTTTGAAAAAAGTTTTGGAGGGAATCTAAAATGTCGTAATTGTCTATATCTTTTCAAAAAATTACAATATTTTAATTCAATTTGAACATTTCTACCTGTCTTACAATAATAGCGAAAGAAAAGTGTGTGTGTGGGGGGGGGGTGCTAAGCTTAATTATATGGGCCACCTTCGAAATAAAAACCTATATACGCCACTGGCACCAGTAAGAATCAATTTAACCTTGTTTTTTTCCTTCGTTCTCTTTTTCAAAAATTTTTTTTCATTTATTTATTTTTTTTTAATTTAAAAGTAGTTTCCAGAAATTGCTACTAACTACTGCTTTTTGTATCTCACTACTCACTACTCTACTTTTTTGAAAAAGTAGTGCGCTACACTACAAACTACTAAAAAATGTAGCTACTACAGTAGTTTCGCTACTTGTAGCGCGCTACTTCCGACCACTGGTCTTATCCACTTAAAACAGATAGAAACAAACCTTTTCTCTCCGTTTCTTTCCAACCGTTTTTTTCACTATATCACTTGAACTTATCAATTACATACTATACTTCAGAAATAACGTTCCACGATTTTAAAAATCTGCGAGCTTTTGTTGAAAACATTTCGGATACAGATTTTTGGAATGCAATTGTATGATGACAGAAAATAACTTCTCTGTTGGTATTATGTTTTCTGTGGCGAAAACTAGCGAGAGAATAATATGTATTTCTCAGAATTAGGATGGAAAGGTTTCTAAAAAACGGCTATTGCAAATTTCGCGATTCTAAAAATTTGTACCAAGAATCGACAGAGCCCGATTATTCTGACATTGGACATGGGGCACATTTCTATTTCATGGCCCCCGCCTTGCCTTTTCATATCAGTTACGTGTTACGAATTAAAAAATTCTTACAATACCAGAATTAAATAAAAGTTTTGTGCAAAAATCAAACTTTAAAATTATAATAATAATGCTATCAAATTATTAAGACAAAAATATGCGTCGACATACACAGTATAAGCTTTTAGCATTAATAGGCATTTAGTATTTAGAAGACGTGGGATAAAGTAATGAGATTTTGGGCTCCGCTGAAATCTAAGAGGAGGGGCCTGTGCCCCCCTTGCCCCTGCGGTCATCAGGCTCTGAGAATCTACATCAGTGGTTCTCAACCTTTTTACAGCTACCGCCCCCTTTAAGACTGAAAATCTTATCAACAACCCCTTTGGGGATGGGCGTGAAACTGGAAGGTGAAGCAGTTTTTTTTTTTTTTTTTTTTTTTGGCCGGTTTAACTCCATAATTTTAATTTTGCCCGGTAGACAGATAGTTCTAAAATTACTATACGGTAAAAAAAACTTATACTCCAAATTTAAACTAAACACCTGAATTTAAACTATGTTTGTCAGTGTTGAGGGAATGGTTAAGGTTTGGGAGTTTTCTTCAGAATTTTTTTCACATTTCACTCTGAAAAACACAACTTTCCCTTGGTGTTGTTAAGAAGATGCTCAACCACAAAAAATCGGTAAAGTCTGGTGACTCTCCTCTAGAAATTTTAAGCAACTGACTTCCTAAAAACCCAATTTTATGCTCTGTTTGGTCATGATTGGAGAAAGAGTAGGAAAGTAGTTCGAGATTCCCTTCCGTACTATTAGACTGTCTTTTAGAATGAAGATTTCCATAGCTCTTCAACAGAAAAGCGAAATTTTAAGCTATGTGTGGTTGTGTTTGAGAAAGAGATAGGTGGTTCTGGAACTTTAACGCCGGAAGTTTTTTAAAAGTTGAAGTGTTCAAAACGCAGTTTAAAGCTTTTTTTTTTGGCTATCTAAGTTAGGTGTTCAGGGACGGGTGAGGGATTTAGGACAAATCTTGGAACAATTTTCAAATTGACATCATGAAAACACAACTTTAAGCTGTTTTAGATAGGTACGCTATGAAAGTGAGGACACACCTCCAAAAACGCTTTTGAAATTTAAGTGATATTGGCGAATTTTGGGCTATCTCTGATGATGTTAGGAAAAGCATCCGAGTTCGGAAGATATCCCCAGAATATAATTTATGAGCTATCCTTACCGATCTATGAGAAAAGGGTTTTTTACTGTCCCCGTTCAAACATGTAATCTCAAGCCAATTTCAAAATATATCCACCGCCCCCTTACCGCCCAAAATATGTCCACCGCCCCGATGCCGCCCAAAACATGCTCACCACCCCTCAAGATCTTTCCACCTCCCACCGGAGGGCGGTATTGCCCCCGTTGAGAACCACTGATCTACATTAAATGAAGATTCCAAAAATGAGTAACACAAGTACAGCGGCACGCGGTTTTGAACGAGTAACGTTTTCAAACGCTGTTTGTGCTTCGATGGCTCAGTATAAAAGGTTCGAAAGTTCAAAAAAAAAAAAAATTGATAAATAAATCTTTTTTTAGTGAGTCTTGATTTCTTATTTTGGAAATTTTTCTATTTTATATGTACTTTAATGAAGGGCTCTCACTTTTAAACTGTATATGGGTGATTCTACGATCAATGCGCTTTTTGTGTCCCCAAAGAAAAAATAATCTGTTCAATTTCACACTCATTAGATCACTAGTAGTCGCTATTTTTATGATTGTAGTGTTAAGGGCCAGACGAAATTTCAATTTTTGGGGGGTTTATCGATACCAGGGGAAAATGCGTTGCCACGGGAGTGACACTATTTCCGGAATTCTGGTTTGATTTACAATTATTTCACTTATCATTCGGTGTGAAATCATAGTATGAACTCATTTCTATAAGACCTGCATTCCAAAAAAGTTGTACTAGAATGAAAAAAATTAATCCTGAAAATGCGACATGTTGCATACAAGTCGCACCGCAGATCCTAAATAAAAATTGCTTCCCGCATTATTTACATTCATTCAAATTACTTTCACGGGGGCAGTTAGGATTAAAAATGAAATTAATTATGCTTATAATACAGTTTTAAAGTATATTTACCTTTTTTTTTGAACAAAATTGCCAGGGAGGTGACGCCAGAGAAGTGACAAAATCACACATTACCTATAAAAACAGCATCACGCGTTCTTCTCACCAAAACTTCAAGTAAACCGTGATGTCTGCACACAATAAGCATTACATTGTACATACGCATACTTATTTAACGATGAAATATCAAAAGTTATACTTACCAGGGGAAATACAACAGCGACTGGCGCAGTAAGCTTAGAGGCACTTTCAACAAGAACAGATGCAATAATATTCGAATTTTTTTAAAACCTCTTAGCATGCTTTTAACTTTACTCAGCATTACACTGGTTATTCGCAATCAACATCATTCTTATGCATTTTTTATGCTAAATTTCAGTCTTTGAAGTTCGCCAGGTGGAGGTGACACTGTTGATATGGCCCGTTGAAAAGTGTATTTTTTTTAAATAATAATAAATATTTTTTCAATGTTTACTGATGAAATAGATTTCTCTGTTAATGTAAGTGTATGATTATGGCAAAAAACATTATGCCACGTTAGCAAAAATTGAGCGTCGAACATGTTTGTATAAAAACTAGTATTTGATGGACACGCCAGGGGAGTATACATTTATGACTATTTTCGGCTGTAAATGCTAAAATAAAATAATTGCAGTGAATTAATTGGGTGGTCCATATAAAAGATAATAGTCTGCAATGCTTCTGCATACAAAAACATTAATAAAATCAGGTTTACATGAAGTTTTTCCATTGGCCGTCTGAATTCAAATAGCGTAGAATGACCCATATAGCTCTACTTTGTTCTTTATACTCATTACCGTTTTAGTATTATTGGGAGGGATTGAGCTCGATTTGTAATCAGGCCAGTGCAATATGTTTTGTGCTCTTTCTATTGTCAAAATAAATAAATATAGCTATTGTGTCTATGAACATGAAAAAATCCAAGTGAATGTTGAGGGAAGATGCATGTACTCTACGCTACTTCAGTGGGGCGAGCCACTTTTTGAAAACGGTACACAAATATACGTGCTAATCTTTTTTTTAAAAATCATTCTCAGTTCGAGCACAGTCGTTGTGGTACTCGCTAATACCATCCCTATTGTTGTCCCGTGTTTGTATGCGCTGTATTTAAAATTTCAAAAAAAAAAAATCATTAAAATGCATCTGGTACTTTAAAGCCACGGAGGGAACAATTGCCCCTCTCCTAATTCCCCTCATAGATAATATTAGTATTAAATAACGGCGGATCTCTGCTACATTTTAAATACTTAAAATAAAAAGTATTTATTCATAAAAAAATCGGAGGTCTAAAATAGCGAACTTTTATTTCACCTGTATGCAAGGAGTCGTATTTATTGAGCCAATTTCAGTTTAATTATGCTTTTTGGGCCCCTTGAAAATATTAAGGGGGCTTCCCGAGCTTACATACCGAACTCTTCCCTCCAGCTTCCCGAGCCTTTTTGGGTAATCAGGCCCTGGACATTATTTCTTATTAATATATTGAGGTTATTCAACACAATAAGATTGACTATGAATATCTGAATGAACCGTGTAGCAGAAGGGACCAACTTACCGTACAGACACTGTCGCGTGTACTCCATTGTTTAAGCACCGTGTCAAAAAGATTCCCGCGATGGTAAAATATCAATATGTAGCAATGCTGTGAGAAGAAACAGCAGGGATTTGAGTACTCGGACGGATTCGATAAAGCTGCTGCATCTCCATTTATCTACAGAAAGAAAATTCCGCTCACATGGGATCGAAGTTGTTGTGGCTTGTACTTTCCGCCGAGTCAATAACAATATTTTGATAACTTTTGTTCTGTTGGTGTTTTGACGATATTTCTTTTTCTCACATTGAAGGAGAAAAGGAAATCTTAGAGTAAACAAAATTTAGAGATACAGTGAACTCTCACTTATGCGCCGGCCCAAGGGACCAACAGAAAAAGGCGCATAAGTGAGAGAGACGCATAAGTACACAAGCCAATTTAAAGGACTAAAACGCAACATAAGTTCTAATGAGAGCATGAATAAGAATGTTTCTATAGAAAATGGTCATATTACTACGGTTTGGCAACTACTGAAACCTAATTGCAATGATAAGGAGAAAACAAAAATTGTAGCATACCTAGTCACAAACTGGTCCTTTTAAAACGATCCATAATCGATAACTGTCCCTCTTTCATGTCGAAAAAATGCCTTCCGTGGGCAATAAAAGAGGATGATTAAAGAGGAAAGTGAAAAAACATGCTCATTTTTCAAGAAAATTAATTAAATTGTTTAGATTTTTCGAACAATTCGGCGCATAAGTGAAATATTTATCTTTAGAGCGACGCATAAACGAATGATATTATCATTATTTTACTGTGGAATGTGCTGGGACCACTGAAAATCGTCGTACAAGTGAAAAAGGCGCATAAATGGGGCGGTGTATAAGTGAGAGTTTACTGTATTACACCTATGGTAAACGTTGTTTGTTAAAAAAAATTTTTCGTTTTCTTTTAGCTATTGTATGAAAAATAAACGAGAATGTACTGCATTAAACTTATTTTTTTTAGAGGTTGACTCCTGCTCCGCTCGGGTTTGAAATTCAGCAAGGGCGTATATAAGGGAGGAGCACAGGGAACCCGGGCCGCTCCCAAAATTGTGAAAAATTTAAATCTTTGTAATTATTATTTGCTTTAGGATTGTTCTTCCTAGATACGTCCTTTCTTATTAACGCTCCTAAGACGCAAGGACATACAAGGGAAGCTCGGTCCCTTTCCACAATCAGGCAAAGAATTTAAAATAAGGTTTAATTATTCGGTTAAGGTTTAGTTGTTCGCAAATGAATTCGGATCTTTTAGCTCAAAAAAAAAAGAGAGAAAGAAAATGAGGAGAGAAGCTCAATTGAAAATGTTCCAGGAAGAACTCAAGACCTTTTTCCCCTCTATTCCCAAAATGGTCCACAGGTGTCCCCGAGTTTGAAAGGGGTCCATATACACGAAAGAAAAAATTTGGGGGTCCATGAGATGCAAATAGGGGTCCATGGACCAGGGTCAGTTAGTTGCAAAAAATCTGAATCACAAAATGCATAAAACGCAACAATTTTTAATAAATGCTAAAAAGAAAATTCGCAACAATGCATTAAATTTCTAAATTATTTGTGCAATTGTCTGAAGAAAATGATGAAAACTTAAATCAATTACTTCTTTACGTTGACATATGCTTGTTTTCAAAAGGATCATGTTTGACAAGGTTTTTATTATTATTTTTGAAAAAACTTTTTGACAATGATTAAGAGCTTCTGGATGGAAAAGATCCCGGTTAAAAAGACAATGTACTCAAATGGAAACCAGATATTATTTATTTTAACAGGTTTATTCTCTAAATTTAATGCTGTTTAATGAGACTTGCGTTCAACAATGAAATATTATTCACACAGACTTTTTGGACAATGACTGGAGATATTTTATGTTGACTATCAATCCGTATGATAACATTGAATAATCAACTGTCATTTTACAACAGCTGATTGGAATAAGTACTGATGAACTTACAGTACAGTTCAGAGAACGGTACCAGTATTTCTGGTTTCAGAAAGACATACCTATAACTTATTTTACCTTATGAAATATTGCAAGACAGTTTCTGTAAGCATTTACATCTTCATACCTCGTTTAAAAATATTTCAGTTACCAATTTAGTCACAAAAACAAGAAAAAGATTAGCAATTTATGTAAAAATATTAGTTCATTAACGTTTTGTGCCATTATCATTATGAAAGTATGAAAAAAAAAAGCTAAATTTTAGTTTTTTTATTACTCTGCAGTAAAACTGTCAAAATGAACATTTTAGAAAGTTTTTCAGACATTTAAGAAGTTTATTGTTTAAAAATTAATAGTAAAAGAGCCCTCAAAGTATTGGGTAAATTTCTGATTTATCTCGTTATATTTCCATACATCTTGCTTTTATCTGGTTGTTTTAGAACATCTATCATGAAACTTAACTATCTAATTTTCGGTTTTCGAACACTGGAGTTCTATTATTTCAGTGCCTGACTAGTTTTGGATCAACCCCTAGGAAGGGGGCCTACGAGAAACTGGAAAACTCACCAAGGGGTCCATGAAACAAAAAAGTTTGGGAACCCCTGCTACTATACTTCGCAGCAGTTTAACTTGGCAGTGACGTCACTACGGGCGGAGCCAATAAGAGCTCACAAGCAGTCAGCGGTCTCTTCTAATTCGCCAAGTAGGCTGTGACGTTTTATCTAGCTCGTTTTTCATAGGATAACGTCACGCTGTTGGCTCCGCCCATAGTGACGTCACTGCCAAGTTAAACTGCTGCGAAGTATAACACGATACAGAACGAAAACGAAAATCAGGAATTCTCACCACGAAACTCAGCGAAGGTTGCACCACTCAATAATAAGGTGGTGCTTTTATGCAGTGGCGTATATATGTTAAAATTTTGGAGGGGGCCCATATGACCAGGGTTAGCCTCCACCCCACTTGGTTTTTCTTTTCGAAATCTAAATTTATTAGACTGCTGCAATGCCAGGTCTTCAATTTTTCGGAGATGGATCAATTTTTCAGAGGTGATAAAGAAAGGGAAAAGGGGATGGAACTTCTTTCTCAAAATTGAAATTAATTTTAGACTAAGTTTGGTGATGTTAGGGGTTCAGGGCTTTCTTTGGAAATTTTCTGAAATTAAAGCTTTAAAAATGCAATTTTAAGCTATCTGTGTTCTGGTGACATAAAAGGAATAGGGAGGAATCAAGGAATCCCTTTGGAAACTTTTCGACACTGCAGTTTCAATTTTGGTCATGTTTGATAATGATAGAGAGCACAATGGGTTGTTATTTTTATTTTAATTAATTTTTTTCATTCTCTTTCCTTCTTTTTTATGCCAACCGAATAACGTTTAATTACAAAACAAAACAAAAAAAAATGTTGATTTTGGGAGGGGCCCGGGCTCCCTGAGGCCAACTCTTACATACGCCCTTGCTTTTATGGGTATTTGCCTTTTTATTGGAGTTACTCCCGTTCTTGGGGGATCTTCGTGGCATTTGAAGATGGTGCACTTCCGTGTGATGGTAAGCATTGAATATAACTTCAAAAGAGCAATGGACCCTTTAAAAGTACATTTTTAAACCTTGAGTTGCAAAAAATATTTGAGAGCGGGCATCCCTCCGCCTTCCCCCTTGTTTTTCAACCAATAACTTAAACTAAAAGTTGCTCTTTTGAAACTATTATATTACAAAATTTCAGAGGACAGTTCTTGAAACCTGACTCTTCTCCTAGCGTACTAACTTAAATGCGTTTTACGGACATCAATATTTCCGGAGGAGGATCCATAAATTACCATCCTCCCCTTAATATTAATATCGAAGATAGTCTAAAACTGCACTTTTAATATTCAAAACCACTTTAAAGATCCCTAACTACCTCCTGCCACAAAATTTCGTTTTTAAACTTCGAAAACCTTTCAGGGGAGGATCCTCGACCTCTTTCCCGAAAATAGCATAAATTGATAGCAATCTCTATCTCTATCTCTACTAATAATAAAGTTGAAGGTGGGTCTTTCTTTCTTTCTTTCTGTCTGTTACGCGCATAACGCCAAAACTGTTTGGTCGATTTTCATACCACTTGGCACAAAATTAGTTTGTAGCAGTAGTTATGCACCTCGAAGCGATTTTTCGAAAATTCCATTTCGTTCTTTGTCTATTCGAATTCTTAGCGGAAATTCGATAAAATAGGGAAGAAATATTTCATACACATTTTCAAGTCTTATGTCATTTGAAAGCTTGAAATTTTCTGCACAAAATGAAGTTTTTTCGAAGTTTCTACGATCATCAGGAGAGCTGTAACAATTGTTTTTAGAATCAAAGGCCTAAGACTGCAGTTAGGATGCTATGATCGAGCTGTGGGTGTATCTGCTACAGTTCTGCCTCAGCCCTGGCTTACGGGCGGTAACTCATTGCACATTACCCAGCTTTAGCCTTCAAATTTCGAGTTGAGCCGCGCCATAGTTTGCGGACGCTCGCTGGTAAGATATATTCATTTTATCTACCAGTTTGTTGGCTATCTTAGCTACAATAAGAGGATTTTTGCCTCCGGCTCGATCATTGGCTATTCCTAACTGAGGAGCCCATAATAAGGGCGAAACTGCAGTCTTAGGATGCTATGATCGAGCTGTAGGTGCATTTGCTAGTTCTGCCTCAGCCCTGGCTTACGGGCGGTAACTCATTGCACATTAGTGGCCACATTTTCAATTTTTCTGAGATGGTGTGGGACAAAGACTTTAAGGCACTATTCGTCTTCCAGCAGTATTCTTTACCAAGTTTTATTTATTTATTTTTAATTGCAGAAAAAGGGAGAATTCATAAAAACGTAAAAAAAGTTTTCTACTGGGAAACTCATTATGTGCAACTTTTCACTTGGAATTAAAATGAATACTAAAATATACAAGTCTTAAAACACCAAATTTTATACATCAGAGGAAGGATGGAAGCATTGAGGCATCGGTCGAAGTTACCCGGAAATGTTTCGAAATTGAAGTTGTGAAAACGCTCTTTTAACCTATTTCCGGGTATTAGATAAATCTTCGGAGGAGATTTTATCACTAAGACACACTATTATAATTAGATTCTCTATTCTTATGTGTTTTTTAAAAGGTGAGGCGATGAGTTTTCAGTTGCTTTTCAGTCACGTTCAAACCCCACTGTATCTCACGATTACTGTTGAAGAGTTGTCAGAAAGTGAAAATTCTAAGCGGTTAGATGACATGGCAAGGTCTTAAAGTATAAATCCCAACAAGCATGTATGGAACTTTCATTGGAGATGCTTAGCAGCAGGTAATTTACTGCCATAACGATTTTCAATAAAGTTTATTTGTATACTTTTTATTTCTTTCCTGGGATGTATTGCTAATGTTATCCATGTTCTTGCGTCTTGGGCGATATTATGGTATTATTTGCTTTGATTTAGAAAGCTTTTGTGAAACGTTATACCTGAGAAAATCGTCTCCCCCTTAATTTTTGCACATCAGTATAGCTTTGGGGCCACACACTATAGGCTCCTCCCATTTACTGTTAGAACTAGACAATCCTTCTGCAATCTCAAAAGATTTTTGGCGTTGAAATTTTGTGTGGATTTTGTTATGCAAAAGATTTTGCCCTTATTGGAAGTCAAGGCGTTTCTGTAAAATCATGTTAAGTAGGATAGGTTGGTGGTAGTAGGGCTGGACCATATACTGATTTATCATCATATATGGATTTATTTGCTGTCATGGTAACAATATTCAGATTTTTATCTGTCTGATGTATCGTTGGATGGGACTATGTTACAATCTAATTAAAAAAATGAATTAAAAATCCATCTTCCAGTTTTTGCATTTTGTAGAAAAAAATTAGTTTTTCACCAATTTTGGCACTAAAAAGATTTTTGTGGAATGCGACACTATGTTTAAAACGAGGAAGTAGCTTGCAGTAGGAAGACATCCGCGGGCCGTCTTCCCATTCCAAAAAGATATGGTACAGTAACCCCTCGTTATATCGCGCTTTTCAGGGGACAAGAAAAAAGCGTGATGTATCCGAAAGCGCAATATAACCGAAGTCATTAAAAATAGTTTTCTATCCAGCATGCAAGTAAATTATACGTGCAATTCATATATTCGAACATTAGATTTTTTTTCAGTCAAAAGTAACAAAAAAATATAACTTACCGCTGTTACAATGTGCAGGTCTTCAAAAACATGTATACAGACATAAAATTAACCTATTGTTTTGGTGAAATAAGAAAAACTAAAAGGCAGTCAGGGAAGGGGCGTGTGTTTTCTTGACACTTACCAGATGCGTTTAACTCATTGTATCAATACAAAAGAAAGTGTTCAGTAGTTTCCAAACTGTCTCTGCAGTATGCAAGTTTGGGTGACAGGAATTTGGATTAACCTTCGTTTTGTTCATTGATGACAAAACAAATGAGAAAGAGACCTTTTCTGAGCACCTTACATATTTTCTCAAAAATGGTTTCGAACTAAAAGTTTTGTTTTTTGGGGAGACAAAAGAAAAGAGCGATATATCCGAATGAGCAATATAACGAGGGGCTACTGTATTTTGGAGGTCATTTTTATTTTCTGAAAGAAAACAATTTGTATCATCTTTCGATATCGAAACAAAGACATCTGAGCTAGAATAACATATCTTTTCGTCTCAAAATTCATTTTTTTTTTGATATGACTAATGAAGCATAAATTTCGGAATTTGGGGTGTTTTAGGGAATATCGGTTTTTAAGAAAACCAATATTCTCACGTGGGTCCCCTTGCTTTAGCCGTTAGGACAGAACAAATTGCTGGAATAGAAACTTAGAGAAGCACTATATCTGTTTCTAATAGTTAAAACTGACATGACTGAGAGTACCAAATATGAGGATTCAGAAGACTACTGTTACTTCTGTCAAAATAAAGCAGCAATGATAAAATAATGAGTTTATTGTAACAATTAAATAAAAACTTACAAAATATAACTGGAAATATACTTATAAATAAATATATTTCAGTTAATGAAAATAAGGTACTTTTTACATTCTATACAATAAATATGATTTACATAAATATTTGTACATTATGTATTTTCATACAAAAATATATATAGTTTTAAAAATAGTAAAATTAACTTTCGAGACCTAGAGCTTGACTAATCTGAAGCATGTATTTTGGCTTTAAAGGCAACAGAAATTGTCTTTCATCTGGTATTCTTTCACACTGAAATAAATAAATGAATATAATTTTTTTTATTCATATTGCAAAAATAATGCTGAAATACAGGGTGTCCACTCCAATCGTGGACCAATAGCTAATTTCTAAACCGTTAGAGATAAGCATATAGTTTATTTAGGAAAAAATCTCCAAATTATGAAAGGAATTTTGGGTCTATTCAATGTTTTTCAAAAAATCAAATTTTGAAAGAGTTACGAAATTTAAATTTTTATACAGCCCCCCAGTCCTATCAATCATATTTAGTAAAACATTCTTGTCACTGTAACGTTTAAAACTAAAAAAAAATCACTGTTCTACCACAAAAATTGACCGAGTTATGACGTTTTGAAAAATCAAGATTTTGAAGGATTTCATGACGTCATCGAGCGATCGCTTAAAGGGACCGTATGCGAAATCCTTCAAAATCTTGAATTTTCAAAACGTCATAACTCGGTCAATTTTTATGATAGAACAGTGATTTTTTTTTAGTTTTAAACGTTACAGTGACAAGAATGTTTTACTAAGAATGATTGATAGGAGTGGGGGGCTGTATAAAAATTTAAATTTCGTAACTCTTTCAAAATTTGATTTTTTGAAAAACATTGAATAGACCCAAAATTCCTTTCGTAATTTGGAGATTTTTTCCTAAATGAACTATATGCTTATCTCTAACGGTTAAGAAATTAGCTATTGGTCCACGATAGGAGTGAACACCCTGTAAAATTATAAATAATGGAATGAAGAATAAAATTTACACAAGATTTTTCATTGAAAGTTTCTTAAGTATGAAGTACCTGCATGGTTATGCCTTCTTCCCCTCAATATTTCCCAAGCCCATGATATGTCACTTTTGTCACAGAAAATATATCAAATGCAATGGAACCAGGAGTACCCCATCAGTGGCGTACTCAGGGGGTGGGCTGACTGAAATTTTCAAACTGTTAATTATTCAAAATTAATTTTTTTTTTTTTTTAAAGAAAATTTAGAAAAGGAAATTACTTCCGAAAATTGAGGGGGAAAAAGTCATACCTAAGTTTAAGAAAAAGAATGAATTCGATTTTTATCAAAAATAATTTTTCTTTCCTCCTAACATTTTCCCTTTTCTTTGGCTTTTTTTCCGCTTCAAAAACGGTTATATTTCGGATGATGCCTTCACACTTGCTTCAAGGTCAAAACACCCTGCGGTGGTATACATATAGCCTTTGTCACAGAACATGAAAGTAACTGGGAAGGTGTGAAATCGGTGGCCAGTTGTATTTTCTTCTGGGGAAGGTCAGAAGAGATAAAAACGGAACTGACAAGTGATAAGAGCTTCGACCCCTGTTTTTTCCCCATTCCTTTGCAAATCGTCAACAGAATGTAGTAGCAAGAACGAAACAAACAAAAAAAAAGGGCCAAGTATTGTTGGAAGAGGTACACCTGTTATTTGTCTCTTCCCAGAACAGATCCTTTTAAACCAAGCTAATAGACTGCTTTTGTTGAAGAACAGTGTTTACTTTGTATTTTTATTTTTTCAAAATACCACACCTCTGTAAGGAATAGAGGGATAGAAAAATTCTAGAAAAATAAGTCAAAGGGTTTGGGGGGAGGGGGGACAGTTCAATTACGGAGGATGGGATTAGGAGTTTTTCAAAGAGAAATTCTTGGAATCATGGTAAAAGAGGTAGCGGGGGGGGGGGGGGGGTAAATTCTCGTGTTCCACTGCTACCGAGATCCAAGTCAGAATTTGTTTCCATTCAGTACGGTGTCAGAGTATTAGTTAGTTAGTTAGTTTATGCGAGTCAAATATGGAGCACGAGAAGCGGAAAATTATGAAGCGGAGTCAAACAAGCTTGAATGATTTTTTTAAAAAACCTAAATTATCACATGACCCACAAACTTCTGTTATTGAAAAACAGAAAACAAATGAAGACGTCAGAAACGACCAGTTACCTGTGGAGGAGAAACGCTTAAATGACATTTCCAGTTATGTCAATCAAAAATTGTCAAACGAAGAAAAACTCAAAGCTTTTGCCGAGTTGTGGGAGCCAAATAATAAATACGTTTTCCGGCGGAGGACTGTGGTCGCTTTAAATGACATTTTCAACTGAATTGGCTGATACAGTTCAAATGGTTGGCCTATTCTGATCAAGCAAAAGGAGCATTCTGCAAGTTCTGTGTGCTTTTTCGTAGCGAGGATACAGTTGGTAAAGGAAAACATGTAATGGTTGGTAACCTTGTATCCAAACCATGCAAAAATTTGAAAGATAGTTTAGAAATATTCCGAAATCATGAACGCACAAACTATCATCAAACGTGTATGCTAACTGCAGATAACATTCGATCCATTGTAGAAAAAGAGACGGAAGATATTGCTGTCCAAGTTGACAACCAAAGGAAAGTTGCTGCAAGAAAAAACTGAGCAGCACTTGTTCCTATTGTTCAAGCTATTAGACTTTGTGGGAAGCAGCAAATACTAGAGATGGAACGAAGCTTCGGCCGGGCCGAAGCTTCGGCCAATTTGCCGAAGCTTCGGTCTGGCCGAAGCATGAGTTGTGATTCGGCCGCTTCGGCTGCTTCGGCCTGAAATTTATGCAGCGAATGAAAGACAAGTAAAAAAGAATGTATGATAGGGTAAGTGCTCCAGTAGTCGGCCAGTCTCCAGTAGTTGGCCACAATGACATAAAACTCCTCATAAATAGTACATTTTTAATTCAAAATCAGGTATGACGCATTCACACATACATGTACTTATCCTCAATCATCAACCAGTAGCAGTTAAGTTTCGGGTACTTTTTCTTGAATAAAAAATGAGTCATTTCATTTTGAATGGTGTGCCCGTCATCCAAGATTGCGATTCTGCTTATTTTTCAGGTAAGATGATTCTGTGGCCGACTACTGGAGCATTTACTAGTGTTGACAACAGCTTGGATTTTAACATAATTTTTTTTTTAAATTTCTGAAACAAGTAGATGATTCACTATCAGAAAGGTTCATCCTAAAGTTTTACCTTGTTTTTGTTACTGTATTGATAGCTGAAAGTTCTAGGTTAGCCAAGATCAACAAAAGATCTTTTAAATGGCCGACTACTGGTGCTTTTACCCTACTATTTTTTTTGAATTCACCAAAAACTGAAGCATTTTGCATTAAGAATATTAAGATAAAAAAAACACAACGTAAATAGTAGTAGATTGGGTAGTTCTATGGTATAATACATGATCATATCAGTTGTTTTATTATAAAACATCAACTGAACTGCAGACTGAGCTTTTCATGTTTCAAAGTAGAGCTTCCGACTACTAATTTGCAATACAAAAATAGTAATGTTGTCTTTTCTTGTACTAGCAGTACAAAGCAAAACAAAACAAGAAAACTTTTAATTAGTGAGATAAATTTAAGAATGACTCAGTAAGCTGAAAATGTTGTGTAATACTAAGAATATTAAAATAAAAACAACCAAAATAAAAATGAACTTTAATTAATGAAATCAATTTAAGAATGCCACAGTAAGCTGAAAATATTGTGTAACGCTAAGAATATTAAAACATATGGAGAAAAGTATAAAACTCTACGCATTTATTATGCATTTAATCCAAAAACTTAAACATGTGCGCCAGCCGAAGCTTCGGCCGAAGCTTCGGCTATTAGTTGGCCGAAGCTTCGGTATTCGGCGCTTCGGCCAAATGCCGCTTCGTTCCATCTCTAGCAAATACCTTTGAGAGGTCACCAAGATTCTGGTCGCATCACACTAGAAGATCCTGAAAAGAACGACGGTAATTTTCGTGCTCTTCTGAGGTATCGGGCAGCTGGCGTCGATGATGATTTGAGGCAGCATTTACTGATGAGTTCAGGAAACGCTATGTACACCAGTCCACGTATACAAAATGAAATGATTACGACATTTGGAGAAATGATCCAAGAGAAAATCAGAGGAAGAGTCCAAAAATCCGGATTATTTTCAGTTTTAGTGGACGAAACAACAGATATCGCTCGTATCCAGCAATTTTCACTGTGTGTCCGGTACCTGGAACATGAGACAGCGAGTGTGAGGGAGGATTTCCTATGCTTTGTTCCTGTATACGATGTTACCGGGAAAGGACTATGTACCACAATTCAGAAAACTTTAAGCAATCTTGGATTTGATTTGCATAATGTCCGTGGTCAGGGTTATGACGGTGCTGCAGCAATGCGAGGAGAATTCCGTGGAGTTCAAGCTATAATGCAGCAAACTCACCCAAAGGCTTTATACACGCATTGCGAATCACATTCCTTAAATCTGTGTTTATCCGATGGCTGCAAAAATAGAGACATTCGGAATATGTTCGCAATTTTATCGCAGATATGCGAATTTTTCAGATCTTCAATAAAGCGATCAGAAATTTTAAAGAAATGGATTAAGACGAAAAATCCCGAAACAAATATTACAAAATTGAAAACAATGTGTGAGACGCGATGGGTGTTGAGGCACGAAGCAATTTTGTTGTTTAAGGAAAATGTATGCGCAGTCGTCTCTGCTCTGGAAGAAATCGGAGAGGAAGCTTCAACAAAAGATAGCAGCAAAGCACACAGTCTGCTTAACAACGTGTGCAATTTTAGTTTTTTAATATCTTTAATTGTAGCCTCTAAACTCCTTTCTTACACATACAATCTTTCAGAGTACTTGCAGTTAAAAAATCTAGACTTAGTCAACGCGTTAGATATGGTCGCTAGCGTTAGCAATCTATTACAAAAAATAAGAGACGATGCGGAAATGAAGTTTAAAAAATTTTTTGAAGAAGTACAATCTCTTGCTCAGGACTTGAATGTTATTGAAAGTATTCCAAGAGTATGCAACGCACAAAAATACAGGAAAAATGTGCCTTATACGACAGCAGAAGAGTATTTCAGAAGAGCAGTATTCATTCCATTCCTGGATGACATTCTCCAATCCTTAGATGAGCGATTTCTGTCACATCAGGAAATTTTAAAAGCGTTTAAGTGTATGCTTCCACAGAATGTTCACCAGGAAAACTTTTCATCAATCGAAAGTTTAATTAACTTGTACCGAAGCGATTTGTCTGGTTATCAAGAAGTTATAGAAGCAGAATTTGAGCTTTGGAAAAAAAAGTGGTGCTCCATCGATCTTTCCCTCAGACCTTCTTCAGGAATCGACGCAATTGCTAAGTGCCCAAAAGATATGTTTCCAAACATTTATACGCTGTTGAAAATTTTGTGCATATTGCCAGTGTCAATTGCGACAGCTGAATGTAGTTTTTCGACTTTGCGTTCATTAAAAACTTACTTAAGGAACTCAATTAGTGAAAATAGACTAAACGGACTTGCACTTCTCTCTATACACAGGGATATAAACGTCTCCGACGATGAACTTTTGGATGAATTTGCAAAAAAATCTAGAAAGCTGGATCTGATATTGTAAAATGTAAGTTTTAGATTTTTTTTTAAAAATATTATAAAATTTTTTAGAAGTTATTATATGTGAAGCGCATGTAAATAAATAGAAATTTTGAATATTCGTAACATATCTGAGAAAATAAATTGAATGAAATATAATTAAAAAACTAAGATATGAAAATGTTTTTAAATTGCATTTTGCATTAGCTTTTTTTTTGTATTTTTTCCTTATAAATCTCTAATTTTTGGTGCCCCCCCCCCCCCCATCTCAAATTGTCTCAGCTCAGCCCCCGCCGAAACGATTTGTCTGCGTACGCCACTGACCCCAATAGAAAATTAGTCACTATGGTCTGACAAGAAATTTTCTTTTCAGGCAAATTTTGACAGACAATGCCGAAAAACTGGAGGCAATATCGCAATTTTATTTTATCTTTTATTAAAGATGCCTAATGTTTATTCTTGTTTGATGTAAGCATTTATGCTCCATCTCTTCCCAAAACTTAAGTTTGGGGGTTGCCCCCATCTGGAACATTAAAAATATTTCTTTTTGTTTTTATGGCAGGAATTCAAGTGAAACAGGCGATCGCAAATTGCAATCGCTACTGGAAGTCGAATTACATTAGAACGTTTCTTGACAAAAATATAGTGACGTCAGCGTGACGTTAGCCTATGAAAAACGAGCTAGATAAAACGTCACAGCCTACTTGGCAAATAAGAGGAGATCGCTGACTGCTTGTGAGCTCTTATTGGCTCCACCCGTAGCAACTCACCATTGCAATCGCAAATTCCCAAATTTAGATAAGTTGCAAACGCTATAAATGCTAATTGCAAGAATGCAACTTAACTTGGCACTGACGTCACTACGGGTGGAGCCAATAAGAGCTCACAAGCAGTCAGCAATCTCCTCTTATTCGCCAAGTAGGCTGTGACGTTTTATCTAGCTCGTTTTTCATAGGCGAACGTCACGCTGACGTCACGATGTTTTTGTCAAGAAACGTTGTAATGTAATTCGACTTCCAGTAGCGATTGCAATTTGCGATCGCCTGTTTCACTTGAATTCCTGCCTATGTCCTTAGAGCTGGAGCTTTGATTGGTACAATATTGCTGAACATTTAGTAAGTAGCACGTAAGCATGGAGGGGAGGAGGGACAGTGAATTAAATCAGTTTTCAGTGTATTTAGTTCATTAACTGATATAAACACAGGAGGATTTTCCTGAAAATGGATTAAACCTTCAAAATATAATTGCGTAAAATTAACAATAACAAGCACGGATAATATCTGATACATTTGAAAATTTGGTATTATTTAATGATTATTAGTAAAATAAAAAATAATTAAAACAAATTTGTTGTAGTGGTAACTAAAGTAGTAGTAAATAATCTAAATGTGGCATCCCTTCTTTTGCCTCGCACCAATTTTATCTTAGAAATTTTAAAACAACGTTACTTATTGCTGTAGAGTCTCGACTTAAGCGAGGGACGTACTCCAAGACCCCTTACGTAAGTCAAAATTTCATGTTGTGAAATTAGGGATAAATATGAGTTTTTGAAAGACATATCCAGTTATTTTAAACACTTATAAACCACCCTCACATTGCTTTAAAAACCATTTTTTTAACTAAATGTTACCATTTCCGTCATAAAGTAATAAATAAATACTGCATTGACAAATAAATGACATTCAACTAAATATTGCATAGTATTGCAAATGCACAATATTGTCAGCAGGCTAGAAAGCTGAGGAGTAAAGTACAAAAATTTTATGTTTCGAGCAAGGAATTCATAGTAACGCTGGGGTACACTTCTCCTGAACCCGGCAACAGAACTTGCTTCAACAACCTGTGATGCAGATCGAAAAAGTCAAAAATGGTCTGCAAGATGAAGTGACATTACATTAAATGAAAAATCTAAACCAGCACTGAGAAATGCTTAAAAATAAGAAACTAAAGTTAAAAACGACTAGATCATACTATCAGTGGATTATACCCAGAAAATACGTACAAATCTTCACTTGCTAAAATGCAAGATTATTTTATCTTAAATATTTTTAACATTTTTTCCGATCTAAGAAATATTTTGCAGAACTTCTCAATAATATGTGACATAGGTCTGTTTCTGTTACCAGGCTCATGAAAAACTTATGCGATATCACCTTGCGGCACACCAACTGTGTGTACATTGCACATGGTTTGTATATATTTGCTAAAAATGTCCATTTTAGGAAATATTCAAACACAACTAAGTAGAATTAGCATGCTTTCATGAGAAATCCAGTTTTCAATCAAAACAAATACATTTATTACTTGAAATATTATTCCCAAACCTTTTTCCTCGTAAATAAGTAATAGGAAGTTGCACCGGTTCATTCGGGCACTACTATGTCCTTGGCGCTGATGCCTCATAATTGAAACACAGCCATTTTTAAATAATGCACAAAATTAATATTCTTACATTTGAATGAGTGTTATTCTTTGACTTCAGTGGAGGAATATTTGCAACAGGTACGTGAAATTCCACATCTTCTATTTTAGACTCGAACTCCCACGGCTTTTGCCTCGACTTCCATAGCAGAGGGAATAAATGTCCTTCGGTTGTAAAAACGTAGTGACTGGCCATTTTATTTACAGGATTCTCCACATCAAAAAGCTGAAAATACAAAAAAAAAAAAAAAATTCTGAGCACAACATCGCACTACCATTTCTGATAGTTTTTAAATTGCTTTGCTTTGATTTATTAACAAATCTTTCTAAAAAAATCATAAAATAAGTTTTTTGTTCAAACTTTTGAACAAACAAAGGTAATTATTTACTAAAAAAAAGCAACCTTTAATGGTAAAGCACCAGACATGCGTAATCATTAGCTCCTAATCTTAGGATTTTGTAATATAAAATATTGCATGTAATTAACATTAGCTAACAATAAACTGACATTCAAAGAATCAAAGCAGTGACCAGCTCAGTAAAAAATGCCTAAATAATATTTAGAGAAGATTAAGCTTACCAAATATAAATATTTACAGGTTTCACTAAGAAAAAAACTTTCCATTCTATCTTCTAGTGTCTTGTCTTGCACATTATGTATTGTTGCATATCCACACCTATTTATAGAATTTGAAAAATACATTAATGTATGTATTTATGTATGTACATATACTAATACTTAAAGTATACAGACTCAATAAAAAAATATTAAGTAAAATAAGACGTTTCACTGAAATTACACAGGGTGATTCAAAAAAATATATATATTTACAAATTGACATGGCAGGTCAGTAATACAACGAGGATTAAAAAAATTGCATGGGGACAGAGGGTTGCAACTTTTTTTTTTTTTTTCAATTTTTTAATTCTACTTTCAGACAGCTGTCAAAGCCACTGTGTCAGTTGGTTAGACAAAAACGATGGTTTCAAACTAAGCCACCATGCTATAAGGGTTACTTCAAAAATTAATACGACAAAACATGCACCATTTTTTTTTAAGCTTAATAGTTTTTAAAGATAATAAATTATTCCTATTGGCACCAAAATATATTTTCAAATTGAATGTTTATACAACACTGAGCCTGCCCTTTGAATTTAAAAAGATTTCCGTCTTGTAAATGTTTCTTGCTAAAGATAGCAATCGAGAAAATTCTACTATAGCCGTGGAAACTTTTAAAATTTACCATGATAAACACTAACAATGATTACCCTCCTTACTAGAAAATGCCTTTACAACTGATCAAGAAAAAGTTAAAAAAATAATCAACTTATTTAAAAAAGCAAAATGAACTATTCTGCTGTCTCCTTAAAACAGAAGGGAAATATTACTAAAAAAACCAAAAAGAGGAAGGAAATTTGAGAATTAAAAAAAAAACTTAACAAAAGGAAAAAAACTTCTCAAACGAAAATATACAAGCAGACTTGCAAAAGCAGAATCATACAAAATGAGCAAAATCAAACAAAAAGTTAAGTTGTAGTAAATATCATCTCATTCAGAAGTGCTGAAAACAATACAATTTTAATTCACAACTTTTACTCTTTAACACAATAGATCACTGGGAAAACAAGTTACTGCATAATTTCCACAATCATGACATACTTACTCTGCTTTGGAATATTTGTTTATGCTCTCAATGATTTCTTGACCCACGTGAAGATAAAAAGGATTTTTAGTAGCTTGATACAGCAGATATGTCGACTCAATAAGCTCAGGACGCAAAGGATAGAAGGCTAAATCAGGACTTATCCTTTGCCAATTGAATCTCTCGGGCAAGGCACCAAAACGTCGCCATATTGAATAATATAAAGCGTGAGCACAGATAGCTTCTTCAATATCTCCAGTCAGCACCTGGAAATACGTTACAAAAATGGAACTATTAAAAATGTCAAATTCTGTACTACATTTTCATGTTTGTTTTTTGTTCATACATCATTTTTAAACAATCATTAAAGCCTTGTGGGTCTTTATTAAAGGAAAGTGATCAATTTTTTTTAAGTTGGAATTCTTGGAGACACAAATATCAAGTGAAAGTTAAAATAAGTTATAGCCTCAAATTCAATTTATTGTAATTGTAACCAACAAAGGTTTCATTATTTACAAAAAAACAACAATAGTAAAAAAAAATACTGCAACAAAAACAGTATACAAAGTGAAGTTAGATTACAATTTGTTCATTAAGAAACTATTTTTTATTTAAAGATTTGATTCATTAAATAAAAAATTAAATTTGGTTAAAAAAAGAAAGAAAAAGAAAAGAAAAATTACCTGTATGCCAGCAAAAGCAGCCTGCAGGGAATCAATCCATAGAGTTAACGTACTCCCATCTATCATATTTACATTGACATAAAGAGGATGTTCGCCATAACCTTGATTACAATGAGGTCTCCTAAAAATTAAACTATTCTTAAATTTTCTGTGAAATGTGTAGCACATAATTTTAGATCAAATCAAAATACACAAATGTTCATTAACATAAAAAAATAGCAAGTTTTACATTTATTGAAAATAAGTTAATAATCTGAGAAACCAAATTCAAAAACATTCATTGAAATGAACATTTATTGAAGGACAACAAACGTTTTGAAGTTTAAATAACATCTGTTCCAATAACTTCATGTTACATTTTTAAAAAAATTCACAGAAAAGTTTGATTAACCTCCCTTCTTTTTTTTTTTCAAATTTGATAAAACAAAGAAGCACAATAAGAATTTGATGCAAACATACTTTTAAAAATTTTGAAAGTATTTTTTAGAAAATGAGAAAAAAACACACAAGCACGCCTTTAAAAAAAAGTTTTCAAACATGACAGGACAAAAACAAGAAAAATATTGACGCATGGAATTTTGAAGAAAAACAATTCTCAATATTTTCTACAGCAACTAAAAGAAAACTGTGAAGATAATGAGAAAATTTTGAGACTGGTTGGAAAGTCAGCAAACTGATCTTAATTACTACCTAAAACTTTTTAGTTTTGATCAAACGAAAAGCTAACTCCACATATTCATCATGTATAACAACCATGGTTATCATATTACCAATACGTTGACTAACACTTATCGCCCCCTCCCCCCTTCTTCCTCGAAAAAACCACAAATTGGCTCAAGTGAACATCGATATTATTAAAAATATTAGCACCTAACTTTAATTTAAAGTAAAATATATGCAATAAAACAATTATAACCAATCTATTTTAAACTAAAAATATTAATTAATGAGTAAAATACCTTCAAATATTTTTTTTTTCTTTCACAAAGTGAACTGATATAAACATTTGAAGGGTAACTTTAAAGTTAGATCATCAACGGACTTTTCAAAAAACAGAAGTATATTTTTCAAAAAAATATTTTCTTTTCTACACTGGAATCTGGGGGAATTAAAATCACTGAAACTAAAAATTTGACGGAAAATAAATTCAAAATCTGAAAATTCATAAAATTGATAAGGAATGACAAAATACTTCCTAAGGTTCATCCGCGGTGCAAGAAGGAAGTTCTTGAACTTTTTTTTGTGTCTTTTTTAACTTGGGATTAATTGTCTGAACTCTGAACAACCGGTTTCGGATTTATTTACACAATTCCGGTTTCCTCTTTTTATATCCCACTCTTTAATACCCAACGCCCCCTATCGCCCCTGTGAAAAGTCAAATCGCCCCTTGGTTGGGAACCACTGGTTTAAATAAAAACTAATCTAATAATAAAAATAACCAATCGATTTAAAAATAAAAAAACATACGCACCCTTTTCTCATGTATCTTTTAATTGTATGATATGTCTCATTAAACATGTTAAAATCCTCCTTTTCACCAAACAAGATATAAGACTATGGGGGAAAAAAACATATTTCAGAAAAATACACAAGGAAATAATTACAAGAATTTTAATCTGAAAAGTCATTTTGTTTTCTTAATTTACAAACTACATTTTAAAAAAATGATTACAATAAAACTATAGCAGCAACAAGTTTTAAGAAATTTCAATTGAAGTAAGGTTCTGAAAGCTTGTACAAATTAAGAATTTATAACTGTTACTCCATGTAATTTTACACAAAGCTAAGGTTTTTTTTTAAAACAGCTCATTCAATACATGTTGTAGCGACTTCCCCTATACATAACTGCCTCAATGTCCGATTCAAGATAGAGAAATATGATTTTCTTTTTAACAGGCAATACTTGAGTGAAAGTCTAACTTGGCTCAGGCCAACAGCACCATAAATCAACATTTTAATGCTTTTTATTCAGAACAGAATCCCTATGCTGCATTTACTAAGGTCCCTAAAGCAGAATAACTTGTGATGTTCCGCAACGTAAAATCATTTGACCACAATTGTTCTGCAAGTACTTTAAGCACTGTACAGTGCACGTAGAAACATAACAGTTTTCAAAAACCATGATCCTGAAATCAATACGGTTTCATACAGGACTTTGAAAGGAGTATTTGTTCAGTACTCAGTTTTACTGCAGAAAAAATCCTAAACTTAAAATTCCAGCCACACATTCTTGACAGAAAATGTAAAACCCTTCACTATGTCTGTTCCTTCAAACATCAAAGAGCTCTGAGTGCTTTGACACTGCTTCAGAAGCAATGTTTTCACTCAGAATAACAGCACATGGCCAATAATGAGACCAAGTCTCGGAGGCAGGACGCAATAAGGGCATAAAACAGGTATAGTCAAACATAATTTTCTGTAAATATCTTTTTACTAAACATGTAATTTCATGAAAATTTTGCAGATTTTGTCCAGCTTGAACTACATTTAAAGTTCCTGCAAATGTCGCAAAAAAAATGGACTTTTTGATTTTCTGCCTAATAAGCATTTAATTTTTTTTTTCTAATTTGAAGTAATCTGCAGAAATTGTTCTGAATTTCTGCAAAATTGTATCTTTAGTTAGAAAACTGCCTTTTCTGCAGCATAGGGATTCTACAGATTTCTGCAGAAACTTTTCAGAATTTTCCTTTATGTTTGAAAAGAATTGTTCTGCAGTTCAGATATTTGTTCTGCGACGTACGTTGCAAATTTAGCAGTATTCTGCTTTGGGGAATAAGGTTCAAAAAAAGGTTATCCTCAATGCTCCACTGGCACAGATTATTCAGATCAATTTGTAAAAGTGGCGTCAGAGATTGTACAAAATTTTCTAAAGAGTATAAGCAAACAAGAGGTACTCACAATTTAGCTCGTTAAAATGAAATAAAAATTACAAAATGAGGTGCATTAAAATTGTCAAACTTAGCACAAAAAATTATTGCACTATTATAAAGCAGTAAGATAATTTTCAAATGGTAAAAATGATCTATTGAAACTAAGGGATATGTAAGAGTTATAGCTCCAGCATCAAAATCTTGAAAGATTAGAAAAAAGAGGGTTTGGAAAAAATAAACATACTTTCAATAAATATTCATAAAAGGAATCTAAACCAGCACCAATTCCACTCATTTGGCCAACCCATTCCCCAGATTGAACATCAATAACATTCCCTACAAAAAACAAAAAAGTGAATTAGAAAGAACGGAAAAGAAAGTAAATATAATATATCTCCTGTGACAGTAGAATATATATGAAATTACTCATTGAAGACAAATAAAAATGATTACCTTTATGCAAAAGATATAAATGGTAAAATAAATACTGGTAAAGCACAAAGATTGCAAAATTATTGCATGCATATGCTTTGGAGTTACAAAAAAGCCCCGAAACATTAGTATTCAATGATGATGTAACATTTTTGCTTTAAGCACTTTGACTGCAACATTTATGCTAGTTAATGCCTTTTCTCTTTGTACATTTGCAGAGAGTGCAGCATATTTCTTGGAAGAAAATGATAAAAATTGCATTTACTAGTTCTAGAACACTCATTAAGTTTTAACAGTCGTGCCATCTTTGAATATTTCTCTTTTAAAAAAGAATTAAAAATACAAATTAGAAATATACAAGAAAAGGGCGTCTTGGCACAGGTTATGTACTAATTACTTCTGAATCGTATGACATACAAAGTAAGCACAAAAGACATACAAAGTTCGAACAAAAAGGATAACCAAATTTTAAAAATTTATATTTTTAAAACTGTAACACATATTAAAATAATTAAAACAAAAAAATCATGAAAAATATACTTTTTGTTTTTTAAAGATGCATTTGTTCAATTTGTGTTCTAAATTATTTCCTACATTTGTATACAAATGAGAATTTTCAAAATATAGTGCAAAAATTGAGTTAATTGCAATAAATGGCAGTTTTTCAACTGAAGAAATATTCAAAACTCCTTTGCAGCTTTGGTGTACTTTTTCTTTTCTTGACCATAGTGATGAAATGAGGGTATATTTCATGTTCTGGTACTAAATTGAAACCTATCTGCTGTAGGAAAATGCTGATTTTTCCAAACTTTATCAATTTATTATATTTTCTGTTTATTACAGTTATAGAATACACTGTATTAAAAATATAAATAAAAAGCAAACATTTCTCTAGATTTGAAAATGTATAAATGCCGACATTTTATCACCAATTAATTTTCCTTCAACCTAGGATTGATTTTCGTTATTTTTTTGTGTATGTATCATGGAAAACATTATCACACAGAAATCATTAACAAAATTTAACTTTTCTACCTTCTAAATATTCCACATTTCATATCATTCTTTCGAGTTATTAATTGAACTAAAATGTTACTTTGGTTATTTTGCAAATTTCATAACAACACCAACTCTTGCATCAGAAAGTTTTTATGTAATAAGATTTATTGGCAATTTTTTAACTTTTTGAACGTAAAATATATTTTTTCAATCAAAACTTTAAAGAAATAGTTCATTAAATTGGTCTTAAATAATAACTAATTAATATTAATTTCAATGCATTACTAATATTGCAGTGCCCTTGAGCTTCAGCACACTTTTGGACAATTTAAAACACTTCTGACCAGTTTTAGACACGACTCTTGGACACTAAAAATCACCTGCTCTGTCCAAAAGTAGTTCCGGACAGCCCAAACTCTGCTTGTATACCAGTTGATTTTAATTCAATATTTCCCAAATTATGGGTCACACCGCATCTGTAGCTATACAGACATGTTTTACTATGTCTCATTTGATGAAAAAAAAAAAAAAGAGTGATTACATAAATGCAATATCAATAGCTGCTTTTCATAAGATATGCTCTGTTGGTTGAGCTTTGCTTCTTTCAGTAGCAAAACATTCCCCAGTGTTTTTTTTTTTTTTTTAATCCTTCACAACTATCATTAGGAAGCTATTTTAGTAATAGAGTGAACATTACTGCAACAAGTATCTGTCTTGTCATTACACGAAGTTTTTATACAAATCTTCAGCAATAACAAGAATACCTGATTCACATTTCATAACATAATTCAATACAGGCTTATAAACATTCATTATTAGTATTATTCACTAAAACAATTCAAATCAGCAAGGCTAACATACCTAACAAACCAGTATTTTTGGATCTAAGTTCCCACAGTGCTTTCACGGCCCGCCTAGCTACACCCTCATAAACTGGGTCATGCAGAAGTCGGCTGAGCATACCAAATTCCAAGAGCATAGAGCCTGCCCCAGCAGTGCATGTATGAGTTGATACATCATCCGGAACACCGTAGCGAAGATTGACCTAATGGGAAAATATTGCAAGTGTTACTATTTTAGATGGAAACAAAAACCAAAAAAGTCAATTTTTACATAAATCAGCAAGAATTACAAAATATATAACACTTAGGGCATATCTTGTTGTACTCATCAAAAATATGAATGTTACATATTCAAGTCAAAAGTCTGTGCAAATAAATCCAGCAAAGTATTGTGAGGAAATAGCCTGAAGTTAGTCCAGAGTTAAACAAGCCTACTTTTGTGTATCTCAACAGCAAGTTAATTAGATCAGGCTCTAATATTTCTTTGGCCAAATATACCTTTTTAAGAGAGAAAGCAATCTTTGAAAACAAAATATGACAAAAGTAAAAAAAAAATAAGTAAATTAATATAAAAATTTCAAATTTTTCTTTTCAGGACAACTTAAAAAATAATGACAAAACAGTTACTAAAACCACCTAGCATTAAACAAATTTTGCAAAAATATTCCTTTTTTTTAAGCAACCTCAAGCTCAAATCATCAATTTCCTCTATCAATTGATATAAATTTTGATCACGTATTAGGTTCACAGAATCAAACTTTTCAAAATGCAAAATACAATTCAGAGTACTTGTTCGTTAAAGGTAAGTGTGTCACTTGACTTAGTGACTTGCATACTATTTACCAAAGCAAATAATAATAATAATAAGTTGGCAATGTTGCTACGTTTACTCCTCTTTTTCTAATTTTGCAATTTAAAAGAACTTTTAATGTTTATTTATATGAGCAGATTTTTATTTAACTGATTATTTTATATGCATGTTGATGGAGCATTTAGAGTTGATTTGTCAAACTATTTTAAAGGGGAATTTCATGTTATTTAATTTAATAGCTTATCTTTTTTATTTGGTGGATTATCGTATTTTTAATAACTTAATTATTTATCAGATAATTTTCCATTTTAATGAAACTTTTATTCTTATTTCAAAGCATGTTTTGGTTTAATCATCCATTGACAAGATAAAATAATATGGTATTGCAATAGAAGTAGTTTCTATGCAGCTATGACCAAACATGCAATAAAAAATGAAATTGGAAAAAAAAAAAAAAATGCCAAGGTTAAAAAATACTCCATGAGATACAAACCAGTAACGGAAAACAACCAACACATAACTCATAATCAGAAAATCATGCTTATTCCTTACAAGATACAATTTAAATTTTCAGATGAATCATAAATACTCGAGGAAATGGAAGACCTGTTTTTGTATTTTCAAAAAATGCTCCATGAGATACAAACCAGTAACGGAAAACAACCAACACATAATTCATAATCAGAAAATCATGCTTATTCCTTACAATATACAATTTAAATTTTCAGATGAATCATAAATACCCGAGAAAATGGAAGACCTGTTTTTGTATTTTCAAAAAATGCTCCATGAGATACAAACCCGTAACGGAAAACAACCAACACATAATTCATAATCAGAAAATCATGCTTATTCCTTACAATATACAATTTAAATTTTCAGATGAATCATAAATACCCGAGAAAATGGAAGACCTGTTTTTGTATTTTCAAAAAATGCTCCCTGAGATACAAACCCGTAACGGAAAACAACCAACACATAATTCATAATCAGAAAATCATGCTAATTTATTAAAAATATACAATTTAAATTTTCAGATGAATCATAAATACCCGAGGAAATGGAAGACCTGTTTTCGTATTTTCAAACGCAGGAAGCAAGCGACTGGCCAGGTCATGGGCTAGATGGAGCAATTCGTTATTGTACCTAAGCGGCCTCAAGTCTCCAAATGGCTGTTTTGTGTCATTTATTAAAAGGTGAGCAGACAACAAGGAGCCTAGTATTCTGAAGAAAAAATCAAGAGTTAGTTGTTTAGGTCTTGAAACATAATAAATCTAATTTAATTTCATGAGCAGTTGGGAAATGATTCCATTTGAATTTGGTAAAAATCTAAAAATATCAAACCTGATGTTTGCTTCAAAGACTTGAACAGTGTTATCTGTATCAAAAGTAACATTATCTATGATTAAATCTACAGCTCTTTTAAATTCGGATGCATTTCCCATAATCTAGATAAAAAGACAGAGAGTTAATATAAGTTAACTTACTATTGACTTAATAGAACTTCAAAAAGCAAAAAATCTCAAATGCAATTAATATTTAACTATGCAAGGATGATAGTGACAAGCAGGGTGTAAAAAAATCAATGATTTTTATTAAAAAAATAAAAAAAAATCAGATTTTTTTTATTTAAATCGGATTTTTTTTTTTTTTTTTTTTTCAAAAAAATTAGAAATTTCAGTTATTAATTAATTTTTATTTATGAACAACTTACCTTTAAGTTTTTAAAAATACAAAAACACCTTTGAAGTAAAGCTTCACCAGTAAGAAACCCAGAAAAAAATGTTAGGAGCCAATCTGAAAATAATCCTGTCTACTAGCTAGGATAAAAATTAAATAAGGCAGGAAGTTCAACCCAATCCTCACTTCATTCAGACCCCCCCCCCCCTCTTTATTTTGCTTTTGTTTTGTAAAGCTGAAATATATTCCATTTCAGCCACTAATAAAGACTGCCCCCCCCCCCCCCGTTGCTAAATGCAAGGCATAGAAAATTTATCTTCTGTTTGGTTGTTTTTTCTTTTCACTGAAAGTATATCACACACATTCTATCATGTCCCTCCCCCCTCAATTCACTCTTTGCAACACCTGCCTTGCATCTGCATGTATTTTCTTTATTTCACATATTAGACAACAAATAACACTATTTGTGCATACATATTATTTGGACTGCAACCTTCCAGCATCTATGGAGGGGGGATGAGTAGGATTACTTTTCCATTTATTAGATGGAAATCAAAGCTTTAAAAGAAAATGGTAAAAATAATGAAATTGGGATTGTCCAAGAGAATTTTTTAAGGATTAAAATAAAAAGTGATTTAAATCAATGATTTTTTTTAAAAAAAATCAATTGATTTAAATCGTGATTTAAATCACTAATTTAAATCAAATGATTTAAATCATTGACACCCTGGTGACAAGAGTTCAAAAATCACGAAAGTTTCCTAAGTAAAACAACATTGCTACAGATCTAACTCATTTTTATTATCTTCTCCTTCTAATTTCCCCTTCTACAAACAAGAAAGATCTTTACAACTTGCTGATCTGTATTTCTCCCGAAATTCAATTTAAAAAAAGCGAAGACGGCACGAATTACTGAGGCTAAACTGCCCTCCCCCCATGTAAAATTCTGATTATAATAAAACCTTCAGCTTATAAATCTCTAAAAATCTGGAGATTCTCCAGAGTACAATTCCCCCCCCCCCCCCCCCCCCGCCCAAACCAATTATGATTGTAAAAACTTCATCTGTGGTTGCTTTGTTTTATTATCATCTCTGTTTGCTGGAAGAAAAATACATTAAGACTTTTCACTTTGTTATACAATACAGCCTTGTCAAAACGCACTCTACGAGGAACCTTTATAATCAATTCGTCTTTTCCGTAATTCCTTTTATTCAACAAATAATAAACAACAACGAGGAGGATGGAGATCAGAAATGCAGTTCATTTTTGCAGTAATTTGTTTTAAGCCTGTACAAATCAACAAGGTTCAACTGTAATCAAAAATTTACTTTAAAAAAAGTTTACAGCATGTTAGAAATATGAACTCTTGAGAAGGGACTTTTTTCCCAGACAGAGACAGATTTAAGCTATCACTGACAGTTGAAAAAGTTGAGATAATTACTTTTACAATAGTTTTTAAATTACTTAAATTATACAGCAAGTTTATTTATTTTCAGGCTTCATTAGATTAAAAAATTACAAATAGAATTTACTTACTGCAAGCGTGTCTAAAGAATCAATTAAAGTCAAGGAATAATCTCCTAGGACATCGTTAATGTTTATATTCGAGCTAAGAAGAAAGGAATAAAAAGTTACAATATAGTAAAACTATTGATGAAATCATAAATTTGATCAAAATTTTACGATACTTTGTATTAACTCCACTGCAACCACAGATTTGGCAATTTATTTGGCGGTTTTGTTGTTTGCACGAGCACGCTATCCTCTAAAATCACCAAAAAAAAAACAGCCAAACCCCGCCAAGCCTGTTTTAATTGCCAAATATGTAGCTGTAGTGGAGTTAAACAAATAAAAATAAGCATATTTTTGATGCATTTAAGGAGCAGAATAAAAAAAAAGTTTTCTTACGGATTTTCATAATCAGGACCTCTTCCCGTACAATAGATAGGATTCAGCTCATCTTTTGGGAATGCATACTTCAGATAATTATCATATCCAAATTGGAACATTTTTCGGGCTTCCTCCTTCATCTCCAAACGCAAATCCTCACTGAAGCTTCCATACTTCTTGCTGTACCTCCCCGGAGTTTGCAAGAAAATGCTGTAATTATCAATGGCCTTCTTCAACAGTGCAGTCGCTTTGAAATTCGCTTTGTGGTCAAGACTGCAGGAAAAGGGAGAACCAAGACACTGTGGGACCAGGGACATACACAAGAATATCCAAAATGAAGAGTAAAATTTCATTGTGGTACAACATTTCGCCCAAGAGCTCCAATGCCTGAAAATATAAATTGTGCATATTAACTAAATGCTGTATTTTCTCGCGCATAGGTCGATCTCGCGCATAAGTTGACCCTTTTAAGTTGAGTTACTTTTTGAATGAAAATCGGGAAAAATCGAAAACCCGCCTATAAGTCGAGACAGCACTTTCAGAAACGTTCGGGAACGTTTCGCTGCGATTTTTGAAAATAAACGTTTTGAAAAGCAGAAAAATGAAATGCACTGAACAGCTTTGTGTTAAAAACATCATGATTGCTATTCTTTCTCACAAAAAATGTTCATTTTTGCGATCGCAATTTTTGTAAATCAGGATCGATCGGGGAACGTTTTACCGCGATTTTTAATATAAACGTTTTAAAAAGAAGAAAAATGAAATGCAGTGAGCATTCTTGTGTGGAAAATAGCATGATCGTTATTCTTTTTCACAAAAAGGGTTAATTTTTGAGATCGCAATTTTTGCAAAGGGTTCGATTTTACGATCATAGTTTTTGTAAGGGTTCAATTTTGGGGTTACAATTTTTGCTATCTGTTGCTTTTATTTTGCATTATCATCAATAAAATTTTGCGATGTTTCCGTTTACATTCTGTTTTAAAAAGATAAACACCATCAATAGGAAAATTCGCGAATACGGCAATTCCCGCACTTTTCGGGCCGTCAGTCGTTTATTGTAATTATTTATTCTTTATTTTACCATTAAACCATGCAAAAATACAGCAGAATGTATGAGTATTTGTTTCTTTAGCGCCTTTTTTAAATAGTTAGACTGAATCGGAAAAATCTTCTCGTTTTTGAGTGTTTTTTTTCCAAAAAGTTGTTCGGGAAAAATTTTAGGAAATTCTGCCCCGCGTATAAGTCGACCCCCTAACTTTCAACTTCATTTTTTGGACTAAATTTCTCGACTTATACGCGAGTATATACAGTAGTCATCAATCAAAGCTGTTTATAAACTATAATTTAAATGCTAAAAACCTTTAAAAGTCATTACTGAATTTGATTTTTACTAGGAAAAAATCCATACTACATGCAAAAACATTCAACAGCCTGGAATATCAAAAGAAGAAATTTTTGAATACCATAAAAATTTAATCATGGAATTAAAGGTAAGAAAAAATCAACATCCTAATTTTCTGATAGCATATAAATATGGAAAGCTCATAAAGCTGAAAAGTACAATTTTCAAAAAACGATGCTAAGCTCTTTGGGTTGTCCTCAAGAGAGGCGTATAACGAAGCATATGTAGAACGTAGATAAGTGGTGTGACTGACATGAACAAATAAAGGGTACTAACTGCAAAATCCTCCGTTTTTATTGTTTTGCATCTTTATCATCTATTATACTTTAACTTTACTGTACAAGCTTGCTTATTTAGATTTCAATGAAAAAGCATGACAAAAACGCCAAGTACCAACATTTACTTATTGTAAGTATAGAATCCACAAACAATGCATTTCTTCAAATATCTCAAACTCAGGGGCATCTTAAACTAAAATATTTGGAAGGGCAGGAATTCTTAATTTGTCAAATGAGACTCTAAATTTTGACGAATGATAAAATATGTACATGGATACATAAGTACTTCTAATGAATAGACATTTGGGCATTTAAAATTTGAAATATTGCAACTATCTTTAAGTTTGCTGAATCATCAGACAGCATTTGCCAAATAGAAATTTTGTTGGAGCTACCAATGGCCTCCCGTGGTACTCCCACTCAAAACCTCAATTATGATACCAACTTTTATTTTTTTACAGCTGTCAATGTTCGAAAATGTCATCTGCTGCATTTGGACCATGGAAACAAACATACAAGAAATAATTTACAGGGGTCAGTCATTAGCAAAGTAAAAAATGTTACAAGGATCTGATTGTCCTAATAAATCAGAACTTCAAGTTAAGTCAGCAGTGCAACATAACAAGTGATAAAGTCAATAGAATACTTCTATTTATCAACAGACATGTTTCAAACAGTCCTATGATGGTTCCTCTATGCCTTTACATGGAAGTTTCATAAGACCTTATTCGGGGTGTGATATTCAGTTTTGGCCTCCTTGTTTCAGGAATGATACTTCTTTATTTGAAAAGGGTCAAAGAGGGGCTTTTAGAATGGAGACTTTCAGATTTAGATTAGGATGCCAGACTTAAAAGGCTTGTATGGCCTTAAACGAAGGAGAATCAGAGGGGACATGATTCAGTTGCTTGAATTTATCAAAATGAAAGATGTTCATGGGCTGATTTTTTTCAATGAAAGGACATCATTGCTAGGCTCAAGCTATTCAAATCAAAGGCCAATCTGGAAATTAGGAAAGATTACAACAGCTTCAGAAGGGTTGAAGGCTCGTGATGCAGCTTACTGGAAAAGAGGCTATGACGAACAAATGGCTAGATAGCTTATTTAGATGGCCAATGATTTTCACTAGATGCTAATTAATTGGACAAGCCTAGCTAGGGCCATGGACCTTTTGCTGGCCGTCACTTTTGCATTTGTAATAATGCGTCTAAACATATTCACTTCGCAACTGTATTTTAAAAAATCAGTTTTTATTCCAATTGTAGCTTTCATGTTTTACTGAAGTATAATTGTTGAAAATTTAAACTTAGTATGCAGCTATTAATACATAACTGGTGAACCAACTAGTCGCTGTAGGATACTGGTTTAAAATGAAAGAACTTTTAACTAAAATCCTTCAAGCTTGTAAGAAAACAAGGCTTTAAATAGTGTCATATTTGAGCCTTTCTTTCCATGCCACTGTTTCAGTTGAAGAAGAAATGCTTTTCACAAAGTGGTACATAACTGTGCATCAGTGAAAATTCACTAATGTTCCAATCTGATGGCATTTTGATTATAAAGAATTAAAATGATGTATTATGTAACTATGTTATAAGAAGAATGTTTATCAAATTTTTGACACTCGAAATTGAGATCTGTAAAATATGAAATAGTAAAAAAGGACTGAAACTACGCTTTAAAAAGAAATGAATTAAAGTAAGGAAACATAGAAACAGAAAAAAAAAACGAAGAAAATAATCTATCTTTTCTTGAGCTAATTCTTTGAGTACAAAATATTGTTATAGCGACTTTCTTCAGTTCTCATCGCCGTAGAATATATTATTTTACCCCCTTTCAGAAGAAATTCTAGATTGCAAATCAATGAGGAATATTATGCTCGTTGCTCTTTTTCCTGCAAGAACACTTAACCAGAAAGTTTGTTTTCCTTTCAATCAAAACAATTGAAATCACCAATACATAAATTCGCACAAAAATATTATTATAAACAACAAATCTCTTACAAGGCATTTAAATCACCATATCAATAAAAAGCCACGTCTACCAGCACTATCAAGTAAACTTTAGCAGAAATGTTCCATGACATAAAAAAGAAAACAGCGCTGTTTGCTACGTTTGGTTCATTTGTTTTCTAATCTCATATGACATTTGGATGGACCTGGAGCAGCCGCATTTTATGGAGTGATAATCTCATAATGGTCCAGGATGTGAAATTTTTTCGCAAATCTCTAAAAAAAAAGAAAGAAAGAAAGAGTTCAACATTCAAATTCATTAAATATAAAAAACTGAGCTCCAAAAATTTTGAACCTGGGGTGTCCGCTAACACTATAAGGAGGGAAGGAGATAGCACACACAATATTTTCTGGGGGGGAGGGGTGTTTACATGGATTTTTTTGCTATTTTTTTGAGAGGGGGGGCGAGACTCCTGACTTTCGGAGGGTTTCTTCCGTGATATTTGGGTGTCTTCAAATCAATGTGATATTTTTAGATTAAAAAAAATGCGCTTTCAGTATCGGTTCACAAAAAAGGGAATGTGTCCCTTCATCGAACCGCCTTCCCGATCTAAAAAACCAAATGTATACCTAATTTACAAATCTCCAGCTGAATTATTTAGCTCAATGATTTGTTTTTGTTATAAATTTCAAATAGGATCTGATACAGGCATTTTAATTAAAATGTCTGAATTCTTTAACGACTGCTTTTCCTATGCTTTGTGAAATAGCTCAAAGTTTCGTGCATTCCGAAAAAAATTATTTTTCTTTTGAAAACCATTGAAAGATACATTTTTTCCTATCAAAATATTTTTACGATTTCGCAATGTAATTTTTTTTATCACTTCCATATTTTACACTCTGATTAAAGAAAACTTTTAAAGGATTTTGACAAATTCATCGGCAACACCTAATAGTGCCATCTGTGTTTGGCATTATTACTACGTCCTGTACTCTTACTTGTTAAGTACGATCTGATATATTTTAGTGCTGGTGGGTGATTTAAAACAAAATCAAGAGTTTATCTATCCAAGTTTTTGCTCATAATCGTTTGTCCTCTTGTGTATTTTTGAATTGTTTTGTTTGAGAAATAAGTTTCACTCTTGTGTTTATGGCGGTTACTGGCTTGAATAGCTTCACACCTTGTTGTGTACATTCGTCTGTTGTTTACCTGATATCTGCTTTCTAAATTAGTGTAGTGAATCATAGAGTATTTTTAATTACCTTGTGTTTTATTGTGTGTGTTTTGTGTATTTTGATCATTGATTTATGTTGTTTCCAAAACAACACCATGTTTGGATAGTTACATTGTTTTCATACTCAAATATCATTACAAACGATTTGCAGTGTTGTTATGATCTGTGATTTTTGTGTTTAAATATATGTGTATATATTCAACGTGAGTATTTTAGTAAAATGAAAAGACAACAAGACAGAGATTCCCCTGTTAAAATTAAACGTTCTCATTCGTCTGTGTCGCGTTATGACGATAGCCCTAGAGATCGGTCGTCTCCCGATCGCAGGGATAGACGTGTTGCCAATAAATCACCTAATGATCAAAGAAGGGGAAGGACGAGGGATTCATCTGCAGAACGAGGTGTAAACGTTAATCGATCTGGGAATGCCATGGGTCGAGATTCGTACGATGATTACTCCCGAAACATGAAATCGGAGCGTGGGCCTCCTCCGATGTCTAAAGTTCTGTGTGTTTCAAACTTAAATCACAAAGTTGGTGATGCGCCTGTACGTGAAGCGTTGCTTCGTGAATTCAACAGATTTGGTGATGTTAATGTTAAAATATTTCACAGTGGAAACGAGCGTGTCGCGTATGTGTATTTCAGAACCTTCGAGGATGCCCGTGACGCCCGCCATGCTAAGGCGAGGCTTGTGTTGTTCGATAAACCCGTTCAAATGGAACCTGTGTTCGACCGTGGAATGTCCAATAGGAGGAACAGGAGCATCAGCCCCGATTACAGTGGAATACGTGGTGTTTCGCCTGCTCACTCTGCTGCTAGTAATAATAGCATGGGGCGTCACGCCCTGGGTTCGGCAAGGCAGAATGCCGTAGACAGAAATCCGGGCTATTCTCATCCCCGTGATGGGATGAGGAGGGATATGCACAATGATTTTCATCATCACAACATTCATCGTCGAGACGACTCTAAAAAAGAGAAATTTCCCAATTACTTACATCATGTGCCTCCCGAAGAAGACGACAAAGCCACGCGAACGTTATTCGTCGGAAACTTGGAAGTTACTATATCGGAGGCCGAACTCAGAAGGATATTTGAAAGGTACGGTGTCGTTGAAGACATTGATGTAAAAAGGCCGGCTCCGGGCCTGGGCAATGCTTACGCTTTCATTAAATTTCTGAACCTGGATATGGCTCACAGAGGAAAAGTCGAAATGTCGGGTCAATATATCGGGAAATTTCAGTGTAAAATTGGATACGGAAAAGCCACTCCTACTACTCGCATATGGGTTGGTGGTTTGGGTCCCTGGACATCATTATCTCATTTGGAAAGAGAATTCGATCGCTTTGGTGCCATCCGGAAAATTGATTTTGTCAAAGGTGAGAATCATGCTTATATTCAGTATGATAGTATCGATGCTGCTCAGGCAGCCTGCCAAGAAATGAGAGGATTTCCTCTCGGTGGTCAAGACAAAAGATTGCGTGTCGATTTCGCGGATCCTGGGCCTTACAACAGCAATTATCGTTCTCCCTCTCGAACCGGTTTTCCAGAAGAGGAAGGATACGTCCTCCCTTCTGCTGGTAAAAGACAAAATTTTAGAACCGATGTGCCGCCTTCTACCGATGATTATTATGGAACCCTCGATAACAGCTGGTCCAGGAATAGTTTATATGATAATCAGTCTTATGACCCACTGTATGATAGATCGCCAAAATTTCAGGGTCGAGAGCCTTGGGGTGTGTCGGAGCACGAGGAACGTCACGATTATCGGGGATGGAACAACCGTAATCACCAGGGATGGTGGGATGACCATCCTAGAGGAGCTAGAAATGAAAACCAGGACAGAAGGAAGCGTGGTAGGTCACCAGAGATGGATGATCCAGCACGTGTTGGTCATGACATGTACTATAAAAGACCCCGCTCCCGTAGCCCCGAAAGAAACGAATTCGAACGCTCCTCTCTAAACAAAGAGACGCTCTCGCCCCGCCGCAATAGAAGCAATGGCGGCATCAATCGCCGTATGTCTCGGGAAAGCCACCCGAACGCTGAAGGCAGGAGTGATTTCCGTAAAGATTACGATTACGATTCGGGGAAAGGCGACAGAAACCGTAGACAAGAGTTCGACAAGAAAAGAATCCACGATAATCTTAAAGATGGTGTTATTGTTGCTGAAAGTGTTGATAATTTGCAAGATTTAGCTAAATGTTGTCCCGTTGCCTGGCAGGGTGGATTGGTTCTGAAAAACAGTGCTTTTCCTACAAGGATGCATGTGTGTAGTGGTGATCCTTCGCTCGTTGATTACATGATGAAAGATTTAGAAGTTCCAATGTTGAGGATTACACAACGATTGCGGTTAGATCCGCCAAAACTCGACGATGTGTCGCGCAGGATATCTTGTGCAGGGTCGCACGGTTATTGTCTGCTTTTGACATTTCCGGGCCCGGTCCAACCTGGTGAGGATCAATCTGCCGCGGTTCAAACCCGGCCTCTCAGAAACCTTGTGTCATACCTGAAGCAAAAAGAGGCAGCTGGTGTGATATCATTGCCGTGTAACAGCAAAAAAGACGGGAAGGATGCGAATGGCGTCATGTATGCATTTCCACCCTGTTCATTCGCATTGGATTTGTTGCGTCGCATCGCCCCCAATATCTCATCCGACTCCTCGAAAGAGGATCACCTCGTAGTGGTGGTAGTTAAAGGATCATCGTAAAAAAAAACTCGCAGTGTTTTAGCCATGCATAATAAGTGAATGGTGTTTGTTTCAAATCAAGTGTTATGTGATCTGCATAATAAATAATTATGAAGTGCTTAGTTTTACATTTGAAAACATTCAGTGCCACAGACGTGAAGGATCGATGATTTTTGATAAATTTGAGTGCTTGTGATTTGTTGTTGAATCATCTTGTGCATAATTCACCAAGGAATATGTTTATATCATTTATTTCTACATCAACTACAGTGACTTGTTGCCACTGCCTCTTTTGCTTTTGGTGCACTTTCATTATTCGACTACAAAATTCTGCATAATTTTTCATGTTATACCGATCAAGTCATTCATTACGAGACGGGCTTTAGAAATAACCCTTACTTAAAAAATATTCATTACTGCAATAAGTATTTTTTCAAAACATACTTGATTGAATGAAAATAATTCTATTTTTAATGGATAGAAGTAGAAAAAAACAGTTTTATTATGTCTTTCATTCTTGTACGAAAATATATGATCTTACAAAGCTATGAACTGTTTTTGTCCCATAATTATAAATGCTAATTTTAAGGAGCAGGTATTGCTAGTAACTCGACACACAGAAGGCAGGTTTAGGACGTATGAAAATGGAAGCAAATACTAAAAAAAGAAAAACTCCATTTTTTTTCTGTCATGTGTATTTTTTAAATTTATTTGTTCCCATTTTTCACCAATCCTATGTGTAAAATATATTTTATCATTTTCTCTTAAAATTTAAGTGTATTTGAAAATTTGGCTGCAAAAATCATTGTAGAAATTGCTTTAAAAAAATAGCTTTTCTTAAATGAAATAATTTTATACTTCTTATAATGAAAAAATATCTCCAAAAACTAAAAATAGTTTTTACAAGGGAAAAATAACCATAGTACCCTCTTTCAAAGTGTCCAACTGTTGCCCTCTCCTTCATTCTGTCAGCATTATACACATGTTGTTATTATGCTATGTAACTATGGTTGATTCCTGATTAACCGGCCATAAAAAATTTAAGCTCAAAATTCGAAAAGCAAGCAGCAAAAGAATTGGAAATTTTGTACTGATATATTTTAATTTCGAGCTAAACTAATAACATTTATAAACAGGAAATCTTACTAGTGCATGAAATGGTACACTAGGTGGCCAAAAGTATCCGGACACTTTGGAAAATTCACATTTTTACATATAGCTCGAGAAATAAGTGATCAATTGTTCTTTAACGTTAGTCATACAAAATATAGGCTTCACCGAACATTTTCAAGTTTAAATTAAATTACCCTTGCATTTGGGGGACGACAAGAAGGGGGGTTGAAAGTAAAACCGCTTTTTGACCATAACTCTTCGAAAATAGCTCGGAATAAGCTATAAATTTCAGTAATTAATTAGCATACTATGTATAATTACTGTACAAATTTTTATGAACGTACCACTCTTACTTCCGAAGATATGAAACATTTTTTAAAAAATGGCAATTTTATTTAAAGGGTTTTTGCTCATAACACGCAGAGTTTTTGATCAAACCTTATCAAAACTTCAGGAAAAATGACAAAATACAAGAGAAAGAACATACTAAAACGGTAAATAAAAATATTAAAAATCCGATGAGATATGAACGTTAAAAGGAAATATTTTTTCAAGGCGCATGCGCAAACGACAGAAATTTATAACTACAAAAATATTGTAGCCTGGTTTATACTGCATCTTATAAAAAAAGTTCCAGTTGAATATCGTAAAAATTGAAAAAGATATCAGCCATCTAATGAGCTGTAATTCATTCATTCGCAGACAATACATGAATGGCAAGGGGTGCTCCATAAATAGTGTGGTGACAATTGAGCATTTTCTTCAATGTTAAATTTTATACAGTTTGAAAATTTATATTCGGCATATAAGTCACATTTCGCCGATTTGGCCAAAAAGACCTTATACGTAAGGTGGCCAAAAGTATCCGGACACCCCCTGAAACGTTGGTTTTGAACGATGACGCAATAACCTTTAATTTAAAAATAGCTCTTTGTGGACAGACCCTCACTTTTTATGTATTGTCTGCGAATGAATGAAATACAGCTCACTAGATCGCTGATATCTTTTTAAATTTTCATGATATTCAACTGAAACTTTTTTTATAAGATGAAGTATAAATCAGAGTACAATATTTTTGTAGTTATAAATTTCTGTCGTTCGCGCATGCGCCTTGAAAAAATATTTCCTTTTAACGTTCATATCTCATCGGATTTTTAATATTTTCATTTACCGTTTTAGTATGTTCTTTCTCTTGTATTTTGTCATTTTTCCTGAAGTTTTGATAAGGTTTGATCAAAAACTCTGCGTGTTATGAGCAAAAACCCTTCAAATAAAATTGCCATTTTTTAAAAAAATTTTCATATCTTCGGAAGTAAGAGTGGTATGTTCATAAAAATTTGTACAGTAATAATTATGCATAGTATGCTTATTAATTACTGAAATTTATAGCTTATTCCGAGCTATATTCGAAGAGTTATGGTCAAAAAGCAATTTTACTTTCAACCCCCCTTCTTGTCGTCCCCCAAATGCAAGGGTAGTTTAATTTCAACTTGGAAATGTTCGGTGAAGCCTATATTTTGTATGACTAAAGTTAAAGAACAATTGATCACTTATTTCTCGAGCTAAATGTAAAAATGTGAATTTTTGAAAGTGTCCGGATACTTTTGGCCACCTAGTGTATCAAAAGGTATTCTTAATTTTAAAAAAAAAAGGTAATTAAAGGGATTGCTGACTCCTGTTGTTTAATTTAAGGAGGAACAAAATGCGTTGAATGCAGCTTACACTTTAAGGTGCAGACTTTCTCTTCTCCCGTTGCTATGATACTTTAGAAAAAAAAAGGTTAGGCAGCAAGTCGTCAAATTTCCAACAGAAACAACTGAAGAACAACAGATTAATCCCAATTAGGATTATATTAAAGACTCATTCAATAAGAATGTTGGTATGTAAAAAGCTTTTTAAATAAATTCTCTCTTCAAAAATGTCCATTTTGGCAACTGTTTTCAGTTTAGTATCCCTGTGGCAGAAAGCTGCCGACACGGCGACATTGTCTTGTCCCAGAATCAGGGAGACTGTGCAGAAAGATTTTTGTGATTGGTAGGGAAAAAAAGAAATATAAAACAGCCACCAGAAAAAAAAACCTATGAATGTATAGGTAGTATTAATGTTAACATTTTTATAAATATAAGCACCTTGTGTTACTGTAAGAGGCAAACCCAGATAATATAGACGAACTTGCGAACGCCGTTCGCAGAAAACTTTTGAAGTTTGCAGAAAATGTTTGCATTTTGTTAAAAAAGTTATAAATTTAGGAAGTTTTCTATCTGAAATATGTCTTGCTTTTGTTCATTGTGGGGCAGTAGCTTGTTACATATGAAACCGACACATTCATTAATCATGACGGATTGACAACCAACCTCATGGTAGAACCTGCACTTCATACAACTTGATATTTTTGTTGTTGGTAGCACTTTAGGATTCAGAAGCCCCCTTTTTTTGCAGAAAATTTTAAAGAAATTATTTAAGTTTGCAGACAGTTTTACATTTTATCTAAGTCTGGTAAGAGGGTTGCATATATATTTATTATTGAAGAATATTCTAGTGTTGCAGAAAGAAATTTGATCTAGAAAATTTGTCGCAGAAAGCTGAAAAAAATTCTGCTACAGGGTTTAGTACTAGTTATTGCTTAAGGCAATTTTAAAAGTACATCTTTATCTAATAGATATATTTTTTTATTCACCATTTCCACCGGAATTTTGCTTAACCAAACAGATTACCCCTGGTCCAATTTGCGCTTGTTAATCAGGAATCCACTGTGTATGGAAATGTAATATTGATATTTTCATGTTGTTATATGGCTATATTTGGCAATAATGTACTTACGATTCATGCTTGTGTTATTTGTGCCTGAGGAGTAGCATCACATTTTAACTTAACTGTAATCAATACAATTGAAATACATTTTATTCTTTGATGTTCTTTCACCTGTAAAAAAAATGCATCCTTAAAAACATGTTCTAATGCAAAATGTATTGCATTTAAAACATTGATTTATAGCACGTTTTATTTACATATTAATTTATTTTTCTCTTTAAATGTGAAAATCAATTGGCAAAATGCTTTCTAACAAATAGCACTGAAAAATGTTTCATGTGTGTTACTATTCTCATCATTTATTAAACACTCAGATGCAGAATTTTAGTTGTAATGCTTCATTTTTCAAGAAGATATTACTAATCAGTGCTAGAAATAATTGGTTGTTAGTCGCATCTTGCAATAAGAAGGCTTAACCAGACTTTTAATTCTGGGAGGGTTTTATTAAACACATTTGTTAAGAAATCAATATGATTTTCAAATTTGATTTTGTTTTCTATACATTATTGATTTTTGTTAGAAAGATTACTTAAATAAAAGAGGACGTAAGGGCATTGACATGAGCAAATGTCAAAATGATGTGTGCTTTAATGAAGAAATGAAATCTGATATGTGCACTACATGATTCATTGTAGTGTTATTTATATAACACACACATATAACTTATTAAACAATCAATGTATATTTCATTACTCAAAAGAATTGTGCATTTACTCATACAAGCGCTTTTTAAAAGTAATACTTCTGAAAGGAAAAAAAGTTGTGATTTATAGAGCATGGCACATTTAAATTTAAAGAATTTTGATATTTTTGTTGGTGTCTGAGGTTTTAAAATTGCGATTAAAGCAAAAATTCATGCATAAGCCCAGTTTTAAGATTTTCAAATGAAATAATGATAATTAAAAAAATAAAATATAATAATACAAGAATAATCCTTTCAAGCAAAAAAGTATAAGAAAAAACTTTTTTTTTTTTTGAAATTGCTTTAAAAATTTTTGGAGGTGGTTTGAAACATATAAACCTCCCTCTTGCAATATGGCCTTGGTTCCAATCAAACATTTTGATTTGATGCCTAGATTTCTAACCCTAGATGCCGAATTTGACCCTCAAAGTTTTGGATCACATTGAGACTCGTGATTGGCACAAAGAATAAATATGATAAAAAAAATTTCAAATGCTCTTTGTATTGTCTCTAAAAAATCTGTTTCTTTTGTATATTTTGAAGATATTTTTTAAGTAGGCTATGCTATCAGCTATAACCTCTTCAGTCCCAGTTGATGGTACACATATGTGTACCTTTTAAGTTGTTATTTATATTTGGTTTCAAAGCAAATTATAACAAAAAAAAAAGTATGCATTATAAAATCTAAGATTGTAGCATTTATTTTTCATCAATCCAAATTTTTTTCTTGATATTATTCAGACGTAACAAAGGTTCAAAAACTTGAAATTTAAATGATTGAAAAAATCAGGACTGAAGAGGTTAAGTAGCAGCTGTCTAATAAATATTTTTAATTGGACACATATATATTTAAATTTATTAAAAATAGCACCTAAGTTGCTCATTTTGACGCCAAAAAAAATTATACATGTTTAATTTCTCTACATATTTCATTCATTAAAGTACTCCTCAAAAGTTGTATCAAGCATATTTTTCCACTTTGTATACAAAATAAAATCTAGCATTGAGTAAATAAGATAGAAGCAATTAGTATTATTGTTATTCTAATGCAAAGTTCAAGATACTATCTAATCTTCTATTGTACAACCTTCCTCGCATTTGGGCATGCCTGAGGTCTCATCTGATTTTCCCAAAATTAGGGGGAAAGGGAAAGTAACATTCAACCAGGAAGTATGAAGGGAATAAAAACTGAAAGCACCTGCAAGTGTCTCTCCTTAACCTATCACCCCTTTTTCAAATGGAAGCGTTCGTGACTGCCAGGTGCAGTTTCAAAACAGACAGTATTCTAAACATTAAAAACAAAATTAAAAGCACCCCTCGTATGCTGCTATCTTCCTTGTCGTCCTTAAAGTTTTTTTTTTTTTTTTTTTTTTTTTTTTTTTTATGGAATTGATCACTCCAAGAATCTTCTTTTTTTTTTTGAATATTTTACTCATCCATAATCAATTTCACTTCTCTAAAAAATGTCATAAAGTGTTTTCATGCCTTCAAAAAAATTCGAACTATATCCGCTTACAGGATAAATTTTTAAGGCTATTTAACTGCCCCTTATATTTAAAAAAAAAAGTGCTTAGATCGGTAAACCCACTGTTTTGTTGAAATTATATATTTTCGTTTTAATAATGTTTTAGAAGTAAGACTATACTTAACCTCACTCACAGTATCTAAATTATGAAATAAAGCGAATATTTCTAAAACAATTAAGCGCCTAAAGTATCCGATTGGTGTTGCTTTTTTTGGGGTGCATTTTTATATTGGACGGGCAGATAACGTGGTTGAAAGTAGGCTTCTTTCAAACTACTGAGAAATTGGTTTGGCTATTTGTAATGTTATATACCTGTTTTGGACATACACCTGTTTTGAACAAACCCATCATGTTTTAAGAAAGGCTATCTCATTGTCCCAGAACATGGGTTTGGCCGAAATGTCCCGTTTTCGGAAAAAGAGCTATCTAAAGGAGAAAATTAACTTACGGTCATAATTTTTTTTTTTTTTTAAAAAGACTCGATAACTGGTAGTAATGTGAACACGAGAGCTTTTTTGAATCATCATTAATGTTGAATACATTTTATATTTTTCTGCCTCTAAAATGGATTTGTTTCTTATGAATAGAAAAAAGATTCTTTTTTAACCCAAAAAGTTGTGCATCTGTTTTCAGGAGAAAAAAAAATTCTCCTCACCTTATGTATTCTGCTTACTTGGTCCATATTTTTTCTAGTTGCTAAGAGTTTACCAGTACTCAAAATAGAATATTTCAAAATTCTAAATAGTTTTATCAAAAAAAATTTTTTTTTGAACACATGCAGTATTTTTTGCTACTTTGGAGTGAGCATTTTGCTGGGTCATATTATTTTTGTATGTTTTGAGAATTTAGAATAAAAAATTTGCTGGTGTGATTTTGTCTACATCTTACAGTGCTAAATTATAAACTTTAATAACAATTTTCTGCCTACTGTCTGCAATGGAGCAATACCCTATGAAAAATCATCCAAGATTTCAAACATAACTTACAGATTAAAAGCTGAATTGTGTATTGTCATTTTTTGTTAATAATTATAACTTTTTACTTAAATGTATATTTTATTTATGTTAATTTTAAAATATGACAATTTTCGCTATGTGAATATTATCTATTAAGGAAGGCTATCTTTAAATATCCCCTTTATTGCATTTTTCTCTTGAAGGTATTACATATTTCATGGCATTAAATTCTGAATAATTTCCTGATCAATATTTCTGGTTTTATATAACATAATATTTCTTTTCCTTGTTCTGTGGAGTGAATTTTTTGATGCATGGAAGTTTGGTTTCATTTCACTTTTATGTGTACTTTTTTTGAAAAATGATTTTAATTTTATGTCCTTTTCAAAAAAAAAAAAAAAAATGTTCTGGTTTTATGACATGTTGTAAAATACAATGAGTTTCAGTTCATCAAGTTCTTTTGTAAGTTCAACTTCCTATGTTTTCCTCCTGTAAAATGCATATTTACTGTACAAGGTTTTGATTAAAAAATGCATTTGGCTTTTTATCATACAAATGTATTCTTCCATCAATCATTTCTATTGTCTGTGCTAATGTTTGCTTATTTTTTATGTTAGCTACATATTTTTTTATTCTGAATGCGCTTTAATTAGAATCCTCAAAATAGAAACTATTGTATGGTAAATCATTGCTTTGTACATCAGTTATTGAAAATATGTATTTTAAAATCAAGCAAGTTATTTTAAGGTTTTGAACATTTTTATTTATAGTTCATTCCTTTCATAAAAGCCAGCTATTATGTAGCTAAACTTTTATCATGCAAGTAGTAGAAAACTGAAAAATTTATCAGATCAAATGAAAAATTCTCTATTTTGAAAGGAAAAAAAATCAATCAACAGCATGTTTTACCTTACTTTTGAAAGAATTTCATTAACTAAAAATGTATGCTTCCATTTTCATCAAAAAACAAGATCAATTTAAAAAATTATAATTTGAGGAAAAATCAAATTCTTATTAGTAATCATATGAAATTGTCTTATAGCTAAAAGAATATCTATTATTCAGCTTACAAACCTACATGTCTACTTATCATCAGTAATGTTTCGAGTCTATTTGACTACTACATCGAAACTGCTCAAACACATTAAAAGTTCATCATTCCCTTTTACCTCTTCAAAATCCACCTAGAGTTGTTTTCAACTGGTATACCTACAAGATGTTTACTTTTAATGAAGAATAAATTGCTTTTGCTGGTATTCGATATTTTCTGACCACAAAATTTTTTAAAAGAAGATTCTGCTATTAATTTCCATTTACAATTTTGAACTTATTTGATTGTATCTGAAGAATTTCATTCTTTTATTTCCGTTATAATTATATAGTTATTGACTCATTGGGCATTAATTCTTTTTAAACTTTAGAAGAAGAAGAGAATGAATCCACACATAGGAAGTTGCAGTTTAGTCCGTCTTTTTATTTTTTTATTTATTTACTTTTTTCGTTATATTACCCATGAGGTTTTTTTCCTCCTGGCACTGCATTATTACCTATGAGGTTTTTTTTCCCCCCCTCCTGGCATTGCATTATGTTGATTTATAGAAACTGCCGTAATTGCCCAGATACACAGCTTACACCTTGTCATATCTTTGAGTGTCCATCAATAAGTGCGAACCTGAGAGAAATTGGTGTATTACCGTCACTTATAGACCTTTATGAGGATAACATCCAACAAATCGCAAAAGCAGTTATAAGGATCCATGGAGTTATTTAGTTTGGCTAAGTCATAGACACGACAAAAAAAAAAAAAAAAAATGCATTATGTTATATATCAATTGCAAATTTTTGTTTTCTTTTTTAGCCGACATCCTTATTAAAAACTCAAACATGTTTATTAAAGTACTTTATGTAAAAAATTACATTAAGCTGTGCTTATTTTTGTCTTATTGTTTAAATAATTTTATTGCCATGAGATTGTGTAATTTTTCTAAATGTAATAAAAATACTCTCTTCATTTTTCCTGATATTGCATTGTACTAATGCATCATTTGTAAATTGTTTTTTCTCTTTCACATTTGGCGGATATTTATAAAAATATACAAACATCTCTATTGAAGTACATTTGTGTAATATTTACAACCTTTCATCAGCATTTGGCCTCTGTTCAACTAATTTTACTGTCATGAAACTGAGTAATTATTATTGACATAATAGAAAACTGCAATTTTTAAAAACAATAGAAAACTCTGTCTTCACTGTTTTCTTGCAATACATTAAATTCTAATATAACTGTGAAAATGAATTATACTTGCATACCTTGTGTCTTTGTGGATTTTATCATATGCTCCATTGTGTTACTACGGAATATTTTTGCAGGTTCTTTATCTTGTCTTGGTCAAATTGTGCTTATAAATGACAACTTTTTTGTTGATCAGAAATTGACTTTATACAAGAGAGGAAGGATAATGCTCGCACAAATAAGACATTTTAACCAACATATTTGTGCTTTATCTCTGGAATTTTTGAACTTTGACCCTTAATTTTTGTACATTCAAGAATAAGGAACTGTCATGTGTCATAATAAGAGGAATAAACTTTTCGAAAAAAAAATTTTACATTTAAAAAAAATGATTTGTATGTCCAAATCCTTAGACAAATCCTTATTTTTCAAGTGCAAAAATTTTTTAGTAAAGTTTATACCTCATATTATGATACATATTAGCCCTCATGTTCAAATATATCCAAATTTAAAGTCAAAGCTTAAAATTCCGGGAATAGAGAAAATATGTACATTAAAAAGTCTCAACCATACAAGTAGATTAAGCATGCCAATTTAAAAATTTCCGTTGCATATTTTTTTATCATATAAATATAAACACTACTTGGTACTTTCACTCACTAAGAAGTGTTTTATTGACTTTGTCTAAATTATTATTGTGCTGATTTGAACCGATTCGTATGTGAATTATAATCTATTTTTTTCTGCTAATTCACCTGTGTATTTCCTTTTCAATGCACATTGAATCTCGCTTTCTTGTGTTTTTATGCTTAGTATCTTCATTATTTGTTTGAGAATGTTTATATCGAAGCATCAGACATGTTTAATTGTTTTCAAGCTCTTTTGTCTCACCTGAATTTATTTGAAAGCAGGATTCATAGCTATGTTTAAAAATTTTAGTATTCTAGAATCAAAGCATACTTACAAGGACACCGTATCATACACATTTGCAATCTTTCTTATTCAAAAAAAAAACGCATCCAAAGAAATGGCTTCTTAAAAAAGAACGCTGATAGCAGTGCAGCATGATTAGTCAACAAGAAGTATAGTTTTTGAAAATTTGCTTGCAAGTATTGAAATTTAATTCTGCTGATGTATGTTTTACATTCAAAATGTTTCATGATTTTTTTAGCGACGATTACATGTAGGAATGAAATTAAGCAAATAATATTGTCTAATGTTGCTGTTTTCTGCTCCAATGGTTGTAAAATTATTACCATTTATGTATTGCTCAATGAACATTGATTTTTAATACATTTAAATTAATTTTATTGTTAGTTTATCATCTCTTGTTTTCCTGTAACAATCTTAAAGCTATGCAATCAAGAAAATTTTCAGTTGGCGTTTGTAAAAATTTTCTATTTTGAGATTGTTGTAATGACTTATTTTCACATTTTTACTGTAAGTTATACATGTGAAATAGTTCAAATGTCCTACTATTTATTATTAAACGTATTGTTGACACCTTCACTCCTGTAAGGCACTAAATGCTCATTAGTAAAGTGTTATCTTAAGTTTTTGGTCTTGTATTTTTATTTCAACTTATTACTTATATGGAACTAGCTGACCCGAGGGAAGCTTTTGTGCTAGACAGTAGAAATTCAAATATTCGATATCTTTAAAACGTAATTTTTTGAAAAACAGACACAGAGTGAATTGCTATTTTTTGCTGATTTAACCCACTTATGCCCAGTAGCCTAAAAACGGGACGCTTGTTAGTTACTGCATACAAAAAGCTGTAATGGGTATATCATTTTACTAAAGCTGTTTTTCACAAGTTAAATAGTCCTTCTTCTTGAGAAAACCAGACAGAACCACTAGTTGGATATCAGAGTGTATTTATTGACCGCTATTTTCAGACAAATCAGTCAAGCAACGATCCAGCATGGGTAGCCACAGAAAATAAGTTTTTTTAGCGAACTTATTTTTCATAAAATTAAACTATTTTAAAATGATTTACTTAAAATTGATCACAGATGCCTTCTGTAATGTTACTTTGCAAAAGTAAAGTCAAGTAAGTTATTTTGCTCACATATCCGCAAAATATCCCATAAACAGGACGTTAAATAACTTAATAAATATGGCAACGGCGAACTATTTTACGCCTAAAATGTACGTAAACTATTCCAAGTAAGAGTTTTAAGCAGATAAAAATTGAAAAAAATTGTTTGAAAAAACTTGGGCATAAATGGGTTAAAGTGTAATTTTTTGAAAAACAGGCACACAGCGAATTGCTATTTTTTGCTGATTTAACCCGTTACCGCCCAGTGATCTATTTATACGTCACCTCTTTTCGGACCCCTCACTGAAAACAACACCTTTTCATCATTTCTTATTCTTATTGGCTGGTTTTCTTACACATGTGGCTACACCCCTAAAAAACTTTTAAACTTTTCTTTTCTCGGTCTGTCCAGCATTTAACGTCTAAAGTTTATCATGTTACAGTTTCATAGTGCAGTTTTCAATTCTGAGTACAATGGATTTTTTTTTTTTTTTTGAAGTGTATTGGGTCATTCCATAGTGACTAACGTAACATTCAGAGCTGATTCTGTAACTGTTTTTACTTGTAACTTAGAGGATAAAAAATATTTTTTAGTTATGCTGCTGGATTTACAATGTACATGATATCTATATATCATTTCTGCTTATGATTTAAAACAAAATTACTGACAGTAGATATTTTTTCAACCAAAATAGCAGCGTGACTAAGGTAACATTTTTGCAACCCTGAAAATGAATGCTCGTGTTGTGATGCAAAAATTTCTCAAAGTTAAGCAAGTGTTAAAAATTGAATGATATATTCGAAAAATGTGTAAAGTTGGCTTTTAAAAACCTAAAACACATTTGTTAAATCTTAAATTTTTTTAGTCTTAAGTGTCACTTTTACTCAAGATATAGTGTGACTAACGCAACCATCGAATAACAAGCAGTAAACACACTACAAACTATTTATTATGGCTAATCTCAGTGATAATTATAATACTTTTTCAATTTCTTTTAACTTCTTATGTTGTATGATATTTATTTATTTTTTGATACTTTTTTCACTGCGGTATTTTTGTTTTCCTTCGACTGAGGTTGACATTTCTATGGAATGACCCTATTATACTTTTCTTTAACTGGTTTTAATTTCACAAAAACTTGATTCTTTATTTACAAAATTGGTGCCTTTGAAGATTTAGAGGAAAGTTACCTACTTTTTGTTACCAGAAACGCCCAGCTATCTATTTATTGATCATTTATTATTTCAGCTACAAAATATACTGTAAGGGAGTAAAACTTTATCTTAACTCTTTTTGTGAAGTATAAAATGTAATTAAAAAGATTTTTCAAAATTTTCATTCCAAAATAATTTGGGTGCCAACGGGTGAAAAGAAAATGAAAGCATGCTTTACTTTTGTATTTTTATGAAGTATTAAGAAAATAACCAAGACCCTTATGTAATAATTCAACCGCGACGAGATGGCCGGTGTCAATCAAATGAGAAAACGAGTCCATTCCTTAAAATAGGTAGAATTTCTACCCATTCAAATTCCCCCATCAATTGTGAATCCCATTCCTCAATTTTCATCTGCGTATCACCCCTTCCTAAAGATGGACAATCCTGAAAAAAGGAGGACTCATAGGCCATCTCTGCGAAGTTGAATTATATTATTATTCATGCCAAAATAAACATTTTCTTTTCCAGTTTTAATATTGTATAAAAACTGGTTTGAAATCCTACAATGAGTGTGGGTAATGTATTGATCAAAATTTAACTGGAGAAAAAACGTCAACCAAAAGCGGAAAAATCCATGGCAGGACCGAACCTGATGGCCTGATGCGATCTTCACGTTTCTAACACAACGCGTATCCAACCCAGTGGTTGGAAAAACTACATTTCTTTTGTAGCGAACTACAACTACAACTACTTTGTTATAAATGTAGTTAACTACAGCTACAACTACTTTTTTATTACTTTCTTCTATATCTAATATATAGAAGAAAGTATTGGTTTCGTGAAAATTTTCGAATGTCGAATTTTGACGGATTTGCACGTTTTGAGGTGCGCTGAGTCCATTTCGACCATTTTTGGAAAATGTCTGTCTGTGTGTCTGTCTGTGTGTCTGTCTGTCTGTGTGTGAGTCTGTATGTGTGTGACCAGTTTTTGTGGCCGCGCTAGAGCAAAAACTACTGCATGAAATCGAACAAAAATTTTTGCACATATGTACCACCATGTGAACTGGTGCACCTGACTTTGTTTAGCGAATTCCTCCAAGGGGGGTGGAGCAATCGCACGTGCTCTGCGCGGGGGTGATTGCTATATCTCAGGAAGTAAAAGGCGGAATCAAACGAAAATTGGTCCATAGGTAGACCCTACTGAGTACAGGTGCTGATTCAATTTGTTTGTCAATATCTTGAAGGGGGGTGGAGCAATCGCACGTGTTCTGCGCGGGGGTGATTGCTATATCTCAAGAAGTAATCGGCGGAATCAAACGAAAATTGGTTTGTAGGTAGACCCTACTGAGTACAGGAGCTGATTCAATTTGTTTGTCAATATCTCGAAGGGGGGTGGAGCAATCGCACGTGTTCTGCGCGGGGGTGACTGCTATATCTCAGGAAGTTACCGGCGGAATCAAACGAAAATTGGTCCATAGGTAGACCCTACTGAGTACAGGTGTTGATTTGATTTGTTTGTCAATATCTCGAAGGGGGGTGGAGCAATCGCACGTGTTCTGCGTGGGGGTGACTGCTATATCTCAGAAAGTAACCGGCAGAATCAAACGAAAATAGGTTCATAGGTAGACCCTATTGAGTACAAAAGCTGATTCAATTTGTGTGTCAATATCTCAAAGGGGGGTGGAGCAATCAAAAGTGCTTATTTTGTCATTGCACCTACTGTATCTCGGGAAATATTGCTGCGATTTGAATGAAATTTGGAATAACACTAACTCATTCTGGAAGCAAGCATCGATTAAATTTTGGCGCCAATCGCCCCAGGGGGAGGGTGGGGTGATTTTTGCGCTTAGTCAACAATGCGAAAAATTAATTCATTAAAAAATCGCTTTCACGCTATTTAATTATCAAAACAGCTGAAAACTTTCAATGATTTGAAATTTTTAACTATTGCCAATTTCTTTTTACTAAAAATAAAATGTTTGCAATTAATCTAAACAAGGCTTTTGCAATGATTTCCAATTTCGCTCATTGATTCTGCATTTGCCGGGTTATTACGATAATTGGGAAATTGGAGCTGCTGTCTCCAATTATTCTGGCGAGTACGTATTTTATTTTGTAACCGGAATTCATAAGATAGATATAGAAGAAAGTTTCGTGACGGCCACGACAGCTAGTTTTTTAATGTAGCGACTACAAACTACTTTTGAACTGTAGTCGCTACTTTTCAAAAAATAAATAAATAAAAAGCATACACCGTTTGAGGATTGACCGAAAAAATTCGAAAAAGTAGTTTACATTAATAAATTAACTCATTTGAATATGGAATAGAACTAGGAATTTTCTTTGATTTTAGTTGTTACTTCTCCTTTTTGTTCCTTTTTTTTTTTTGCTAAAATTTGTCCTTTTTAGATTTTTTAAAAAATTTTACCAATATTCGCCACAAAGATTCAAAAGCTGAAAGTTTGAAAGAACTCCACCTTCAAATTTTTTTTTTAATTTCTTGCCAGGGAATATTTAGGAATATGAAGATTATTTGAAGGAATATAAAAATTATGATGCCAAGTAAACCAACAACATCAAACAGATAGAATGTATTTCGTCAAAATGATGTATCTAACTAAGGATCAGCTTATACTTTTATGGTTTTTATTTCTCATTGTATCCGCTGCTGTACTTGTGCAAGTTTTGCAATTCATTGAAGTAAAAGAGTAGAGGAAAAAAGGGTTTTCGATTTAAAAAAAAAAAAATCGACTGTGGGTCTATTTTTTGTCAATAGCCGGCCATAATATGAAGGGTAAATCATGGAATTTGATAAAGAAACGAAGAAGATTCGGCGTGGTAAAAAAAAAAAAAAAAAAAAAAAAAAAAAACAGGATCTTTGTTTTTACAAGTAAAAATCTCATCCACATGCATACCTTTACGTTTTTCAAAACTATGACGAGTCCTTGAAGGAAAAAAAGGTTGGGGGGAGGGGGTTCCTTTTCAATTTATTTAACTTTTTTTTATTTATTTGTATCATATTCTCATCCACAATGCACGTTCGACGTAAAATGCTCTTGAAGCAATTTGCAAATGAGTAAGAATATAAAACTACAGGTGCGTTTGGAAGGACACAAAATACGGAGAAAATCCTACAATGGACCTTGATTTTTAACTTTTCCGCACAAATTGATCATTTTTTGAAAGAACATTTCAAGAACCGAAACACAAGGCCTTTGCGGGGGGGGGGGCAGCACCCCCATCAATTTTAGGCTGGATTGTATTTAAAAAAAAAAATAAAATTAAATGCATTTCATGAAACGCTGTTTGGAAATAATTTTTCCGTATTTTTCACTACCAACAGTGCAACTTTATCTACTAAGAAGAAAAACCGCCCCCCCCCCCCCACACACACACAAAAGAAAAGGAAGAAAAAACAATAATATGCAGTTTATCTTGAAAAAAAAATTCTTACAATAAATAAACACATTTATTAAATTGTTTATTATTCGGAGCTGTATTATAGAACAATTTCACTCTGCAAAATTTGTATATAATTACAAATTCGTTTACTTTGAAACATTCATGGTATAGTAAAGAAAAAATTAGGAGCTGTTATGCCATATCAAAAGCCATATAAACTATTTCAAGTTATTGCACATCATTCCAGTTACACAGTGCTATATTTCCGTGCTGAACACAAAAGTGGTATCTGCACTTTTTGTCCAAAATTGAGTGTTATGGTCATTTGTCGATCGGAAGTATTTCTAAAAAATATTTGAAAAAGTTTCATCTGAATCAAATACGTTGAGGTTCAAAGCTTTAAACGGTAAGTTCTCCTTTTGAAGTCGTCTGCAGATGCGACTTTTGCGCTTAGAACGGCAGTATAGTGCTCTGAAAGTCTGGAATCAACTAAAAATCAATACAGTCGACGCTCATTATAACGACCACTCGTTATAAAGACCATCCTAATATAACGACCGGTGAGGAAACCCCCAACTGTATTTCAATATACGCTATGTTCTACCTCTTATAGCGACCACTCGTTATAATGACCGTTTTCTGTAGGACGGAGACGGTCGTTATATCGAGCGTTGACTGTATTATTTTTGAGAAAATTTTCAAAAATTTGAAAGTGGGACCCCGAATCCCCTGTTTGTATTATTTGCACCCCCAGAATTCACACCCTAAAACCGCCTATGGATAAAGCAAACAAACAAAAAAAAAAAATCATGTAGTTTTTTTTGCGGAGCTATAATAATAAGCCATACTTTTACGAACTGGTTTCCAAAACTCCTTATGTACTAGGCATTCTTCGTCAGGGGTAAACCAAACTAAACTTATTGGGGAGCGGGAAGTTGAATGAAACTCCTAATACAGTCGAACCTGCTCAGCTCGAAAAGCTCTCTATATCGAAATTTTTCAATTTCCCTGCTTTTACAACATAAATTTAATGTTTTTTCGACTCTTTATCTCGAATGATTTTTCCCGAAAACCTCTAGCTCTCGAATTTTGACGACTCTTATTTTTGAATTTCATCTCCAACCACTCTTTATCAATGGTATAACTTATAAAGACAAAAATCATCTTTTATACAATTATTCAAAGACTATGTTTGTACTTAAAGGTCTGCATTAACTTGCTACCTATATAGTCATTACAATTAGTAAAACGTGGACAGTGGCTTAGGAACTTGGTAAAAGTAGGGGGAGCTGAGCGCAGTGCCGAATATTGGTGCTTCAGGGGGGGGGGGAGCAAGACTCACTTTGCCACCCTTTGTACACAAAAGTTCAATTTTTGAAATCATAAATATTCAATCAAACTTGATGTGAATGAAAATAATTTTAAAACATAACTAATTTCTCTTTCTCAAAAGGACAGCAAGTTTAAGTGCATACTTTTACATTAGTATTATAAACTTAGCTTCAGAAGTAATATTCGTGCGGAAATAGGTCTCAAATTTCTCCCAGAAAATTTCCAAATTGTAGCTTTGAAAAACGATTGTAGACAATTTCTGGTTCATTTGGTGACGTTAAGGGCGCAGCTGTTTTTCAAAACTGAAGCTCCAAAAATGCAATTTCAATCTGTTCTCAATGTTTGAGAGATTTTCTGGCAATTTTGGAAAATTAAAGCCCGAGAAACGAGAGTTCAAATGTTCCGTAATGATTTTTGGCGGGGAGAGGGCCTTGGAAAAGTAAAATTTTGAATAATGTACTGCAAAAATTGTAGTGACAGAATTTTTCCGGGGGAGCTGAGCCGGCTTAAAATATTCCAGGGGGAGCTGGAGCTCCCCCGGTTCCTACGCCCCTGAACGTGGACTCAAAATATGTCGTACAGTAAAATATTCAACAATGTCAATGCAAAACAAATGTATTAAGTATTTAACTTTGTTTCAATTGCTTATTTTTGTAAATTTTATCACAACTTCTGTATCTCAAAATCTCCTTATCTCGAATTTTTTTCTGTCCTGTGAAATTCGAAATAGACAGGTTTGACTGTATAGTGTATAACCGAATGATAAAATACGAGCATGCACACAAGCCAAATTCAATAAGACACGTTAAACATTTGAAATACAGTGAACTCTCACTTATGCAGGGCCGGATTACTAAATAGGCAACGTAGGCAGTTGCCTATGGGCCCCGGGGTTTTAAAGGGGCCCCGAGATCCTGAAGATATCTTTTTTCAACTTTGAATAGCACTGAGCTAAACGTTAACATTAGTTGATGCAATATGCGAATAGAACTAAAGTAAACGTTCATACTTCCATCCAAACTTCTTTCTCATCACCAGAGCATAGCTTCTGCCAAAAAAGGTGCAGGAGCCCAAAAGTACCCGCAACTATTTTCATCGCATGAATAGTATGAATTTCGCCTAAAATATTAAATTTCGTCCGTGCAGAAGCTTTACTCCCTATGGAAATTAAGCCTTGCTTACCATTAACACTATTTATACCTGTAACATAATCAATAATTATGATTGATTATGTTTCCATAATAACAATTTTAAACGATTAAAATATATTTGCACAATATATATCAGTTATTTAAAATTTCATTTATCAAATCCACATCGTGAAGGGGCCCCCTCATTCCAAATGCCTATGGGCCTCCAAATCTTTAATCCGGCCCTGCACTTATGCGCCTTTTTCACTTATACGACGATTTTCAGTGATCCCGGCTCATTTCAGAGTAAAATAGCGATAATTTCATTCGTTTATGCGTCGCTCTAAAGTTCAATATTTCACTTTATACGCCGAAATTTTGCTTACCATATAAGAAAAATCTTTAAAAACGAGCATGTTTCTTCAATTTCCTCTTTAATCTTTCGCATTTTTTTCTCTCAGGAGGTATGCTTTTATCATGAATTAGATTCCCTAATTTTTTTTTCTGCTTAGCACCCCCTGTTGAGAACCCGTTACCGATATCAACCAATTTTCAATTGAAACATTGTTATTCATGCTCTCATTAGAACTGATGCTTCGTTTTAGACTTGTAAATAGGCTTTTTCACTTATACGTCTCTCTCACTTATGCGTCTTTTTCTGCTGGTCCCTTGGGTCGGCGCATAAATGATAGTTCACTGTATTGCAGTAAGGACTTAAAATCTCCTAAATTGTCGAACAAAACTTGCCGTATGAGATCATTTTTGTTAAGTCATATAGTGACTCCAAATTGGAGCATCCCTGCTTTTTCATTGCCAAAGCAGCGCTCCTTTTATGCATGGCGCTGTAAATATGGCACAATGTCAAGTACTTTGCTTTGGTTAAAGAATTTCCATCTACTACCTTCAAATTTCAGTCTTGCATGAAAAAAATAAATATTGATACTTTTCTTTAAATATAAATTTCACAGAATTTGTTCTAACTATTTACTACCTTCAAATTGTAGTTTTTTTTGATGAAAAAGTAGAATATTGATGCTTTTTGTTTTTAGTAGAAGATCGTTATAACGCACCCATTCGGACCAGAACTTCTGCGTTATGCAGGTTTTGGCATTAAAAAGATCCATTTCCCAGATTTTGAAAATAATATTTAGAATACATCTATGAATTTGCACGCCAGAATGTTTTAACTGCAATGAGTATTAAAGCACAAGTTATGTAATACAGTAACCCCTCGTTATATCGCGCTTTTCGGGGGACAAGAAAAAAGCGCGATATAACCGAGTTATTAAAAATAGTTTTCTATCCAGCATGCAAGTAAATTATACGTACACATACATAAAAATTCATTTATTCGACTTAAAATCTTGAGTTTTATCTGGAAGCATTTTCTAGTAGAGAGCAGCTTCATCAGCATTATAGATTTGTTCATCTACCAAGTCTGGCTCAACAATTTTTCGATTCAATTCATCAGGAAAATATGCTGCTGCTGTATCATCGGCCTGTCGTTTTTCCATGCAAATTTGTAATTGGCCAATACCGTGTCTTTTTTGCCACAAAATAAATGAGAAAGAGACCTTTTCTGAGCACCTTACATATTTTCACAAAAATGGTTTCGAACGAATTTTTTTTTTTTTTTTTGGGGGGGGGGAGACAAAAGAAAAGCGCAATATATCCGAATGAGCGATATAACGAGGCGCGATATAACGAGGGGGGCTACTGTATAATTAGTGCATTGATATTCAAATAAAGATGTTTCGCAAATAAAAAAACACAGTGAATTTATTCTGAACTTCTGCTAGCTTCACTGTTTTCATAACAGCTACATCTTCATGAGCCATACTTTTTGTTATTGTGACTACTCATTTTCATTTAAGAGCTTTGAAATAAGATTTAAAGATGAATGAATAAGGGCCCTGCTCCACATTGACGTGAAGCAGAAACGTAAAATGGATTAAATGGTGTTCCTATGGAAAGTACCCGGATTTTCGGTTTCTGCCTTCGATTTCGGTCGCGTTTTCCGCTGATGTGGAGCAGGGCCCTGACGATGACGGTTTGAAACTTCAATTTCTCTAAGAATTTTTATAGTCGAACCTGTTTATCTCGAACCTGCTTATCTTAAAAACTTCTCTATGTCGAAATTTTTAAATTTCCCTGCTTTTACAGCATAAATTTAATGCTTTTTTTCTCATGTTTATCTGGAATGATTTTTCACGAAAACCTCTATACCTCGAATTTTGACGACTCTCATTTTTGAACTCCATCTCCAGCCACCTTTATCAATGATATAACTTGGAGACAAAAATTCATCTTTTTGCACAATCCATTGAAAGACTGTGTTCGTACTAAAAGGTATGCATTAACTTGCTACCGATATAGTCATCACAATTAGTGAAACGTGGACTCACAACATGTCCTACAGAAAAACATTCAACAATATCAATGCAAAACAATATATGAGGTATTTGACTTTGTTCCAATTGCTTATTTTTGTAAATTTTACCGCAACCACTGTATCTCGAAACTTCCGTATCTCGAATTTTTCTTCTGCCCGTGAAATTCGAGATAGACAGATTTGACTGTATTTGCAAGGGTGGAACAGAGACTTTTTTTTTTCAATAACAAAACTTATTGTTTACCCCTGAAAAGTTATGCGGTTGATAGAGCATTGCATAGGTCGTCGTTATAAAGGTATTCTACTTTTTTTTAAAATAAATACGCCATCCCTTTGTACACATTCAACAGAGTTAAATTTAACAAATTTTGGGATGACGTACGTGAAAATTTACAAAACAACCCACATGAGTAAACATTCAATTTTGGTATAAACAGAAGAAAAATAATTTTGCCTAAAAAGAAAAACATATAATTTTTTAAAAAATGCATAAAAGTAATGAAAAAAATATGAGTAAATAAATCGAAAAATAATGAAAAAAGAAAATAAAAAATGAATATATTTTCTAAAATTATAGTAATAAACAAATAAAAAAAATTGAAAATAATAATGAATAAAATTTAAAAAAAAGAAAAGAAAATATATTTTTTTAATTCTTAAATAAATAAATAAAAGAAAGAGAGAGAAAGGTATTCTACTGCAATGTTAACTTAAACAGAAATTTTAACGTATGCATTTGAAAAAAAATCACGAAACGACGAAAACTTAACAGAATATAACACTCAGTGTCATCAAAAATAAAATCTCATGCGGTTCTAAGTCAAGCAATAAATATCATGAAAACAACTTTCTTTCATCGACAATATTGATATGTATGACTGAGCTTCTGTTATGATGCCGTTCATAAAATTTTAATCATCAATAAAACGAACCAGTGTTTTCATCTCTCCTACAAAAACATTTCGAAAATCGATAAGATGGCATTGTGGTTTTTTGAGTAAAAGGTACTTGACAAAAGTGAAAAACAAGATTTACTGGCACTTGAACAGCGAACTAAGGGACTGTCTATAAATGATTTCACACGTTTGACCCCTCCGTCACAAAGTGTCATGGCCCCCCAGTCACGCTATATTACGTAAGCATATTGTTATAAAAAATATTTTCATTTCAACCGAAATTCGTGGTATTGCTTATTATCGCCTCTCCTACTGGTCACAAACTATCCTAATTTCATGCACCCCCTCTCCTTTCAAAGACAGACATTATTTGTAGACAAACCCTAATGCAATATTGGAATATATCATTCATATTTATACTTGTCGCTCAATCATGCTTTCTAGGATAATTTGAATTTGCTTTGTTGTTGACCCTGTTTTCAGGGTATTCTGATGGTTGCTTAGCAATAATACAAAAGAAGAAAAATAGATTTGATCTAAAGTTTTTGATTTTTTAGCTTCAGTTTTATTTTATTCATTTTCTGAATACATGATTGATTTAATGGGGGTTTTGAGAAAATTAAATGCTATTACGTGGTTGGGCTCTAAATAAAATCGATAGTGTAATGTAAATGTCTGACCAAAAAGGATGTTTTTATGTCACATTTTAATCTATTATAACACAGCTTCCTAATTTATAAATTAATTAATTCGTTCCCGTAAAATCCATCATTATTATTAATGCGTTTAAATTAACCTATAAGCGATGCCTAGTTTTGGATCTTGGTCATACACATGGCGAATATAAAGCTTACAAATATATTCATTTGAGTTTCAATTTGAACATTTTGGATCAAACTACTTAAACGTTAAACTCGAAACAAGACCGTCCTTTCAAAAATTTTCCTTGGGGAGCAACGCACATTACATCAAAAGAAGAAAAAAAAAACAGGGCGATGCATCTATAAATATCTTACTTTCTCAAAAACAGGGACCAATTGACTCCCTCCTCACCCCTCTAAATGACGCGCTTGGCTTGAAATCCGTTAATCTAAACATTACTTGGCAAATGTGCGGATTAAAAGATTCCCCCTTATTATTTCCTTAATAAGTGTTATGCAAGGTACACCTATACTGCAAAAAATAAACTGCTGCTTTTACAGCATAATACTGGCATCAGAGGTTCCAGTTTAAAACTGTAAAAGCACCAGTAATAAACTTTAAAATTAGCTATTTTTCAGTTTATTACTGTAAAACTAACAATTTTACAGTTTATTTCAGTAAAATTAGCACATTTAGTTTATTACCATAAAATTAGCTGTATTATACTGTAAAAAACAGTATAATACTGGCAGCAAATGATCCAGTTTAAAACTAAAATGCACAGTAATGAACTGTGAAGCTAGAAATTTTATTTTATTACTGTAAACTAGCAATTTTACTGTTTAGTACTGTAAACTAACAATTTTACTGTTTAGTACTGTAAACTAGCAATTTTACTGTTTAGTACTGTAAACTAGCAATTTTACTGTTTAGTACTGTAAACTAGCAATTTTACTGTTTAGTACTGTAAACTAGCAATTTTAGTACTGTAAACTAGCAATTTTACTGTTTAGTACTGTAAACTAGCAATTTTAGTACTGTAAACTAGCAATTTTACTGTTTAGTACCGTAAACTAGCAATTTTACTGTTTAGTACCGTAAACTAGCAATTTTACTGTTTAGTACTGTAAACTAGCAATTTTACTGTTTAGTACTGTAAACTAGCAATTTTACTGTTTAGTACTGTAAACTAGCAATTTTACTGTTTAGTACTGTAAACTAGCAATTTTACTGTTTAGTACTGTAAACTAGCAATTTTAGTACTGTAAACTAGCAATTTTACTGTTTAGTACCGTAAACTAGCAATTTTACTGTTTAGTACTGTAAACTAGCAATTTTAGTACTGTAAACTAGCAATTTTACTGTTTAGTACCGTAAACTAGCAATTTTACTGTTTAGTACCGTAAACTAGCAATTTTACTGTTTAGTACCGTAAACTAGCAATTTTACTGTTTAGTACCGTAAACTAGCAATTTTACTGTTTAGTACTGTAAACTAGCAATTTTACTGTTTAGTACCGTAAACTAGCAATTTTACTGTTTAGTACCGTAAACTAGCAATTTTACTGTTTAGTACCGTAAACTAGCAATTTTACTGTTTAGTACTGTAAACTAGCAATTTTACTGTTTAGCACGGTAAAATTAGCAATTTTACAGTTTATTGCTGCAAAACGACTATAAAATTAGCTGTATTATACTGTAAAAGCATCTATTTTTGCAATGTACAATATTGCACTTGAACGCAGTAAGATGGTTTCACAGCACTAATGACAATGTTGTTAAAGAAACATATTTACAGGGAGATGCTTGAGGCTGCAAGGTTCTCGCACTTGAGAGCAGTGTAAGATCGTTTCACGGCACTAACAACAATGTGACTACAAAAACATATGTACAGGGAGACGTTGGAGGTTAGGTACTAGGGTGGAGCGAAAATAACAAAGTTTTTATTTTCGAATCGTATTAGTGCGGAAAAGTTGCGATTGGTGAAGACTTACAAAACAAAACAAAAATTTTTGAAATCGGATAATATCTACCGATCCCGCAACGAGCCTGAAATTTTGAAAAAATGAAAATTTTCATGTGTTTTTAGCGATTTTTTCAAATTTTTGTTTCAATGTTTTTTTTAATGCTCTTGGACGGAAAAGTTACGATTGTTGAAGCCTTCTGAAATTTTAAAAATATATTGAGATCGAATAATACCTTCTGATCTAGGAACAAGCCAGAAAAACCAAAAAATTGGATACTTTCAGCTTTTTTGGAGGGGATTAAAAAAAGTTTTAAAAACTGTTCTCATTTTTTTTCTTCTTTTTTTCCCGGTATCATAGCGCAAAGAATTTTAAAAAGCACTATATTACTCTTAAACTTTTTTTTTCTTGATTTTTTAGGTACTATCTTCTAAACATGCAAAACTACCATTCTTTACAACAATGAAGCATTTTCAAATAATAGAAACTGTTACCTAACCTGACTGACTACCCACAGAATGCTTTAAAATTAATTTAATTAAAAACTAATTTTTGTTCGGTCTTTAAAATTAAAGCTAGTTAGATTAGGTAGTGTATAGAATGAGACTGCAAAAGGCAATTAAAATTAAGAAACTAACATACTCGTATAATAAGGTAGGTATTAAAATAGTTTATCGTTTAGAGATAAAAAATATTCTTCATCTTATGAGTATTTTTTTCAGTGGATCTTTGTACTGAAAAAGTTCAACAAATTTAATTAATAGGCATGGGTAAAAAAATTTATATCAATTTTATCTGTTATTTTTTGCTTTCAGTTGCTTTAAGTTTGCTTTAAGGTTGTGTAACAGTAACACAGTCCCAAGCACAGTGGGGCAAGGTGTAACAAAAATTAAGGATTGGAAAGCATTTGAACAGGAGAGGGCACTGCGGGGAAGGCCTACCCCACACACCCCCATTACCTTTATGCAAAAAATATTAAAACATGTTATAGTGAAAACTGAACATTTGAAACACGATGGAGAGAAACTTGTGCTTAAAAGGTTACTGTAGAACATCTAGGTGATGATTTTGGAACACATTTGACGTGAAAGAGATAAATATAATGAATTTATTAGTCTAGAACACAAAACAAATTTTAGATTTTGTTGATTTCTAATTTTTCATACACAAAATTATTTTTAAATAAAAAACAAAACCGCCATTCAATACATAATTTGGGTACAACTTCTTACCCATACCTATTTATAAAATTTGTTCAACTTTTTCAGTACAAAGATACACTGAACAAAACTCACTCATAAGATGAACAATATTTTTTATCTCTAAACTATAAACTATTTTAATACGTACCTCATTATATGTTAGTTTCTTAATTTTTAATTGCCTTTTGCAGCCTCATTCTATACACTACATAACCTAACTCGGTTTAATTGTAAAGACTAAAAAAAATTAGTTTTTAGTTAAATTAGAGTTAAAAGATTCTGTGGGTAGTCAGTTAGGTTAGGTAACAGTTTATAGAAGGCACATACTTCAAAAGACGGTTAAGAAGTTATATATAATTAGTTGGGTATTAAAATTGTTTATAGTTTAGTGATTAAAATTAGCGTTCATTTTACGCGTGGGTGTTTTATTTAGTGGGTTTTTGTACTGGATTGTAGCAATTTTGGAAAATATTTTTATAATTTTCTATTATTTAAAAATGTTTCATTGTTGTAAAGAATGTTAGTTTTGCATGTTTAGAAGACACCTAAAAAATTAAGGAAAAAATTAATGTTTAAGAGTAATATAGTGCTTTTTAAAATTCTTTACGCTGTGATACCGGGAAAAAAAAGAAGAAAAAAAAATGAGAACATTTTTTAAAACTTTTTTTAATTCCCCCCTAAAAAGCTGAAAATATGCAATTATTTATTTTTTCTGGCTTCTCCTAGATCAGAAGGTATCATTCGATCTCAATATATTTTTTTAAATTTCAGAAGGCTTCAACAATCGCAACTTTTCCGTCCAAGAGCATTAAAAAAAAACACTGAAACAAAAATTTGAAAAAATCGCTAAAAACACATGAAAATTTTCATTTTTTTTCAAAATTTCAGGCTCGTTGCGGGATCGGAAGGTATTATCCGATTTCAAAAATTTTTGTTTTGTTTTGAAAGTCTTCACCAATCGCAACTTTTCCGCACTATTCCGATTCGAAAATAAAAAATTTGTTTTTTTCGCTCCACACTACTAGGTACTGTTTGAAATTTTTTCCGGCGTCTTAGGTCTCTGCTGATTTTGTCAAAATAGGGGTGATGGTGATAAGAGAGATAAGGTATGGTGAGAAGATTTTGCTTTGTTTTGTTGTTTTCCGTTGAATTCGTTTATTTAACGTGCTGGTTTGCGTTGATGTTTTTTTCTTTTTTTAGCCTACTTTCCCGTTAAAAACAAAAGAAAGACGAAAAAAGTATTAAAAGTAGCTTAATGCATCTAAAAAATATCGCCAAGTCCAAAAAATATCGCCAAGTAAAAAAAATATCGCCAAGTCCAAAAAATATCGCCAAGTGAGAAAAAAATATCGCCAAGTCCAAAAAATATCGCCAAGTAAAAAAAAATATCGCCAAGTCCAAAAAATATCGCCAAGTTAAAAAAATAAAAAGGTAAAATGATTATCGAAAAATTAAAAATTTGAAAGTAGGGTATTGAGATGGGGAATTTGTGTGTCTGTCTGTCGGTCGGTCTGTCGGTCTGTCGGTCTGTCTGTCCCCCCCTAATAACTTTTGAACGAACATTCCGATTTGGACAAATTTTTTTTTGTTGGAAAGATCTCGGCGAGTACAGCTCATTCCCGTATTTGATTTTTCGATTTGAACAATTTTTGGTTCAACTTTGAACCGTTCAAACAACCTGTCCCGCGATGCTAACTTTTGAGTGAACAGTCCGATTTGAAAACTTTTTTTTGTTCGAAAGGTCTTATCAAGGATACTTCATTCCCGTATTTACATTTCCGATTTGAACAATTTTTTGTTCAACATTGAACCGCTCAAGCAAGCTGTCACCCCTAATAACTTTTGAGTGAACAGTCCGATTTAAATAAACTTTTTTTTTTGTTCGAAGGATCTCAGCAAGGATACTTCATTACCGTATTTAAATTTTCAATTTGAACATTTTTTCGTTCAACATTGAACCGTTCAAGCAACCTTTCCCCACCTAATAACTTCTGAGTGAACCATCCGAATGGAATAAACTTTTTTTTTTGTTGGAAAGATCTCGGAGAGTACAGCTCATTCCCATATTTGATTTTTCGATTTGAACAATTTTTAGTTCAACTTTGAACCGTTCAAACAACCTGTCCCACGATGCTTTCAGAAAAAAAATTTAACATTAGCACCTACGGGGAATTTAAGTTGAATGTTGATCCTGAACTTAAAGTCGGATTTCCTTCAAACTAACTTTGTAAGAAAATGGTTTTGATAAATAATGTTTGCAAAGTACTTTTCTGAGTAATCTTCTGTGAGGACTCTGATTCCGACTCCGACTCCGCAAACATGGCGGAAATGCAGGCTCAGAAAAAAATGACTGACTGTGCAGACGATTTTTTGTTTATTTATTCATTTGTTTTATTTTATTTATTTATTATTATTATTATTTTTGGCAGACGATTTTTTTTTGTAATAAAAATGTTTCATTCACAAGGGTGTTTTATTCTTTGTTTGTATTTAACAACTGGCAACGGATTAAAAGTGAAATTCGAGACATTTTATCAACGGACGAGTTTTTTTTTCTTTTTTTTTTTCCTTTCTTTGATAAAATGTGTTTTGATGTACTTTGTACTTTTAATTTTTTTTTTTTTGAAAACAATTGAGGAATTTTTCTACGGAAGAACTGTAACAGTTACATTCTTTAAAAGGTGCGACAAAACTTTATTTATTCATTTATTTACTTTTTATGTGTCTATTTCATCTGATGAGAGGGGTATATTTTGCTTTTAGAAATCAGCTTTAAGTGCTAAAAAGGTATGTTTGACATAATTTTTAGTCTCAGATAATTAAGAGAACAATGATCAGATGCTAGAATGCCGATGACCATGTACGGGAAAGTAGGCTGGTTTAGTTCTTGACAGAACTTCTTGTTATTTATTCCCCCTCTCTTATCAGTTCTATACTTCGCAGCAACTTAACTTGTCAGTGACGTCACTACGGGCGGAGCCAATAAGAGCTCACAAGCAGTCAGCGGTCTCCTCTAATTCGCCAAGTAGGCTGTGACGTTTTATCTAGCTCGTTTTTCATAGGCTAACGTCACGCTGTTGGCTCCGCCCGTAGTGACGTCACTGCCAAGTTAAACTGCTGCGAAGTATAGAAAAATAAAATAGTATGGGACAAAACAGAAATGCTACCATGGTGCATTTTTTTAATCAAGCTGTCTCCCCTTTTTGAAATAGAACCGTTCAACGGTGCTAGGCGCGACTTTCGAGGTTGGACAGTATTCTGCAGGATCCGTGCTCTAAAATATACGATCTTGTTTTTCAAGAAAAATCTAAAAAAAAATGAACTATGGTTTCATACAGTGGTTCTCAACCTTTTCATATAGCTACCGCCCCGTAAGGACTGAAAATGTTTTCAACGCCCTCTTTGCGGACAGGCTTGAAACGGAAGAGGAGGAGAAAGAAAAGAAGTTTTCTTGACCGATTTAACTATAATTTCGACCTAACAGATGGTTGAAATATGACTATAGAGTAAAAAGACTTGAATCATAAGTTTTTTTTAAAGCGTGCATTTTTTTTTTCTCCAAAAATACACTATGTTCAAATAGTTCCCCAGACTTTCCAGTCCCAAACCATGTTGTTCTTATTTGCTAGCATACTAGGGTATGTCATAAAAATAAAAGTTTTTTTTTTTCGACTTGGTACACGCACTTTCCTATGTATTCACTCACTTTGAGTTGATTGGTACAAAAAAAAATTTTTTTGCAAAAAAATTTTAGCTACCGGGAAAACGATTTACATAAAACTCCGGTGTCTTTTTCAAAAAGTTCACTACTCAGGTTGAATACGCAACATAGCTGCGGGAATTTTTTTAAAGATTGTTTTGCTAACTTAAATGCATGTTTTTAACTCTAATGAACGTACTTTCCTTATAAAAATATAGTTAAATATACATTTCGTCTCCCTTTGCTTTTAAAAAGAGCAGAAACTATCGGTAATCGTTACTACTGAAACGGGTTACGCTTCTGGTCAATTGACACCGCTGTCTTCGTTAGGCAGTCAGCTCTTCAGGGGAAACTGCAACCTGCAACTGGGGAAGTAACCCCTATTTTACTTATTAACTCCCCCCCCCCCCAAGATAACTTTTGACCAGCAGACGCGTTTTGACTAAAATGTCTCTCCTCCTGCCTAAGATTTTTATATCAGTTGCGCTTTCCGACAAAAGGCAGATTGAGATTCTCTTTTTTGTTTTTTTAAAGGATGGATTGATTTCCACTAAAAACCTGGAAAGCGAAAGGCACTAACAATTTTAACATCGAAGAAGTCGAACTTACAGTTCGACTCTCCCGAAAGCTAGTGCCGTCGTGTAATATTATGACGCGAGGAAATACCATGGAATTTTTGTAGTATAGTTGTAAGAAGTAGACAAAACTACCTTGATATTAATAGGGCGGCCGTTACTTTAGTCAGGTTTGCTGTGTCATCAACCGCGGCGGTTGCTATCACATGTAGCCTTTTGGTTGATCTTGTGAAGGCAGGCCATCTCGGTGAAGATAAAAAACATCTCATGTGCGATAGCAAAATGGTGTTTCAAAAGCATGTTATGAAGCACTCAAGAGCGAAGGAGAGTTCCAATATCGCAAAAAGAAACATTAGCTTCTGCAATTTTTGTAGAAAGCAGGAAGTACAACTCTTACCCTTAGTCACGATGAGAACACTGGTAGCTTTCGGAAAAGCATCATCAAAGAAAGACCGTAACAGAAGAGCGCAGAGATCGCTACCTCACTCACTATACACCAGAAGAAGAAGACAACAAAAACAAAACTGGTTAAGCAATGTGAAATAGGATTACATGACAGGACATAGGTATAGACATTTGTCTTCAACTAATTGGCAGTGATACCTCCAATGAAATGTCTGGCTGGAAAGGAGGCATGCAACATTACATCGAAAAAACTCCGCCTTTACTAAACAAAGTTTCATACAAGGGACTCCAAAAATTTGAATTGGCTTAAACTTTGTTATTGTCTCCAAGAAGACTCAACTTTGGGAAAAGAGTTTACTGGTAGCATGCCTCTTTTCCAGCCAGACATTTCATTGGAGATATCACTTCCAATTAGTTGAAGACAAATGTCTATACCTATATCCTGCAACCAGTCATATAATCCTATTTCACATTGCTCAGCCAGTTTTGCCTCTGTTGTATTCTTCTTCTGGTGTATAGTGAGTGAGGTAGCGATCTCTACGCTCTTCTGTTACGGTCTTTCTTTGATGATGCTTTTCCGAAAGCTACTAGTGTTCTCATCGTGACTAAGGGTAAGAGTGTTGTGCTTCCTGCTTTCTACAAAAATTGCAGTAATGTTTCTTTTTGCGATATTGGAACTCTCCTTGGCTCTTAAGTGCTTCATAACATGCTCTTTAGCATGAAACACCTTTTTGCTATCGCACATGAGATGTTTTTTATCTTCACCGAGATGGCCTGCCTTCACAAGATCACCCAAAAGGCTATATGTGATAGCAACTGCCGCGGTTGATGACACAGCAAACCTGACTAAAGTAACGGCCGCCCTATTAATATCAAGGTAGTTTCGTTTACTTCTTACAGCTATACTACAAAAATTCCAGGGTATTTCCTCGCGTCATAATATTACACGACGGCACTAGCTTTCGGGAGAGTCGAACTGTAAGTCCGACTTCTTCGATGTTTAAAATTGTTAGTGCCTTTCGCTTTCCAGGTTTTTAGTGGAAATCAATCCATCCTTTAATGAAATATAAAAGAGAATCTCAACCTGCCTTTTGTCGGAAAGCGCAACTAATATAAAAATTTTAGGCAGGATGAGAGACATTTTACTCAAAACCCGTCTGCTGGTCAAAAGTTATCTTTGGGGGGGGGGGGGGGTTAAATAAGTAAAATGGGGTGTTACTTCCCCAGTTGTAGGTGGCATTTTCCCCTGAACAGCTGACTGCCTAACAAAGACAGCGGTGTCAATTGACTAGAAGCGCAACCCGTTTCAGTAGGAAAGATTATCGATAGTTTCTACTCTTTTTAAAAGCTATAGGAGACGAAATGTATATTTAACTATATTTTTTATAAGGAAAGTACGTTCATTAGAGTTGAAAACATGTATTTAAGTTAGCAGAACAATCTTTTAAAAAATTCCCGCAGCTATATTGCGTATTCAATTTGAAAGTAATGAACTTTTTGAAAAAAAACACCGGAGTTTTATGTAAATTGCGGTTTCCCGGTAACTAAAATTTTTTTCCGAAAACTTTTTCTTGTATACCAATCAACTCAAAATGAGTAAATACATAGGAAAGTGCGTGTACCAAGTCGAAAAAAAAAAAACTTTTATTTTTATGACATACCCTATTGCATACCTCATTTATTAGTGTTACATACGGGTATAGCATTTCAGTGGCGGCGAGTGGGGATTTAAAGTGAGGGGGCAAAATGTTTTTTAGTAGTTTCACCCTTGATTTTTAAAATATTTTCTAATGCTTCGGGATTGTAGGTTTAAAAACGCAGTTATAGTATCCATGGGCGGATCCAGTTTCTGGTTTAAGAAGAGGGTCATTTTCGGAAAGAGAAGGATCAAGGTGCAATTTTGTGCGAAAAGAGGGGTGATGATTATTTTTAGAAGGGGGTCATTTTTGGAAAGAGAGGGATCAAGGTGCAATTTTGAGCGAAAAGGGGTTTGGTGATTTTTTTTTTGAAATAGATGTTTCAAAACTGCAGTTTTAGGCTATATTTGGTCGTTTAAAGAACGGATCATGACCCCGTGACTCCTCCCCTCTGGATCCGCTCCTGATAATATAATTATGGCAGCGATTGGGGAATTGGGAGGAGGTTGGAGAATTCCATCGATGGACTCTCTTCCGGGAATTCTTCGAAGCTGAAGTCTTAAAAACGAACTTTGGGCAGTGCTTGATAATGTAAAAAAAAAATGTAAGATGTTCTTCCCCTTGAAAACTTTGAAATTGATTTTTTAAAAACAGAAATTTTGACATTTTTTAGCAAACTTTGGGGTGTTTCTTGAAGATTTTGCGAAATTAAAGCATTAAAAAAATTATTTCAAGCGACTTTTGAGGGACTTAAGGAAGATGATAGGAGCTTGGAAGTTTCCACACATTTCTTTAGCTGATGAATTCTTAAAACTCAGCTTCAGATTTGCTTGAGTGATTTCAGAGGGCGATTTAAGGGACTACCTCGGCTTTTTTCAAATTGAAGTTTTAAAAACTCAATTTTATGCTATCTTTATTGGTGTAAGGGTAAATGGCTTTTCTCCCCAGAAAAGATACAGATACGTAAACTGGATTCTTAATAACACAAGTTAAAAGTATCTTTGAAAACAGGAGAAGGAAGGTGTATTCGAGAAATTTTTTGAAATTGAAGTCTTAAAATTATAACTTTGAGCTACCTTTGGTAACTTTAAAATTCGGCTGATCTCACTAGAAATTTTTCGAAATTAAATTCTTAAAAACGTTTAGGTTATTTTTGATAGCGAAAAAAGTGGGAGGGGGCAGTCCTTGCCCCCCCCCCCCCGACTTTCCGCCACTGTAGCGTTTTACTGTGAATGGGCAATAACAAAGCAAGACCTTCGATCTGTCTAAAAAAATCAGAAAAGTTGCCCGCTTAAGTTAGTAACCTTAACGAATTCATAAACATAGTGCGTGTAATTGAAATCTACGCCGTTGCGTTGCGGCAAAATTTCCCCATGTAATTCTATAGTAGACAAGAGAAACAATCAAGATTCATTAAAAGGAGAGTTAATTATGTATGTTAAGTATTTGTAATGATTTGATCCAGAAAGCCTAGCAGTGACATTGATTTGCCATAAAAAATATTTAATTAAAAAAAATCGTATTGTAACACAATTTTCTTTTCTGGATCATGCTCCCTAAAAACCTCTTTAACCACCACCACCCTCACGCTGTAGGGGCTCCGGGGGTGCTATTTACGCCGCTGTAATCATGTAAATTCTTTAAAAATGTGCATTTGGGAGCATCAAATAATGCTAAAATGCGCAGCAGGTTTGGTTGTTTTTTCTGCAGTTACACCACGCTAGCAGTGAAACACGCTTTACAGAATTCAGCTTTGGGAGAATCTTTTCGACAAAACAAATCCAAAGTAAGGTTGGAACCAGAGGCGTATTTTGGTTTTTATTTTAGAGGGGGCCCATATAATCAAGCTTGCCCCCCCCCCCAACTTTCTTACTTTTTTTTTATTACTGTACAGACAGGTAGAAATTTTCAAATTGAATTAAAATATTGTAACGTTTGGAAAAGATAGAAAATTACGGAATTTTAGATTCTTTCCAGAACTTTTTCCAAAATTTAAATTATTTTAGGCTACCTTTGATGACGTTGGAGGATCAAGATTCATCTGAAAAACTTGCTGAAACTTAAATTCTAAGCACGCAGTTTCAGGCTATCTTTAGTGACGTTAAAGGAATTGAGTAACTCGGGGTATCTCTCCTGAAATATTTTGACACTGAATCACAACTCAGGATAGATTTTTTCATGATAGTAAATGAAAAGAAGATGAGTTTTTTTTTTTTTTTTTTGAACTGAAGTCTCATTTAAGTTTTCTTTGGGAAGGAAAAGTTCAAAGACCCTCCCCTGAAAGATTTTCGAAACATCGATGCGCCATTTCGTGTTCTCTTTGGAGACGTTAAGAGACAAAAAGTGCTTAGGGATCTCACTCCGAGAATTTTCAAAATTGAAACCTTAAACCATCTTTACTCTAGACCATCTTTGGTAGTCACGTTAGCAAGGACTCTTCCCGAAATGTTTCGAAATTAATGTTTTAAAAACATTTTTACTGTGCTTACCTTCAATACCGTCAAGAGAAGAGGCAGAATTTTGGGAAATTCTGCCTCTGTCGTCATTGAAGCTTCAATAATGCAATTTTAAGCTCTATTTTTTGAAACTGAAGGTTCAAAAAATGTACTTCTAGCAGAGGAGCCAATTACCCCCAAGAGCAAAAACTTATCATCCTAGCATTCCACGAAGATCCCTCTGAAAAAAGAAAGCCACACGTGAAAGAAAAAGAAAACAAAAATTTTTAAAAACGCCCCTTAAAAATAATTCAATAGCGCCGCTTGCGCCATGATTTTTGATGGGAACATCTGCTTTTAGGCTTTGTCTGACAACATTTAGGATAATAAAAGGATTTGGGGACTCTCCCGGAAATTTTTGGGCATAGAGACTGAAATTTGGAAGCTCTCTTTTCTAAAGGGGGAAAAGTCGTTGGAAGGAGGGGGTGGAGGTAGTTTTGTGAATTTTCAAAAATGTTAGAATAATTAGCAAGAATTACAATAAAGTGCCCAATATGGGACATTCCAGGGTAACTTACGCTACATTTCGACCAACTGTTATGCATTTAGCACCTCAGTACAAACAGATATTATTATACAAACCTTGTACAAAAGCATTCAATGAAAATGACAGTCAAAGCAAAATTAAAATGCAAAAATATTCGATTCTGAAAATACAAGCTAAACGAAACCCTACAGTTTGTTCATTTCTAGTTCTTAAATGGTCATTGTCAAAGTGCGGATCTTCAAAAAATATTTTTAATAAATTTTGCTTTTTCTAACATATTTCGATACTATCAAGAGTGACTTTTATTAGGAATTTGTAATATCCACATGACTTTTCTCATACCCCTTCTACAGCGCATCTTTTCTACAGAGTTCAGTGGCATTTTAATGCAGAATAAAATATATTTCAATTGAAAGAGATAAAATATTTTTATATTTGTTTTTTCCAAAACATATTTGATAACTTTGCTTTAAAAACTTTAACATGTTTTTGGTAACTTATGGGTACATAGAACAGAACCTTTTGGAAATTGACATAAATCACTTAATTAACCCTTTAAGCGGTCAATTATTTTACCAGAAATGCTCCCAAAAAAGGCACATTTTTTTATTGCATATAGTTAAGTACCATACTTAACAGAATAAGAATATAAAGAATTTTTATTTTATTTTTTTTTTATTCGTTTTCAATGCTTTTGCAATATTTTTTATTTTACAATTTTGGTCACAAAATCCCGAAATATTTGCTTTTTTCAAGTACATTCTGCATGCAGTAATGAATGGTTTACAAATTATGCAAAAATTTCTCTCACACTTACTATGAATTTTGAGGTTTACAATTTTCCGAACAGTTCGGGAAAACCAGAAAAGGAAATCTGAAAATATCGATGCCCGTACGCCGTACGGGCAAACCAGATGAGGCCAATTTCGGGTAGCACGTACACCGTACGGGCAAACCGCTTAAAGGGTTAAATTGAAAACACTTATTGTTTCATCAATTCACAATATTAATTTAAAATGCAATAAATTATTATCTTCCTTTGTCACATTTATCTAATGGAAAAAATTGAAACTTATCAATGTTGAAAGTTTGACCATTTGCTTCACTAAAAATAAAATACCCTAATACCAACTTCAAAGTACTGCCGAAACTAAAAAACTAAATTCCCAACAAAAAACAATTATAAATAAGAAACTTTTAGCATTTCTAAACCAAAAAATATGCAGAACTGTCACATTGCTCTAGTTTACTTTTTTCAACGCTTTTCCACACTTGCGTGGAAGTCCAATGCCCAATATTATTTGCTGTAGCTACGGATTCTTTCTTTTTTATCGTCCCAATCTAAACATGGTAGGATGTACACTGTACATTGACCGTCGCTTATATGAATCGCATTTGTTCTAAACTGTTTTGATTCATTAAATTGGCTAATTGAATAAACCGAATTTTGTTCTGTTTTTGGCTATTTGATTCATTAAAGCGGTTGATGCAATTAACCGGCCTCCACTTTATTTATAAAAACTCATCAAGAACTAGAAATGTATTTTTTCAAAAGAAAACAATGTATCAAAAAATTGAAATTTTAAAATTTTATGAAATTTGACTTTTGATCGGCTGATTACCGATTAATCGGCATAGCGAATTAATCATCATTATGATTATTTTTAATGCTACCTTTTTTCCTTTCTTTTACAATTCTGATTTTAAAAACAGTTATTTCTGAAAGAAGGTTTATTTTTCTCCATTTTTTAACATTTTAGATTAACACTTAACACAATCAACACGTTAATAATTACGTTAACTAGGCATGAAAGTTTAAAAAGATAGGAGGAGGCTATGATGAGCACTCTAATTTGGGAGTGCTATTAATTTAAATTTATTTTTCAATTAATAGTATCCATTTTTATTTCAAGACTTTCATTTTTTGGAAAAATTAGACATCATTTAAAAGCATTATATGCTACGGAGAAAAATCGACACATGAAAAATGTTTTATGTGTATACTTTAAAATAGGAAAATTAATGTTCAAGGCTGTTTGTTATTCCTGAATCTGTGCATCTGTACTTCGGAGCAAGAACAACCAATGTCAGATTCTGACCGAATTAGTTGACTTTTCGCTGCAACAACAGCTAATGTGATGTAGCGTCTTAGTATTGATTTTACAATCTGTCACAATTGCCTGAATCCTTTAATTTTTGTTTTTTTATCAATCTATTTTATAAAGATATAAAACGACCAAATTAACTTGCAATTCCAGTAAAAAAATTAGCAAATCTTTTGAACAGTTTTATCAAATCTGCTGTTTTTGACATTTACTTCTTTTCCCAAATTACAAATATATATTATACAACTTTTTCTATATTGATCGGTTTGAGGACCGTTGTTCCTGAATGTTTAGGATTATACAAATACAAATACAAATACAAATACAAATGTGACGACCAGCAACAGGCTCTGGGCCCAACTGGGCTGGTCCTAGTCAAATTATAGATCCCAATGAAGATCAATTGCCCTCTTAAAACTATATACTCCCTTGCTCCTTACCGCCTCTTCCGGTAAACTATTCCAAGTTCCCACTACTCTGCTAAAATAGTAATTTTTCCGAATTTCCAGGTTAGCCTGAGATTTAAACAGCTTGTAACAATGACCCCTTGTCCTGCTTTCCGTGCAAAAATTTAACCCTATAACATCTTTCATTTTGATAAATTTAAACAACTGAATCATGTCCCCTCTGGTTCTCCTTTGCTCAAGACTATACATATTAAGCATTCTAAGTCTGGAATCATAGTCTAAATTAGAAAGTCCATTCACTAACTTTGTAGCCCTCCTTTGTACCCTTTCCAATAAATGAATATCTTTCTTAAGGTAAGGAGACCAAAACTGAACAGCATACTCTAAATGAGGTCTTACCAAACTTCTATATAAAGGCAGAAGAACCTTCTTAGATTTGTTTGAAATAGATCTATTTATAAACCCAAGCATCCTATTGGCTTTGTTACTAGCTATGCTGCACTGTTGACTAAACTTGAAGTCTTGATTTATTAAGACACCTAGATCCATAACATTTTCTGCCTTACTAATGACTGAACCCTGTAAATAATAGCTTGTATGCTTATTCCCATGACCTAAATGCAGCACTTGACATTTCCCAACATTTACTGCCATGCCCCACTTGTCTGCCCACTTAGTAATATGATCCAAATCCTCTTGCAGCTGATTTACTTGTTCATCATTTTCTACAACCCCCATAACTTTGACATCATCAGCAAAACAATTCATGTTTCCAGAAACATTTTCATGAATATCATTCATAAAAATAATAAACAAAAGTGGACCTAAAACTGATCCTTGGGGAACCCCACTTAAAACCTCACTCCATTTAGAATGATTACCCCTTACAACTACTCTTTGTTTCCTTCCTGTCAGCCAATTCCTAACCCAAACTAAAATTTTACCTCCAATTCCTATATCAGCTAATTTACTGAGTAGTGCAACATGCGGCACCTTATCGAAAGCTTTTTGAAAATCAATGTAAACAATATCTACACACTTTTTATTATCTAAAGCCATGGTGACCTTGTCATAAAAATGTAATAAATTAGTAGCACACGATTTACCTTTCCTGAAACCATACTGCAAACTAGTCAACAGACTATTATTTTCTAAGAAATCCATAATCTTAATTTTAAATAAAGTTTCAAAAATTTTGCAAACCACTGAAGTAAGACTGACAGGTCTATAATTTCCTGCATTACCTCTAGACCCTTTTTTGAAGAGTGGCGTAATGTTAGCCAGTTTCCAGTCCTCTGGCACTGTCCCTGAGTTATACGAAGCATTGAAAATTTTTACAATAGTATCTACTAATTCCTCAGCACATTCAACTAGAATTTTTGGGTAAATATTATCTGGTCCCGGAGCTTTAGTTGTTTTAATTTTTTTCAAATGAAGTAAAACGTCCTCCCTAGAAAAAACAAAATCCTCAAGCTGTAGAGTAGCTTGTGTCTTACTTGTGTCAACTGTTGAGATACAGTTATCGTTAAAAACACTGGAAAAAAAGTCATTTAGAACATTAGCAATATCCCCATCATTCTGAATTAAATTTCCATGCTCATCAACCAGTGGCCCAATTTGACTATTTCGAACTTTCCCAGAATTTGCGTAAGCAAAAAACCCCTTTGGGTTCCTGTCAATATTATCTGCAAGCTTTTGTTCCAATTCTCTTTTCTGAAACCGTACCAAATACTTAAAACTACGCCTAGCCTCACAATACTGTAGCCTATCTGCGCTGTGACCAGTTTCTTTTAACTGACGAAAAGCAGCTTGCTTACGGTTTAGAGCGTCCTTAGTTTCCCTAGTGAACCACATGGGCCAAATTTTAGTGTTTACCCCTTTTCTCCTAAAAGGAACATAATCCCCAACTGTTTTTGCTAGTTTTTCCTTAAACTCAGTCCACTGCAGATTTACCTCGCTATTGTCCAAACCTGATGAAAAAACTGTTTTCAAACTCTGCCTGAGTGCGACAAAATCAGTATTTCTGAAATTAGGCACAATCCTAAAATTTTTGTCTTTGTGCATATCAAACTTAATCCCAAACCTAATACTGTTGTGGTCACTATCCCCAATATGCTCCCCTACACATAATGCCTGAACAGAACCTTCAACATTGCAGAAAACTAGATCCAAAACAGCATCCTGCCGTGTTCCCCCAGAAACAACTTGATCTAAAAAACAGTCACCAATTACTTTTAGAAATTCCTCTTCTTTACTATTATTGGGGTAAGAATTATTCCAATCAATGCCCGGAAAATTGAAATCCCCCATTATAATTACCGGTCCCTTACTCGACATGTCTCTAATAATACGATACATCTCTTCATCTTGACCCTGGCTTAGATTAGGTGGCCTGTAAATGTTACCCAAACGCAATTTTTTACCCTTACTGCTCATCAGTTCTAGCCAAACCATGTCAATATCATTAGGTTTGTCATTTATTGCCAATTCATTGCAAGTTAAAGTATCCCTAACATAAAACAAAACCCCACCACCCATGGGCGTCGCTGGCTGCTGAACATTGGGGGGGACTTTGGAAAAAAAAAGAAATGCTAGTTTAAGAGTTTGCAAAGATCAATGAACATTGCAATTTTCAAATCAGAACCATAATTAGTCATATTCTGACCCGTCGCGGGGACAAAAAAGTTGGGGGGTGTATGAAATTAACGACTCCTCATTAATTTTAAACGCATCTTAAATACAGAGTGAAACAAATGGGTTCAGCTTATTTCTAAGAGGGAAGTCATGTTGAGAATGTGTTCCTAATCGTAAATATATTATTTACCTAGAAGTAAGAAGGTACGGGGCTACCTCCCCCGGAATATTTTCCGAATTTGTGATCTTAAAAATGCATTTTAGACGATCTTTAGTAATGTTATGGGAGAAGAGGTTCGAGTGCGCTCTTCCGTCCATTTTTCGATATCGAAACTTTAAAAACTCAATTATTATCGCAAATTGTGCTATGGAAAGGGGGGATCGGGGATTTTTTTCGAAATTGTGTTGCTAAAAACGCAATTTTAGACTATCTTTGTTGATAATACGCAGATTAGATATTCGAGTTCCCTCTTTTTGGAAAATTATTTAAATTGCAGTCTTAAAAATGCATTCTAAACAATTTTTGACAATGGTAGTAATTGAAGAGGTTCGGAGGCGCTTCTCTGGACATTTTTGGAAATTGAAATTTTAAAAACACAATTATAGATCATATCTGATTGTTTTAGGAAAACGGAGGTGCGGGGGTTCTGCCCCGAAACTTTTTTTGAAATTGTAATTGTAAAAACGCAGTTTTAGACGATCTGCGTTGGTGTTAGGGGAGGGGAGATTTAGGGCCTTTCAAATGATTAGGGAACTTTTTCAAAATTGAAGGGTCGTCTTTGGTAACTTTAAAAGGACAAATGTTCGATCGAAATTTCGAATTTCGACAAATATTCGAAAAGGGAAAAATTCCCTTTATAACTATTCATCTGGCATTTGATCTTCAACAATATGTGAAAAATGTTTCTAATATTTTTTTTTCTTTTGATTTTTTTTTTTAATTATTGCTTCTTACCCTTTCTCTCCTCCATGCAGGCATTTGTTTTTGCTTCAACTGTGCCTATGCTGAGGACGATGCCTTCACCTAATTTTGAAAGTTCCATTTTGAAATAAACAAAAAATTAGGTTTGAAAATTTCAATTTAAAATAATTTGTGTGGAAGATAAATAACTTGCTTTCTTTAATGATAATTCAATTCTTTTTAAAGATTTTTATGGAAATGCAGTGATAAAATATTTTGTCGGCTTCAACTTTAAAAAAATAATTTAGTTATCAAAATAATACTCAATTAAGCCAGCCTTATTATTTCATCACTTAAAAAAACAGAATAGTTTCCATGTAAACTATTTCTTAGTTATTTGAAAATATAATTCTAATTTGGAATAAAAATATCTCGTTTATCAACATTACTATTATTGAACGTTTGCTTTTCAACTCCAATGTCATAAAAATGTATATCAATTAGTAACTACAAAAGTAAGAAAAATTAGTAAGCTAACACGAAAATACAGGTAATTTTCTCTTGTTGTGTGTTACTTAAGTTGTTTAAAAATTTAAATTACTTCGATCAAAAAATTAGCATCTCAAAAAAAAAAAAAAAAGTCAAGTAAATATTTTTACTTTACTTTTAGAACTTAGCACCCAATTCAATACTGCAATTACAATTAGATCATTATTCAATATATAACAGTCTTAGTATCATGCAAAAATAATGTAAGGAATGAATAAATATATATTTTTTTTCTTCAAAAACCGCGTATTATGAAAAGTTTTTTTTTTAATTTTAACGCTAAATGCATATTAATTTTCTTTAAATTACAGATAAAAAAATGTAAAATTTCAACGTAAAATATAACTTAAACAAGTGTTCATTTTACTCTCAAAAATATATGAAGCAAATTTCAAATTAAACATGCGAATATTTTTCAAAATAATGTGATCATAAGTTCATTACATAAAATTAAATTTTACGAGTTTATTATCATTATTAATAATAGTAGTAGTTAGTGGTAGTAATAATAGCATTATTATTTTAATTCTATGCACAGACTCAAGAGCAGTGACACACAACGTTTCTTGGCGATAAATATTAAAGTAGTTACTTCTGCTGTGAATAGATTCTCAAAATAAGTCAAAATCAAACATGAAAGATGCAAGGTGCGGACATTATATTTCTTTCGAAAAATAGCTAAAACGAGATTTAATATCAAGCAGGGCCGGCCCGACGTAAAAATTTCGCACAAGCAGAGAATTATTTGGCGCCCCCCCCCCCCAACCCCCGTTTTTTTCCAAGCACATATGATTGACCAAGACTAAGACAAAAGTAATTTTTTTTTCAAATGAACTGGAATATTTATTTGCATTGTTATAATAATTTTAAAATTAAAAGCAGTGATTTTAAAAAATAAAAATAGCAGGAGATTATAAAACTAATAATATAAAAAATAATTAATTAGAGTAAAATATTATTCTTAAAAACCCTCTCGTGTAACATCATAGTAAAATAAAAAGTCATATAAAATGTGCTTATAAAACCACTCTTCTTGCTTTAATTTCTGCAAAATCTTTCAAAATGATGTCCGTATCGATATTGGACAAGATGTCTTTTTTAATAGACAAAGGGGCTAGACTGCATAGTCTTTCCTGTAATATTTTAGACATGAGATGATTTTTTATTATTTTCAGTTTTGAGAAACTTATATCCCCACTGACGACTGAAATTAATAACGTTAAGATAATTCGTAAATTGCAAAACAAGATAGCGAAATATGTAATTTTTTTCCTCACCTGCTTTGATTGTAGCTCGTTTCCTTCCCAGCTTGATAGAGCATTAGTAGTTGATATAAAACACTTTTCATAGCCTTTGCCTGTTTTTCACGGGACGCGGATAAAACGTCCAAAACCAAGGGTCCAAGTCCAAGGCTCAAATTCAAAAGGTACAATAGACAGAAGATCCGGCAGACTTAAGAAGGTCCAGATAAGATCCATGGGTCATAAGGTCTGACAGACATAAGGTCCACAATTTTGGACAGCTAAGACATAAGGTTCAGTTTCCTTAGAGTCCTATATGAATACGTAGTTTCCTCAGCAGGGTGGGCATAAGGTTTTTACTTCATTCGTTTTTTATTCTTTGTTTCTTGCGCTTTTCGTTTGTTACAAAACGTACCAGATTTTTTATAGTTTTCAAGCATTTTAATATTTTTATACTAATTTCCCTTTGATATTTTAAGCAATTGTACGTTGGTAGCTGAGCTGCAATCATCACGAAAATATGCGCGTGTTATTAAAGAAGGCAACAGCTGTTGAAGGCACTCTCTTGAGGCCAATTGGAAAATGACTAAAAAGAGAAAAAAAAAAAAAACAGTGCCCATCCAATACTGATCTCTCATTCCTGGTGACCACCCGCAAGCTTGAATTGTCAATTGTCACACGGTTTTACAAGATCCCCCCGTAAGATAACGCAAGTTGCGGTGACCCTACGGCGCATCCCCTCAAAAGTTCGGACCCCCTGTGATGTGAGAACCGAATAAAATGCAGCCAATCTCGAATTCTAACGTTTACCAGTAGTATCTATTATCTAACGTAGGATCTTTCTCATGACTATTTACAATACTCCTTCCAGAATCGTAGCAATTTTGTCAACCCTCAACCTTTCAACCCTTATCAGAAGGAATACGTTTTATGCCTTTTGCCTCTTAATGGCCTTTCAAGCACCACGGGGGTTGTTTCATTTGACCATTCAATTACTTCCAGGTGTGAGGGCCTCGAGAAACGATGTGTGATAGATGAAGTGATATATGCCATTTCTCAAACTCTTCCCCAACAAAGCAATCCGGATATAAATATTTTTGCTCGTTAACGCTGTATTTGTGAGACTGAAGAACGAATAGCTAACTATAAGCCCGAGCTCGAAAGCTCTTTGAACTTACAGAGTCCGGGCTGAGCCCGAATCATCTCTAGCAGGCACTGATTAAAAACTTATGTTGATATTTTTTTTTGCACAAACTATTAATCGTGTTTATGTAATTTAAAATATACTAAATATGTATTTTTATTCCCGTAATTACCTTTCTTTTAAAAGAACTAAAGATGGGATCATCCCAAGAAAAATTCCTCCACCTTAATAAGTTGGGCCCCAGACCTATTCCTGGGGCTCCATATTTCTAAGGGGCCTCAATTTTTTTCTAAAGACATATCACAGCATAAGAGCTATGGGAATAGCACACGTGTATATTTTAAAGAAACATTATTTTAAAAAATAACGATTTATTAATTGGAAAAAAAAATTTCTTGAACGAGAATTTTTATTGATTCTTGCAGCTAGTAGATTTACCATGTTTTAACTGTAGGGGCCCCATGACCATAGAAGCCCCGGAGGGGATTCAAATATGTACATGATAAATGATTTATATAGTGCTGAGATGTACAAAGGGGCCTTCAAAAATGCATTTTGACAGACCCCCCCAAACCTGTAAATCAGCCACCGCATTTTGCCATTGAATCTTTAGGGGGCCTCCAAATTACTGTGGGTCTTGGGCCCTAAATATTAGTAATTCGGGTACTGCTTGGATGCAGGGCCCTATTGGGATCAGTCGTCCTATCGGCTTCAGCCCGAGCCTATAATCCTTAGGTAACTGTTAGTTTCCATGGGTTTTGAGCATTTCTCACTCAAACTCATGACTTTCCTTGGCAACTCCTTAAATTAAAAAAATTTTGGTTTTGAGGATGTGACGCTCCGCCTGAGGCCAACAGACTCGCGCCTCAAGCGCCTATTGGGTAATCTGCTAATGGTAGTGATGGGTTTTGCAGGAGAAAAATGATTGCTCCAATAAGGTTGCTAAAAGCACAAAAAGCATGAGATAGCTGCATGGGAAAGTAACTCAGACGGTCTTTCCAATAAATACGGAAGTTTTTGTTATTTTAGTTCAGATCGAAGTTCTAATTTGATTCAGAAATGAAAGTCCCGATTTTTTTTCCAAAGTTATTATTTTAAAATATTGAGGGGGACTTCTGATGAGTTCAAAATATTGGGGGGGACATGTCCCCCTCGTCCCCCCCGCCAACGACGCCCGTGCCACCACCTCTTTTACCTGCCCTATCTTGTCTAAACAAATTATACCCAGCAATACACAATAAATCATCATCATTTTTGGTAGCCCATGTCTCGGTAACTCCAATAATATCCAACTTCTCATCTATAATTATGCTTTTCAATTCTTCCATCTTGTTCCTAATACTGCGAGCATTGGTATAAAGAACCTTAAGCATGCCCAACTTGCTTTTATTCAACCCCTTGCGATTTCTTGAATCGAAATTGTTAAAACGACTGCTCTTATTCATCTCCCTATTACTATTTCTAATAAAACCTAAAGAGTTTGCATTCTTTTGAAAACTGCTCCTTGAACCATGCCCCCCATTCCAACTTAGTTTTTTGACTCAGAAGCCTCTAAAACCAAACCACTAACCATTTTGACCCCTATAGAACTCAGATGCAGGCCATCCCTACCAATCCAATCACGCTTGCAATGACTCCACACATCAACAAACCTGACACCGCGCTTTTGGCAAATTTCTTTTAGTAACAGGTTCATGCACCTAGCCCGCTGATTCAACCAGCTCCTGTGCACTCCATACCTGGGAAGCAAACCAACCACTTGGACACTGGTCGAACAGTTAGTTGCTTTGTCCAACAGGGAATTCCATTCTTTCCTAAACTCCTCATTATTACTATGGCCTACATCGTTGGTTCCCACCCACAAAGTAACTATATCCTCCTTATGAAATGTCCCCTTCTTCTCTGCAACCTTATTTACATCCATCACCCGAGCCCCTGGTAAACAACACCTAGCCACCTTACGTTTTACCCTCCCGATTGAATTTCCCACTTCGCGCACCATTGAGTCCCCCAAAATTACCCCCTTCATTTCCCAGTCCGTCTCCTTACTAATAACTTCCCCCTTCACCTCTGGAACATCCCTACTAACTAACTCACAGCTAATGCCCACAAAATGAGATCTACTAGGCACCGGCGAGATTTAATTAAAGATAACCGGCGAGATTTAATTAAAGATTAATATTAGATAGCGTAACGAAAGTGGCCAGCTTTGACGTAGTTCGACGTCTGCAAAAATATAGTCCTATATTGTTTTTGAAATTTTTTTAAAGTTTATAAGTTTGTGGACCTTTATTTCTGAATAAAAGGTCCAATACACTTGAACGTTTCGGAAGTGATAAGTTTTTACCTAGTCCAACTTCAATGAAAATATATTTCTTTTTTTTTTATTATTATTTCTGTGTTTTTTGGTAGTTTTTCTACGTGGGTTGGTTTCTGAATCGTTATTTCTGAATGTCCAGAACCAATATTCGTGAACATATCGAAAGTGTTTAAAGCAGGGATTCAAGTGAAACAGGCCATAGCAAATTACAATCGCTACTGGAAATGAATTACATTAGAGCGTTTCTTGATAAAAACATCGTGACGTCAGCGTGACGTTTGCCTATGAAAAACGAGCTAGATAAAACGTCACAGCCTACTTGGCGAATAAGAGGAGATCGCTGAGTGCTTGTGAGCTCTTATTGGCTCCACCCGTAGTGACGTCATGCCAATTTAAGTTGATGATAATGTAATTCACTTCCAGTAGCGATTGCAATTCGAAGCGATCGCAGTGCTGTTTCACTTGAATCCCTGCCTTAGTCATTCGACGTTGAAAGAAACAAAAATAAATAAATAAATAAATAAATGAGTAAACGAAGGACGGAAGATTATTGTCTTCCACGTTTCAAAACAATGTTTCGAATTTGAATTTGAAACGAATTTTTATATGGACGATTCGGCAACTTGCAGTCGAGCCTTCCAATGATAGTAACGTAGCGAAACGTTGAGAGAACGTTTTATGTCATACTTGGGTTATGATAGTGAATTAAAAAGAATATGTTGAATCTCATATTTCAGCTTCAACCTTCTATATTCAACAAATTAAAATCTGACGTTAAATCGCAAGATTTTCCCCTGTTTTTGTGTCTACAAAAGAAAAATTAAATTTCATGTTTGGGTGAAAAGTGCTCTATAAGGAGGTGCTCTATCTCGGGAAATGTGAGAAGTCTCGGGGGAAATTGTAACCTTCCGCTTAAAAGCACTCTAGTTAGTAATACAGGTCATTGTCTTAAATAGAATACTTAATCTTAATATTTGAATCAAATTAAACATTATTATTAACTCAGATCCCTAAAATATTGCAACACATCCTTTTGCAGAATATCTGTAGTTTCCGAATTAATCGCTAGGTTTTTTGTACGCATTTCCTTTTTAGAATTTTTGAAACAAAATACCTTGGATTAACCATCTGTGTAATTTATTACTTCAAACAATAAATGTCTAGAACATCAGCATAACAGCAAATGTCATACTTTTCCAGAAATAATTATTTTCGTAGGGTCAATGAGTTGAGCAACAAGCACGATCCTACGGTTAGTCCCTGTATGTGTATATTTCCATTGACAATATTCTGTGGTGAATCAGTCAATAGCAAAATAAGAAAATGAATGCAGATGTTAATCGAAAAGGTTTGTGGAATTTCAGCAAAGGTGTTTAAATGCTATTTGTGATTTCGTCCTGTAAATTTACAAAGCTGTCTTTTGCATTTTAGTTATGGCCATACAAGCAAAGAAAAAACGATCGAAGGGTCCAAAATCAAAGTTGAAAGCGCGTACAGATATAATGGAAAATAAGAAAAGGTAACTCTTCTTGCTCCTTTAAGAAGAATCAATTATGTTTTTAAATGTTAAAACATGCCATTGTTGCGTAATATATTCACGCGATAAGTACAGAATCTAGCTTTTAATGTTTGATTCATGAAAAACAATGAGCTTCAGATAACTTGCTGTTGATTAAAAAAGTCGTCCAAAATACTTATTAATGCTTCATCCCCAGCTTTCTCTTAATTTTAGTTATGCTCTCTTCACCTATGTTTATAAAATATTGTCGCAGTAATAGTGTTATTATGATTTTGCGATTCAGTCACAGGATGTCACTGTGCATTGGAATTTGACTCGTTTAGGAACCGCAATGCTTGTTTTCCTTTTTTCTCGTTTATATTTGTTCTCTTTTTGATTGCCGATTTCCTGTCGTATTCATTTTTTCTTTAATTTGTTTTTGGAAAGATAGCATCTTTTTACCACATTAAGCGTCGCCACTTTTAAAACGTGTTTCGTAAGTGTCATTTTGTTTTGTACTAATGGCTTGTTATTTTTTTTCATTTCGATTTTTATATCCACTAGTGTATTCATCTTAGTTGAGTTTCAAAACAGTGATGTGCTTATTTTTAAAACTAATTATTGTGATTTCCCGAATTAAAGTGGTAATTAACGATATTTTGAAAATTTACTATAATGGAAATCATTTGTATAATTTATCACTGTTTTAGCAAGTATGCTTATTATTTCTGCCTTATAAAGTATAAATAACGATTCAGAGTTAATTTTTGTTTTTTGCTGTTTTAAAAGTCTAGTTATTTATTTTTGTCCCATCATGATTGTGTTTTAGAAAATAAATTTAGCAGTATTTTGAATAAAGAATGTTCTTACATATGTGTCAGCATTCAAAAGCATTGATGATCTGCTTGTCCCAGACTACTAAAAACTGACTCGACTAACCACAAAATATAAAGCCATTGACTGCGTACATGGCTTGATTGTTCACTGTTTGTCTAGCCATTTTATATTATTTATAGGTTTTAATCATCAGTGTCAGCCTTTATCTTGTTGCTTCTCATTTTTTAGAGTACATGTAGTAATTTTGGAGATTTAGACTAGAAAATTTATCTTGCATGCAAGATTAAGTTAATCTTTCAAAGACTGAATGAAAATTAATTTGTTAAAAGTCATGAAATATATAAAGTTCAGGAAAATGAAATACCACGCAAGATAAAGATGAACTGCTTTCAAACTATTGTAGAAATATCATGTTATTTCTCATGGTATATTGTGTTAAATTTTTAAATGAGTCGATCGCACTGTATTCGAATCTTCATTCGACCCCTCAAAGATTAGTGTGGACCCCTAAAGCAAAATACTTTGTGATATTATGCAATTTGGAATCATCTGACCAAAATTGTTCTGCAAGTACTTAAAGCACAGTACACGCAGAAACATGACCATTTTCAAAATCAATTATCCTAAAATAAAAATGGTTTCGTAATACAGGATTATGAAAGGAATAATTTGTTTAACACTCAGTCTTACTGCTGAAAAGCCTGAAATTAAGATACCAACCACACATTCTTGACAAAAGATAAAACCCTACACTATGTCCCTGTTCCTCCAAACATCGAAGAGTTCTAAGTGCTTTGACAGCTGCGTTAGAAGCAATATTTTCACTCACAATAACAGCACATGGCTAATAATGAGACCAAGTCTTAGGCCGGAATTCAAGTGAAACACGGACGATCGCAACTCACCAATGCAATCGCAAATTCCCAAATTTGGATTCAAGTGAAACGTTACAATCGCTACGAGATGCTATTCTATCGTAATTCGACTTCCAGTAGCAATTTCAATGGTGTTTTGCTTGAATTCGGCCCTTAGAGGGAGAATACTTAAGGGGCACAGGGCCCACCGAACTAAAATTGTTGGAAAGGGGGAAAATTATCAATTTGCCGAATAAAGTTCCAATTTTACCGAATGACAAAATACAAGCATGCACAATTACATTTCACACATGTCGTACATTTGGTGAGATTAGGCATCTTTTAAAAAACAATTCTAAAAACCAAAAAGAACAAATAATCTCAATGCTGTAATTTATTGTCTTCAAATTGCTAAATCGTCAGGAAAATGTGCCGGAACACGGAAATTATTGGGAGGTCACAGTGACCTCCCATCGGGGCGCTCCTGAAGGGGCATAAAACAGGTGTTGCCAGAGATAATTTTCTGCAAATATCTCCCAACTAAGTATGCAATTTTGTGCAAATTCTTCTGATTTTGTCCAGCTTGAAGTAAATTTAAAGTTCTTGGAAATGTCGCAAAAAAAATCGACTTTTTGGTTTTCTGCCTAATAAGCATAATTTGCTGAAATTTTATTTTTTTTTTCTTCTACTTTAAAGAAATCTGCCGAAATTGTTCTGAATTTCTGCAAAAAATTATATCTTTAATGAGAAAACTGCTTTTTTGCAGAATTTTTTTCAGAATTTTCCCTCACATTTGAACAGAATTGGTCTGCAGCTCAGATATCTGTTTTGTGACGTAGGTCACAAATTTAGCAGTATTCTGCTTTGGGGGTGTGGACCCTTGTGAGATATGTATATCACTCTGGGAACTACTAGTGCAAACATACCATTTTATCTTTTGCCAATTTCATCAAGTTGTTTTCTTAATGTATCTCGCATTGAAGCAGAAACTAGTGTCAAAGAACATTAGATAATACTATGTGTTAGTTATTAGGGGATTATTGGTATTTGAAACTGAGAGGATTTTTCATCCTTCAACGTATTTTTAATGTAATGCAGCAAGAGAAATTGAGGTTGAGTGTCACATAGCCTTTACAGTAAACACTTGTTTCCAATTCTAAAATGTAGTTAATATACAAGTTTGGATAATTTTATATCATGATCCGTCCCAAAAGTAAATTTGTCTGCACAAGTGGCTCTAATCATAACATTTTTTTATATTTAAACATAACCCAGAGATATAAACTTCAGAAAACTACAGTTACATTTAACGTTTACAGAGTTAATTTTAGGGTTCACTAGCAGTACTCTCTGCTCTCAGCGCAATCTTCAGTGTACCTATAAGTTAACCCATTAATATCTGACTTTTTTTTTCTAAAGATATTTTGTATACTGGTTACAAACAGTGTTTAATGGAGAGGAAAAATAATTAAACAATATCATGTAAAAAATATTTTTTTTATTAAGGAAAGAAAAATCGTCCCTTAAAAGTTACGATAGGCCCCAGAAGGTACATACTTTTTTACAAAAAAATTTTTCTGCCTACGATATAATATTTGAAAAGACATTTTATAAGAAGAAACAAAATCAGCAATTAATATAAATTGGGAAGATGAGAATAACTTTGAAAACTTAGCTTTTTTTCTTGATATTGAGAACAATGTCATTTTTGATAAAGGTCATATTAAAACTGCTGCAGAACACACTTTACAATGGTTATGTGCTGCAATCTGTTAATATCAAATTGAAACAATACCAAGATACTCATTGAACACTATTATTTGGTTGAAATGTTCATTTGAGGAAATTCAGACAATTTTTAGACCGTCCCTAAAAAGGGACACTAGATATTAATGGTTTAATACTGCTTGGCAATAACTTTGATTTTTTTAATTTTCAATAACGTCTGGGAGAAATTCATTTCATGTGCCTTGTAGACTTTGATGTCTTCAAAAAGTTATGCATTTTGCGCCATTATAGATACTTGGATGTCTTTCAGACATAGTTGTATGTCAAAAGATTAAGTTGATATAAATTAGCAAATGGTTGCATTTATCAAAACTAAAATAACTTCTCTGCGAAATCAAGCAATTTTTTAAAATGGCAAAAATTAAATAACTGTTACCACGACTAACTTTTTATATATTAGCAAAATTCAAATGTAGTCCAACTAAGGTTGGACATTTTGCTGTCAAATTGGTATTTTTGCCGTGGCAGTGACAAAAAAATGGAAAAAACTAGAAAAATTTGCTGGACATCAAAAAATTAACTAAAAAACAGTATAATTTTGATTGGGAGTAAAATCAAAAATTAAATAATTCAAATATTTTTAAATAATTCTTGAGGGGGGTTAAGACTAGAAACAGATTACGAAAAAAGTTTCAAGATTTGTTTGTGCTATTCAGTTTTGGAAAAACAAATATGTATTCTAATTCTAGTGAAGAAATTTAATTAAATTTAATGAGTTTACTAGGGTGACCCGGGGTAATTCCTGATCACTAAACCTCTGGGGTAAATACTGATCACTCAATTTTCAATTTCAAAATATTATTTTTTTTTAAATTTGAGATATGGCCAAGAATCCTTGGACATTTTACTTTAATGTAACAACATTCACTCAACAATTACTTTTTGTTTAGTTCATCTAATTAATTACATTTTAAACTGCACTCTAAACTTGCCATTTCAAAGATGGGATCCTGAACATGCATATTTTTACAAAGATCCTCCTCCCTCATTTAATAATAAATATTTTGTTTTCCTTTCGCTTCATTTTATCTACAAACAGTTCAAGGATTTGATTAGTTGTTTAACACCTTCTGTAAAAAAATTATATTATTAATTAATAGTATATCAAAAGTTGCCCCCTGTAGCTGGGGTAATTACTGATCACTGGGGTAATTCCTGATCACCTACTTTTTTTGGCCTTAAATATAATAAAAACTTACTAAACAATAATTTCAGTTCTTTCCAATGACAGTTCACATATATTAACCATAATTACTATAAAAATGTTTTAACTGTGACCCGCAAATTTTCTTAACTAACTGTGAAGTGTAAACCATAAGAACATGTGTTCTGCAGGGGTGATTGTGTTCCGGTATTTTACCGGATTTCCGGTATTTTCATGATAAATTCCGGTATTTTCATGTTCGAAAACACCGGAAATAAAATATTTTTAATTGTGCTTTTATCTTCTCACCTTCGGTATTTTTTTTGCTTCTTCAATTTTTCGGTGATTGTACTGATAATTACTAATTATATTTATCGAATAGAAATGTTAAGATGCCATTCTATTTTTTTTTAAATTATTTTATTTGCATCCTTTTTTATTTTGATGCCTTCGTTTTAAGAAATGCAATCGATTTGCATCCGATATCAGAATAGACTTTTTCGTATTTAACCCCCCCCCCCCACACACATTTTCTCTTTAAAACTTTCAGGTATTTTTTCATGAACTCACAATCACCCCTGGTTCTGATATCCACTTCTAATTTGACCACTTTTATTCAACGCTTGTTTGTTTTCATGATTTTAGTTGATTAAATTATTTAGATAAGTATGGTAAGAAATTACAAACCTCAGAAGGACACAAAGCTTTTATAAGGAAAAATTGAAGACCAATGAAAAGAAGAAACAAAAAGTTGAACAAATTTTGAACAGGGAGGATACCGAAGCAGTTCCCGAAGTTTTACATTTTGGTCAAATCAACAAGAATACCCAGATAGATGATGCTAAAGTCTTGTTAGATGCCCATGCACAAGAATCTGTCACTACACAGCTATTATGCTGTATATTACGATGATGACCCAGTATACATTATAAAAGCATTGAAAAAAGAAGGGGAATCCGTTGAAATGAAGTTTTTGGAAAAAGGTGCGGGCAATTATAAATGGCCAAAAAGGGACAAAATTGAAAGTGTAAATGTGAAATACATCTTTTATGGTCCTGTGACCTTAAATGGGGCAAACTCATTTACAGTTGATGAAACAGCTATCAACAGTGCATATAAATGTTACAAAAAGTTCTGCAAAGACTTTTGGAAAATATAAGTTAAATTTATACGTATATATTTTTCAAATAAATCAAAACTTATGATGTGCTAAATTTATGTCTGGTTATGTATTTTTTACTGATGCTATCATATTATTGTTTTAAAATGCCTTCCTTAAAAGAAAAACTGAGTGATCAATAATTGCCCCAGAAGTGATCAGGAATTACCCCGTTCTATGGGTATTTCCTGATCACTGAATATTTAAAATATTTCATATTCTATTTTTATTTTCAAAGAAAAGAAGTTTGCAGAGAATTTATATCATAAGCCACCAAATTTGCAGAAAAAATTAGAACACCAGTGCAAATAGTTTTTTTACAGTACAGATGTTTGCGTGTTTGATCAGGAATTACCCCGGGTCACCCTATTTAATGAACTTTTCATCATTGGTTACCTATAGTTTAATACGAGTTATAAACTATGTTTCCATCTCATATCAGAGCAACAATCAGACATTTAAGCCATATTGTGCTGTCAGGAGGAGAAAATTGCCCCCCCCCCCCCTGATTTATAGAAATGAATGCGTTTATAAATGATTGGTTGTTGCTTTGATTGTTTTTCGGCATAATTTGCATTGAATATGACCCTGTGCTGGTCTGGTCTATACTGGTTACAAACAGTGGTTTTCTATACTGGTTACAAACAGTGTTTAATGGACAGGAAAAATAATTAAAAAAATATCATGTAAAAAATATTTTTTTTATTAAGGAAAGAAAAATCGTCCCTTAAAAGTTACGATAGACCCCAAAGGGTACATACTTTTTTTACAAAAATTTTTTTCTGCCTACGATATAATATTTGAAAAGACATTTTATAAGAAGAAACAAAATCAGCAATTAATATAAATTGGGAAGATGAGAATAACTTTGAAAACTTAGCTTTTTCTTGATATTGAGAACAATGTCATTTTTGATAAAGGTCATATTAAAACTGCTGCAGAACACACTTTACAATGGTTATGTGCTGCAATCTGTTAATAACAAATTGAAACAATACCAAGGTACTCATTGAACACTATTATTTGGTTGAAATGTTCATTTGAGGAAATTCAGACAATTTTTAGACCGTCCCTAAAAAGGGACACTAGATATTAATGGTTTAATACTGCTTGGCAATAACTTTGATTTTTTTAATTTTCAATAACGTCTGGGAGAAATTCATTTCATGTGCCTTGTAGACTTTGATGTCTTCAAAAAGTTATGCATTTTGCGCCATTATAGATACTTGGATGTCTTTCAGACATAGTTGTATGTCAAATATTAAGTTGATATAAATTAGCAAATGGTTGCATTTATCAAAACTAAAATAACTTCTCTGCGAAATCAAGCAATTTTTTAAAATGGCAAAAATTAAATAACTGTTACCACGACTAACTTTTTATATATTAGCAAAATTCAAATGTAGTCCAACTAAGGTTGGGCATTTTGCTGCCATATTGGTATTTTTGCCGGGGCAGTGACAAAAAATGGAAAAAACTAGAAAAATTTGCTGGACATCAAAAAATTAACTAAAAAACAGTATAATTTTGATTGGGAGTAAAATCAGAAATTAAATAATTCAAATATTTTTAAATAATTCTTGAGGGGGGTTAAGACTAGAAACAGATTACGAAAAAAGTTTCAAGATTTGTTTGTGCTATTCAGTTTTGGAAAAACAAATATGTATTCTAATTCTAGTGAAGAAATTTAATTAAATTTAATGAGTTTACTATTTAATGAACTTTTCATCATTGGTTACCTATAGTTTAATACGAGTTATAAACTATGTTTCCATCTCATATCAGAGCAACAATCAGACATTTAAGCCATATTGTGCTGTCAGGAGGAGAAAATTGCCCCCCCCCCCTGATTTATAGAAATGAATGGGTTTATAAATGAATGGTTGTTGCTTTGATTGTTTTTCGGCATAATTTGCATTGAATATGACCCTGTGCCCCCCCGCCCCCTGGAAAGATTCAAAATGTCAGGTCTGAACGTAGCCTACTGTCACTGTAAGATGATGGTGTAAATACTAAGTATTGTTTATTTCTCTACAAATTTACATTGCCTTTATTGGAAAGATCTCGCATGACTTCCCTGTTAAAAAGTAACTGAAGTATAAGAATTTGTTCTTAGTTAAAACCAGTAGTGCAGCGAGCATCTATAGAATCGGGGGGGGGGGGGTTAATGAAAGCCTTTACATGTATATAAAATACAATATCACCTCTGGCAATATATGTTTAAAAAAGGGTTTTAGGAATAGATCTCCAATCCCCTTAACTTTTAAGTTAAAACTTTTAAGCCAAAGCCAGTGAGTGATCTATTTTATAGCTATTTACTCCTCCCCTTAATTCTATAACAGTATTTACCAAAGAAGCCTTTCTCTGGGAGAGAAGGTTGAATAATGCAATGAATATTCTCAGTTAAAAAATAAGAATATAAAAACTTTAAAGTAAAAATTTTGGAAAATTTTTCTATTTTTGCCACTTTGGCAAAAAGGTATTTTTACCGTGACGGTTTTTTACTGGTTTTTTCCACCTTCGGCAGAAACATGCCAACCCTAAGTCGAAGCATTGGCTTACGTACTTAATTTAAAAAAAAGCTATTTTCGACGACCAATACAAATACAAATGCGACGACCAGTAAAAGGCTCTGGACCCGACTTTGCTGGTCCTAGTCAAATTAATAAATCAAGTCATCATGATTTGAAGTTCAGCCTTTAATATTAATGAATACTAGCAATTTTTAATTTAAAAAACAAAGTAGAAAGTAAATAAATTGACAAAAAGTAGTAAAATGCAATATATTCTTCTTCAATGGAAATGAAAAACTTAATTAGATGTAATGTTCCCAAAGGCAGAATAGTTTGTGATGTTCTGCAATATAAAATCATCTGACCAAAATTGTTCTGCAAGTACTTTAAGCACTGTACAGCACACGTAGAAGCATGAACGTTTTCAAAAACCATGATCCTGAAATCAAAATCGTTTCATACAGAACTATGAAAGGAGTATTTGTCTACTCAGTCTTACTGCAAAAGAAAGCCTGAAATTAAAATTTCAGCCACACATTCCTGACAGAAAATGTGAAACCCTTCACTATGTCTGTTCCTTCAAACATCAAAGAGCTCTGAGTGCTTTGATACCGCATTAGAAGCAATGTTTTCACTCAGAATAACAGCACATGGCTAATAATGAGACCAAGTCTCGGAGGCAGAATGCTTAAGGGGCATAAAACAGGTGTAGTCCATAATAATTTTCTGCAAGTATCTTTTTACTAAATATGTAATTTTGTGCAAATTCCGCAGCTTTTGTCCCAGCTTGAACTAAATTTAAAGTTCCTGCAAATGTCGCAAAAAAATCAACTTTTTTGATTTTCTGCCTAATAAGTATAATTTGCAGAAATTGTTCTGAATTTTTGCAAAATTGTAACATTAGTTAGAAAACAATTAGAGAGAAATTCTACAGATTTCTGCAGAAAATAAACAGAATTTTTCCTCACATTTGAACAGAATTGTTCTGCAGCTCAGATATCTGTTCTGCGACGTACGTTCCAAATTTAGTAGTATTTTGCTTTGGGGGTAGTGTTAATTAAGAAAGAAAAATTATTTGCACCAGCTTAAAAACATAATTAAAATTCAGTAATTTGATTTTGTGTAATGTTAAAAGAATTAAACTAATATGCACTTTTTTGTTATCTGGCAGAGCAGAAGTATTTCTTTACAGCAAATAAAACTTAATGATTTTTATTCAATGTGTTAACAATGTATAATATTTAATATTCCTCTTTAACTTTTAGGAGCAAAATAGCAGTAAGTAGACTAAAATTAATATAAATATCACTGGTAAACACAGATTTTGTTAGATGAATCGGTTATAGTGTTCCTTAAATAAATTTTGATGCTGATTTCAAATCCACAATCAATTGCAAAATTTATTCGAATAAACAAATTTTTAAAAAAATAGCAATTTAATAAGTAATTAATAATTCAAAAGTTAAAAAAAAAAAAGTTATTGCTCATGCTTACTATCCCTCCCCCCAAATACTATATGGAACCACCCCTAAAATGAGACACCCAAAAACTGAAAAAGATACCCAAAACACTTACTTATTTAAAAATCATTTTTCCGCTTTTTATGTTTGTTTGTAATGTTTTAAACCAATGTCAAACTGTGCTCCAGGCAATTAAGTTACTCAAAGATATTAAGTAATGGCGGATAAGTTTCTTAGTGTAAAAATCAATTTCAGGGTATTAGAAAATAATTTGTGATTGTTTATTGTATCTTTATTTAACTTAAATTATTCTGTAAAAATGTTTTTTAAATCACAAAAAAAAAATGTTGTTTAGCATTAAATGTTTCTATTTGCAAACAATTAAAACTTAGTTGCTGATTAATTTAAAATAAGCTGAATAGTTTGAAACACTCTCAAACTAGATGTAATGTTTCAGTTGTTATATGAACAGTTGCAGTTGGCCTGAGTATTATTATACTCCAGTCCCTTTGCATTTTATATCAAACTCCCAATGTTCTTGGTAATAGATTTTTTTCAATCAATTCAAGACCTTATGCCGGCAGCAAAACACTAGAAAACATCTTTCTGGTGAAGAGTTTCTAAAAGATCTCTTACGTTCATCAGGTATTGATTCACAACTAAGGACCAGACTAGTTGTATTACAAAGATTGCTGTTGGTTGTCTCTTGTGTACTTGATATTATTACTTTGACAGTTTTGGTATTTTAAACTACTTTAGATCTGAGCAGCGTCTTAGCGATATGTTTTACGAAGATGATGATGAAGAGGAAGAAATTCTGGGCTCCGATGACGACGAACAAGAAGATCCGAGAGATTACTGCAAAGGTGTGTGTGTTTTATTTTTAAAAAATTTAGTTTTTCCAACCGCTCCTGGGAGCTTAGTGGTTAGGAAATCAGACTTTATCAGATAATCTCAGATTTAAATACTCACCAAGTTAATACGCATGTACTGTGTACTCATAACTGTGAGCCCGATAGTCCTGTGCGTTGACGCGGTTAAGCAGTTGCCATGACTTGGGCTGCAGAAAACTGAAGAAAATGTCCTTCCTTCTAAGCTCATGTCTGTTGTTGTTTTAAACACCACTCAGGTATTAAAGAGTAGATGAAATCTACTCGATTTACGGCAGGATAGGTACGGCTTTTGTTTTTACGAGCACCATTAAGGTGGAAGACCGTTTTAGCTCAACTGACATGGACCCGTTTATAGGGTAGGAATCCATTCATAACACTTTCACACACAGAAAGGACAATGACACAAGAAAGAGAAAATACGTCCACGCCCAAGCCGGGATCCGAACCCGGGGCCACCGCATCATAGTTAGGTTTTCTGACCACTAAACAAGGTGGCCGACATGTCTAAATTGTTGAAGTAAAGATGATTGATGGGCACTATCTCTTGATAGTTAACCCAGTGCCTTCAAGCGGCAAATCTCCCTATCTATTTTTGTTATTGTTGAAACTTGATATAAAAACTTAACCCATTAATGCCTGACTTTTTTTTTCCAAAGATATTTTGTATACTGGTTACAAACAGTGTTTAATGGACAGGAAAAATAATTTAAAAAATATTATGTAAAAAATAATTTTTTTAATAAGGAAAGAAAAATCGTCCCATAAAAGTTTATGATAGACCCCAGAGGGTACGCGCTTTTTTTACTAAAATTTTTTTCTTCTTACGGTATAATATTTAAAAAGAAATTTTATAAGAAGGATAAAATCAGCAATTAACATAAACTGGAAAGCTGGGAATAACTTTGAAAACTTAGCCTTTTTTCTTGAGATTGTGAACAATGTCATTTTTGATAAAGATCATATTAAAACTGCTACAGAACACACTTTACAATGGTTATGTGCTGCAATCTGTTAATAACAAATTGAAACAATACCGAATGACTAATTGAACTCTATTATTTGGTTGAAATGTTTATTTTGGGGAAATTCAGACCCTTTCTTGAACCGTCCCTAAAAAGGGATGCTAAGCATTAATGGGTTAAAATAAGATGGGTAAGGGGTGTCCGTTTTAAGTTTTTGCCATCACAAATTGTTGATCCTACCCTGGTTAAGCCAGTCATGTTTCTGTTAAGATATCCATCCTCTCAGTGGCTATCCATAAACATCGCAACTTTCTCTCAACATTTCAGCTTCCTCGATTAATCTTACTGCACAATAATATTTCTTCAAAATGCTTCATGTTTCTCCCAAAAATGTTATACACTTCATTGAATTATCATAACTCATAATATCATAAATAATTGTGCTTTGTTATAGGTGGTTATCATCCAGTGAAAATTGGAGATTTGTTTCACAGCCGCTATCACGTCATTCGTAAACTTGGTTGGGGTCATTTTTCTACAGTTTGGTTATGTTGGGATTTGATGTAAGTTTTATTTTATGTCCTATAATTCTTGCAATTTTTAGTTCTTTTCTCCTTGTCTGATTGACATTTGTTTCAATGAATGTGCCTTTTTAATTTTACTGATCTGTCTTTTAGGGGGAAAAGATTTGTAGCATTAAAAGTAGTGAAAAGTGCTTCTCATTATACAGAAACAGCTTTGGATGAAATTAAATTGCTTCGTTGTGTAAGTTATTAGTGCATTATCTGTATAATCTTTTATGAAATCGGAGCATGTTATAAAATGCCTATTTTACTTTTTCTTAGGTACGAGAAAGTGATCCAAGTGATTGTTTTAGAGAAAAAGTTGTACAGTTACTTGACGATTTCAAAATATCTGGTGTTAATGGAACTCGTATCCTTTCAAATTTTATCATCACATTTCTATTTTCAAATTTCAGCAAAAGAATACTTGAAACACTGTGTCACTTAAAACTTTTTTATAAAGTGGTTTTTTGAGGATTTATTTTTTAACTATTTAATAAATGTATTTTCAAATGGCTTTGTGAACCTTAACACTTTTTAGATGTTTGCATGGTGTTTGAAGTATTAGGTCATAACTTATTAAAATTAATCATAAGATCGAATTACCAAGGTATTCCACTTGCAAATGTAAAGCTCATTATACAGCAGGTAATGAAAAGTTAAAACTAATTAAAGTGACAATTCATTTATAAACTGTATTGATTTTTCCCCCTTATGAAAGTGCGTATAGTGCTTATATGTCCCTTAAAAATAACTGTATTATAATGAATTTATGAATTGATTATTGACTATTGGCTTTTTAATTGAAGCTTTATAAGCTATTTTCAGTTTTTAAATGACTTTCAATAATACTTAATATTTTTTTCTGATCTATGTTAAAGATGCTCCTTGCTAAAAAAGGCACATGTGCCATGCTCATTATTTCAAATCTTGTTATGATTTTATATTTGTCTGCTGATGGTTAATTTCTGTACTTTTTTTCAATTTTCCTTTTTCTTTTCTTTACTTTTTTTTTTTTTTTTTTTTGAAAATCCATTTTACTTTTGTTTTCCCTATCAATCTATTAATTGTAGAAAATACAATGTTTATAGCTCCGTTGAAAATAAACTTTAGAAATTCAATTAAATTCTTTGCTTTTAAAGGGCAGGGGTTAAAAATAGACTGATCGAAAAGCAAGGATGTCATTACGAATTTTTCCAGGAGGGGGCAAAGGGTGCATACACAATGTAAAATTTACCAAAAGGTGGCAAAAACCATGCCCACTTATATGCCAATACATTGATTTCCCAAAGTCGGGAGGGGGGGATTGCCCCCCCCCCTGCCTCTTTAAATGACGGGCCTGTTGAAAAGATAGAACAAAGTAGAAATTGCTATTTTAGTTACATATCAATTTGTTCCCAATGTTGTCAAATCTAAAATAATACAAAAATTCAGTTCTATTTAACAAACCAAAGTTCAATTTCATAAAAATATTTGGCCAAAAGCATCATGCTTAACTGATGGCAAATGAGATGCTTTCCGTGTATAATTTTTATTTATAACCAATGAGTTATGAATTATCAAAAGTTGCAGATTTCGAGAAAATTTTACTTAACCACAATTGCTGAAATTAAAAGTATTCTACCAAATTTATATTATTTTCTTCTTTATGTGTACTGGAACTCCGGCATTTTTAGAAGAAACTTAATTTTCTGAAATTTTTTGATAATTGATTTTGAAATCAGGAATCAATCTGTTATCTTTTCTCTGTAATACATTTAGGCGGTTTTGTTCTGATTATACTCGGGTGTACTGGTATTTTTTCGTGTGTTAATATCGGAAATCTGGTATTTTCCCTAAAGCTTTCTTTATCCCTAAATGAACTTTTTCCAGTTCATTTAGGGATAAATGTAACTTTTAACAGATAAATGTAACTTTTTTACCGTTATTAGCAGGATTGAGCAGGTTAAATCAATCCGATTTAAATCAGTTGATTTTTTTAAAATCAGATTTAAATCATAATTTTAAAAAAAATGAATTTTTTAAGTTCAAAAGAATGAATTTAATGGATATGAAGTTCATAGTATTTTCAATAGAAAAAACCATTAAACAAGCAAATATTAATTATAAACGATCTCACCGAAAGAAAATAAAACGATTCATGTAGTTCTTGAATAAAATAAATTAAAACTAAAGAAAAAAAATCATGATCTCAATAAAATTGAAAAGAAAAATTGCAAAGGATATGTGATCTAAGATGTTTGGAGTTAGGAGAGGTTTATCTGTTAAGAGTGAAGCTATTGAAGCATTCATTTGAAATTGAGCTTGTCATACAATCCTCTTCAACATTCAGTAAGTCAAAATAGTTTTAGAAAATAAAATATGAATATTAATAGGACTAGAATTCGAGGAGGGAAAAATCTGATGTTCAGTCCGTGGTAAATTGCATTAAAGATTTAAAGGTCAAGATGCTCTTATTAATATTTTTCAGTTTTATGTATTTTTCAATTTATGCATGAAAAAAAAGAATCTGATATGGATATCAAACTTGAACAATTTGTTAGTATCAACCACGCTTAATTAATCTTAAACTAAAAATATCCCATTTAAATTTTTAAAAAATTTGATTTAAATTAAATAAAGCCTTTTTTTTTATCTTGATTTTTATCAACCCTGGTTATTAGAATCTTAAATTAAAAATTTGCAGGCATAATTCTGTTATCTTTATGAGAGTCAAAATGTCAAAAAGTTTTAATTTGAATCTCTGGGTTAGCTGTATTTTTACTTCAGTTACTTAGATGTTTCTTATAAAGCTTTAAAAAGCAAGTACAAAATCATTTTACTTAAGTTTTTTTTTTTTTTTTGCATGTTTTTATATTTTTAAAGGATTTATTTTGAAAATCTCTATCTCTATGCCTCCACTATGGTAGTCAGATTTTTGCATTTTTGACCTTTATGTTAAGAAGTAAAAGAATAAAATTTCTTTTTATTTTTATTATTAAAACCATTAATTCCGAAACTTTTAAAGGAAATCTCATGCTCTTTCACTGTCAAATGTCAAAGAGTTAAATGCTGAATCGCTGGCTGATTTTTTTTATTTTTGTTTCAATTATTTTAAATAAATTTCTTACATTTCATCTCTAGTTAGTATTTAACTATTGCATTAATAAATTTGCAGTCTGAATCAGTTCAGATTGTGTTAATTGCAATTTTTATCATTTCTCTAAAAATATTTAGAAAGGACAAGCAGGAAATCTTTTCTATGATTTTTGCTTTCACCTTAAAGCACCTTTTTAGAGATGATTAGAATAATGTTGGTTCAAAAGTAACTTTATAACTCATTAACAATGTAATTAAACATATACACAATGTTTTGACCAAGTAAACTATTTGAAAAGAAGTATGTTTCGTATGTTTTTCAAGAGCAATTGGATGGTGTTATGCAAAAAGGAGTTAACCCACAAAACATAAAAAAAATGAGTTATCCAACTGTGATGGTAAAATATGTTGCTTTCTACATTAAGGAAAAATATTTAAGCCCTATCAGCATTTCATGGTAACATATCATTGGTATATTGATATAGAGCTCCATGCTTTTTGCCAGAGTTTGTTGACTTTAAAGCCCATTATCTCAAAATCAGGTTTTTGTGGGTTAACTCCTTTTTGCATAACACCATCCAATTAATGTATATGTATAAAAAATTAAGTATATTTAAGTATTAGGTGTTTTCATTTGAAGTATGAAGCCTCTTATCTCCCCCTTAATTTAAAAATTTTAGGTATGTTTTCATGAAGTCTCAATCACTCCTGAATAAAAGGAATAAGCATGTTACGTTAAATCCTTTTTGTTTTTATGTTTCAGGTTATAGAGGGTTTAGATTATTTACACCGTAGATGTAAAATTATACACACTGATATAAAGCCAGAGAATATACTGATTGCAGTTGACGAAACTTATGTAAGAAAATTAGCATATGAAGCAACTCAATGGCAAAAAATGGGAATTCGCCTTCCTGGTTCTCTTGGTATGTTGGTTTGTACTTAGCATTAATTTATTCTTGTTCCGCAGATAATTTATTTTCTTTTAATCATGCACGAAATGAATATCTACTCTAAGAACTCTATAAAACAATGATTTTTCTTTTATACTTTGTATTTAGTTAAGTTATTGATTCATGTATCACACAAATTCTGCTTTTGTGTCAAGATAATTGGTAATAATATGTCACATTCTACAAGCGAAAAAGAGTTTCGGTTTTGTCTTTTTATACCTGCTAACAAATATTTTGATTCTCTTTTTTACTTTTTAAATTATTTGAAAACATTTTATGCATCATTCATTGTAGAATATGATGGGAATTGATCTTTTGTAAATAAAGTTTTTTTTAATAATGACATCCTGCATCTGAAATAGGTGACCGTATTTCCATCAAATTTGATCATGCACTAGGGCTTTGAATTTTAGGCCATAAACGCCCCCCCCCCCTCAAATTTTGGTAAATTTTGTTCCTTTTTTTAGGTTTAAAAAAAAAACTTGCAAGCTTTTTCCATTGCGAACAACCTTGCATTTTGTGTCAAAAGACTATGCTATTGCTTGATTTGAATAGTATTCTTTAAAAAGTGTTCTGTTTTAATTTGGTTTTATTTTCTTAGTTTATTGCTGCTCAATGTTTGTGTCTTTTTTTTTAGTTAGCACAGCTCCTAAAGAATTTAGAGGGCCCAATCCAAATACCAAAATGTCTAAAAACAAGAAAAAGAAAATGCGAAAAAAAGCAAAGCGCCAACAGGAATTGCTAGAAATGCAGATGCAGCAATTAGAAGAATTAGAAATGGAAGAAAATTTAAATCAGGTAATAGCAAGTATTAAAAATTTAACAAAATAGAAAGTGGTCAGAGTAGACATACCTGCCTTTTATTTTTACCATTGTGTCAGCTCTGTCTGAATATTTGTTATACATAGCTACCTTGATGTTTTAAGATACGTAAATATTGGCAGGTACTATCCATGTTATAACACAAATAAATTCTGGCCATATTTTTGTTGATGTTTTGCCAGTTTTGGGGGTTCAGAGTTTTGCCGCAAAATATTTGGGAGAATGTTCAGCTACGTTACAACATAGATGGTGTTTTACCAATACTTATGAGTCTTAAGACTTCAAGATGACTGTGTATAATAAAAGTTCCACCGTAACTGACATAATGTTAAAAATGCATAGAGGGTACATCCACTTTTAGACCACTCTGTACTTCTCTTTCTTACAGGTAAGTACTGCTAATTTGTAACATGGAGTTAGAAGATGTAATTCTTTCAAATTAAATTTGCTCTATGTTTATGACCAGGTCTCAGTGACTTAAGATTTAAAAAAGAAATTGTGTAGCTGTTTATATTGACTTTTTAGAAAGCTTTTGCTAAGGCGACTTTTGTTACTATTCTCGATCAATTAAAAAATAAGTCACATCTAAATAACAAAAAAATGCTTGACCATTTTGGTCATTTTATTACTAAGCATCAAATATTTAAAAGCTCTGAATGCATTGTTGAAACTGAGAAAATTTTTTATGAAGTTTTTCAAATACAGTACAGAACCTTTTATCCGGGAACCAAAATACCGGGAAACCAGAAAACCGGCAACATTTTGTCGATTTTTCTGCCACTTTTTAAAATACGCATTTTCGGCAATTTCTAAAAAAATGAAGAGCTTTTTTTTTGTTTTTCTTTTGAAATACCTAAATGAATATGAACGGCTTCTTCATAAATACCATATAAGATATAAGTGGCATATAGCTCAGAAATTTTTAAGATTGTAATATCTATAAGCACTTCTGGATCGTTTTCTCTTTAGGATGCATTTATTTGTTATAGTCTTGGGTTTTATAAACAATTGGCAAATATCGCTTCGCAGCGATCCAGAAATCCGGGAAATTCAGTTATCCGGGACAGCTGTGGTCCCAAACATCCCGGATAATTGGTTCTCTACTGTAATGAAATGTGGTGGTCATATTTCTTCTGCAATTTGACGACCATACTGTATTCCTTCTTTTTATGTGTTATCAAAATTAAAAAAAGAGAAATATGATTGACTGTACAAAAATAAAAATTAAGGGGTTTTTTTTTTTTGGTAATTTTTAGGAGAGAGTGGGTGATGGTGATAATGGAGACAGAGAGCCATTAGATAATGACGATCGATGTAATGGTAGCTCTGATGAAAATTGTGGTAAGTTTTGTGACTTTTTTTGCACTCTTGCATATTTTTTAAAAAATGATGTAAAAATTTCATCAGTAAACCAATAAGTGATAGGTGAGATACCCTTCTTTTAGCCAAAAAAATATTTATTGTTGTTTGCAAATCGTCTTTCCGATTTTAAAAATTTTAACACATGCATAGTGACATGTATAGAAAGGTAAAATATAAATTATTTAGTGGAAACTCAAAACTTAGCACAAAATTTTTGTTTACAATAAAATGACAAATGTGTATATAGCCCCCACCATCAACGAGTTTATATTCATACACCGAAAAAAAGTGCATAAATAAGTTTTACCCAAGTCTTTTTCACTAACATTCTAATGAATGCTAATAAAAATATTGAAATAAAGTTCCATTCATTTCAAACTGTAAAAAAAGCGCATGTTGCTGTATTTATGCATTGTTGTCTAACAGATCATGACAAATAATAGTAATAATCATAGTAATAATTTTATTATAATAAAATTGTTATACAGTAGTCATTTGCATCATGTGTTTGAAAAACGGATATCAATCATTGTTTTGCTTTTTATTCTTCTTTTATCACAGAAAAAGAAAATAAAAATAATTTGAGAATTTTTTGTTTTCTTCTTTTGTGTGTTAAGCATTTGTTTTCAAGACCATCATTTTGTAGATTTGAAAAAAAAAAGAACAAGAAGAAAAGCTCTGTGAAATTCACTTGAAGCTGACAGTTCCTTCCAAATTTATCAGGAAAGAGAGATAAATGAACTGAGAGTCATTAGCTCTATTTTTTTAGTACTTTGTTTTGCTCTTTCTTGAAGATTAAGTGAAAATTTCCCAATAATATGCTTGAAGCACAAAATGTCATTATTATAGAATAATAAGCAGCTGACATTTTCAAGGAGTACTTGTTTTTAAAATTGCAAAACTGTTGGAGCTTTCTTCAGTCAGTTTATTTTAAAAGAAATATTATTTTATGCATCAACTTTTTGTCTATACTTTTAATTAAAAGCAGCCGCACAGTCTAACTATTTGTCTATCTCACAATCAGATTGCAGGCATTCCCCTGGAACCTCAGTTTCACCGTCAGCCGGCTATTGCAGTCCTACTCCCAGTGAAAACATACCCAGAATCGGCAGTGTGGAGCGACCTCGTCTGTCCGTCTCTGCGGAAGGCCTGTGTAACGGACACGAGGACAACGCAGACGAATCATATTTAATGTCGAGGGGGAGACTGGAGAGGTCCGAAAGTACGCTCACACCCTCGTGTCACCAGAAATCCAAAGAACCTGAGATTAGGAGGGTGGCTTCCTGTCCAGGTTAAAACTTTACTTTAATACTTTTAGTGTTATTTTTTTAAGGGTTTTTTGCTGGTGTACTATTCTATGCATGTTTTTAACAAAGTACTGTCGAACCTCATATTATGCCCTCTTTGGGACTGTCAACAAAGTCATTATAACTGGAGGATTAGTCTAAGAGTTCATAATGGAACATGAGTTTGCAATAAAAGTATGGATTTAATAAATTAATGATTTGATGTTTTTAATTTGGTTCCGCTTACACAGTTTTGAATTATTGACAGCCAAATCTAAAAAAACCGCTTCACTTGTTTTTATTTATTATTCTTTTTTTATTTCACGCTAAAACATTTTTTTTATAATGTGTTGCTTACTTTTTGAACAACAATTTAGAAACAATAAACAATCATACTTTCAACAAAATTTATTTTTAAATGAAAAATAAAGAATTTCATGTGATATCAGCTTACCTATTAAAATCAGGAACCTATTAAAAGATGAGCGGAAGGGGTCCGTGGAAGTCTGTATTTTGGGAATCTGAGTTAAATAATATAAAAAGAATATAAACATTGCAGACGATAATAAACAGTTAAATGCAAAGCACAGCAGATACTAAATTTACCAACGGCAGAATCAATAAATTTTGAGCATGTTTTAAAAAGCACAATATTCCTTTGATTAATTTGGTAGAGAGGTATATTATTGCTTTGCCATTTATTATTATCACTATTTTTAACTCTTTAAGAAAAAGTTAAAAATACTGTTCTTAAGCAGCAATCCTAAGCTATCAAGAAATCTTCATGTATTTTCTACTTACAAAAAATAGAAAATACATAAATTACTTCCTCCTTTAAATCATTAGCCAGTTTGGTTTGCCCAAAATTAGTAGTTCTGGTGCAGGCCCGTCATTTAGGGGGGGGGGGTCATTTGCCCCCCCCCCCCCCCCCCGACTTTGAGAAATCAATGTATTTACATATAAGTGGGCGTGGTTTTTGTTGGTTTCTGGTGAAATTTTATTGTGTTTTTACCCTTTGCCCCCCCTCTGGAAAACTTGAAATGCCCTATTCTGGTGTTACTTTTTTCACTTGGATTTTATATGTTGATTCATATCATTCTTTTCTTTTAGAACTTTAGACCTCTTTTGAGCATTATGTAATTAAAAATAAAATTTCTTGAAATATCTTTTACTGTGAAAATGCACCGTTGATAAAATATCTAATACGCCCAATCTCTTGTCTTGTTTATCTTGGCTTGCGTTTTGGATTATTATGGACCTATCTTTAGTCCTTTTTATTGATAAAGAAGCTGGTTTTGATTGCCTTGAAACATCTTTTTAACCACCAAAACACGAAGGAAGGGGGGGTTATGTGTTTGACGTGTATGTGTATCTGTGTATCTTTCTGTGGCACTCTGCAGCCTAAACGGATGGACCGATTTTGAAAAAAAAAAAATTCCGAAAGGGGAGTTGATCGAGAGTGTTCTCAGCTAGGTTGCGCCTTCGGATGGTATTAATTAACGAAAATATTAATTAAAAACCTTTGAAAGGTTTTCCGGGATTCTAGCAATGGAAACATACTTCAAAACTGAAAAAAATAGCACCAAATGAAAGAGAGAAATTTTCTGCGTCTGATGTGACGTATTTGGATCTTTCATGTTCTATAGAGCGTGATCTATAGCGTTTTTTAGCAAATGCAGCTTAGCCTTTATTCACGCTATTGGAAACGTTTTCATTATTGGCAGACAAGGAAAGCAAACTCTTATAATTTATTAAAATGTTTATCAGTTGCCTGTTCCTATTTTTTAACAAATAAAATACTTGTAATTGATTTTATAGTTTAAGGCTTAGTCAGGGGGTTTTTTAAATTTTTAATTTTAGTTTTAACTTGTCTCAGTTGCACTCTATTTATTACTTTCAAAGCGTGCAAAAATAATGCAATTTCATCGAAAAACAACAAAAACCACGCCCACTTATATGAAAACATGTTGATTTCCCAAAGTCAGGGGGAATCCCACTCTTGGCTTGGAGATAGCATGGCCCCCGTGAGTGGTTGCCCCCCCCCCCCCCCCCACCCTAAATGACGGGCTTGTGTATAGATTCTTATTTTGCTCATGTGTCTGATGATTGTGCTTTTAGTAATGTTTTCCTGGTCGTTCTGCTTTTGGTGCTTGCTTTATTCGCGCTTTATATTTAATCAAATGCTTCTTTCAATAAATATTCTCCTATTTGTTTTGTAACAGAAAACGACAAACCAATGGACCACAAGCCAGACCCTGTTCATGAAGTCTGTGACTTACAAGTGAAAATAGCAGATTTGGGAAATGCTTGTTGGGTAGTATGTATCAATTATTATTCTCTCTCTCTCTCTCTCTCTCTCGGTTTGAATTAAATTATTTAATATTGATAATAGTTTCCTGAGCCTTTAATTTTTTACTCTAGTAATCAATGGTATTGTAACCACATTTGTAATTACCTGCTGCTTACACTAAAAATGAATATTTTAAAAATTTTCAGCACCATCATTTTACTGAAGACATACAAACTAGGCAATATCGATGCTTGGAAGTTTTATTAGGTGCCGGTTATGGTCCTCCAGCTGATATATGGAGCACAGCTTGCATGGTAATGTCTATTTTGAAAAGTTCTAATTGACACCAACGAGGTTTAACATATAGAAATTCATAACTTTTATTTTAAAAAGAGTCATAATCCCAACTACAATCCACCCTGAACAAAGGGGGAGAAGGAGGTGTTATTTTAACTCCTATATTACTTGAAACAAGCATATAAAAGATAGTGATATCAATCTGTAGCCTGTTGTAGCATGTTTCAAAAGAGTGCTCACTTTTTTGAGAGTGCTCAGTTTTTAATTCACTGCCATCTCAAGAAATTCATTGTGTTACTTAATGTGTACAATTTTAAGGTTTATCCTGTGTGTTTGAACTTCAAATCAAGTTTTTCCCACTCGACCTTCCTTATCAGAGTTTTATGATTTTACAATCACGTTTGAAAAATAATTCAGTGTGGTGTGATATGAGTGCTGACTAAAAAAGGTGTGCTTGGCACCATGACCAGAGGACTACTTTACTTAATGTGATTAAATATTAAATGGGTTTGGATAATGACAACAAGCAATTTTTATAATTATTTTTAATTGTCTGTTAACCTTTTAATGGTGAGAAAAATGTATTTCAAAAAATTTCAGAGCAAATAAAAAGTTTATTTTTCAATATAGGGCATTATATCAATAAAATTTAGTGACATTTGTTTTTGTACGAAGTTGGATTAAAAAAAAAAAAAAAAAAAAAACACCATGTACTTGATAAACTAATTTGCTAACACTGATAGATCATGTTCATATTTTATTCAAAAAGATGGGTTATTCTAAGAAAACCAGTTTGCAATATATGAAAAGCAAATTGCATGTTCTCTTCAAAACTAATCATCTATGCTTATTTTTCTTGTGCTCAAATCCAATTTAAATTTAAAATTTTGCACACTTAAATTCTTAAATCGAAACCATTCATTACAGGTACAATTTTGAAGTAGGTTGAATGTTTCTCTATGCTCACAATAATGCTTGCAAATGCAATGCAAATTATATCAACAAGGTTGTTAATGAATTTGAAATAATGTTTCTCTCAGTTCTTAATACTATTACATTCCCTTTGCATCTTTATTTTGATCTGTTATAAAGTGTTTAAATTATTTATTTTTATTATTTGTTTATTAGCACTATACCATGTTTGTTTAAAAGAGTAGGTCTATTTTTAAAATTTTTAAAGCCTGTTCATTCTTGCTGTAGAGATTTTTATATTTTCAGGACTATTCTAAAAAGTCAGCAAATTTTTGAAAACTTAAAACTTTGTTGTTCATGCTTGTTTGTTACTAAATGCTAGATGCAAGTGTTCAAAATACCCGTTATAATAACAGCATAGTATTAATTGTTTATGTTTGTTAATTCCAAGTTGCACTCATTTTTCTCATGTAGGCATTTGAATTAGCAACTGGGGACTATCTGTTTGAACCTCATTCTGGAGAAGATTACTCAAGAGATGAAGATCATTTAGCTCATATTATAGAACTTCTGGGTGATATACCAAAACATATTGCATTTTCTGGAAAATATTCCAGAGAATTTTTCAACAAAAAAGGTAATTTTCAGACTTAAAAAGTTTTTTGTTTCTTTTATAAATATTGTACAAAATACTATTTCCTCCATGTATAATTTTTAGCCAATTATCTTGTTGAGAAATGTTACAAATGTAAATATCAGTACAAAGGTATACATTTAAATGAGTTATAACCTCAGCCTGTTTTGAGATTGTACGAGGGTTGTTTTTTTTTCTAACCTCCAATCGGCTATAAAAAAATAACTACTAAAGGTAACAAAAATATTTTATTATCAAAAGTAATGTACAATGCAGGTTTCTTTTCTACATAATCACCTTGGCAATTGAAGCATTTGTTATATTTGTGAACAAGCTTTATAATACCCTCCTCGTAAAATGTTGCCGCCAATGATTGGAAGTGAGTTGCGACGGTGTCTTTGAATTCCACTCCACTTTGTAAGCACGATGCCTTTCCAGGCTCCAAGCAGCCCCTGCTTCAGTTCAGGGAATAGATGGAAGTGACTTGTCACTCGGTTGGGATTAAATGGTGGGTGTTCAAAAATGTCCCTTTAAAATTGCTGAAGGAGTCGTTGGGTTACATCAGCACTATAAAGTCGGGCATTGCCATGGATCAAAACAATTCCAGAAGAGCACAGCTCTTGGTTTGTTTTTAATAGCTCTCTGTCAGCGTAGAAAAATTTTGCAATAAGAATCTGCTATTATTCGCAAAACACTTCGGGAGGTCATTCAATTCACACTTGGCGGGAGAATCAATAGTGACAGCCTTGTTTATGTGACAGCAACTCAACAGAAAATGGTGTGTTGGACTCGTCAGTGACAGGTTATGCAGAGGCCAGAGGGGGGAGATAAGCAGTCGCCTACTATCCACATCAGCCACCTGCCGCATGTGGGATCGGAGGTTGAAAAAAAACAACCCTCGCAAAATGTACACCCCAACATCAGTGCATAAAAACAAGAAAGTTTTTATTTTTTTGTTTTTATGCACTGATGATAAGGCTTGCATTTTACAGCCTTGAAGCAGCTGTTTGCTGACTTTTTAACTCATTCTAAATGTATACATTTGTCCTTTTTTTTTGAACGTTGTACCATTTTACTAATTTTTTCAACTGCTTTTCTACGACACTGTAGTGTTGTCAATTAAAATTAATTTATATGCATTTTGCAAAAATCTAAAGCACCCTTCACTAATGAAGCTGTGCAAGTGCTGGACCAATTGTCAAATCCTGTACCAAATTGCTACCAGTGGCGTAGCTACAGCTTTTGCCGCCAGTGGCAGATCTTCAATTTGCCGCCCCTTCATTTAAACGTACATAGAGTGTTTATTATTTAGTCTGAGCAACGAAGAGTGCTGGAAAATCGTATTCCTGGGTCAACATTTTAATCTAGTTACAGGATCATTGCTCACCTACGATTTTCATCTCAAAAAATAATCACACGCAAAAAAAAAACAACTAGATTTTTAAGAAAATCTAGAAATAATAAAATTTTCACATTAACAATTTTATCAAAGAAATCTTCAGGAAAAGGAAATTAAATTTATTAGCAAGTCAAATATTAGAGTTCATGGCTTATACATCGTTTAAAGAATCACAAAGCATTCTTCTTCGTGAAAACACTTCCTTGTACTAACAAACAATAGTGTAATCATTAGATATTTTAAAAGACATTTCTAGAAATGCAAGTTGGTTCACTTTTAAAACACAAACAACATTAAAAACATTAAATGAGCATAGCAAGTAGTTTTAATCCATCCATTATATTATAATTATATGGCACATCTTTTAATTAGTGAACATGAAATAAAATTAAACATATATATACATTTAATTGCTTATAATTTAAATGTTCTTAAATTATAAATTTAGAAATACACTTTTTATCTAAGTCAGAATTTATGGTTCTTACACATTTTAAGGAATCACAAAATAAGAATTGGAAAATATCTTGATTAACAAAGCGCTCCGGCAATCTACATAATTATGATGAATGCAATAGGAACGTTTGATATTTTTAGTGATATGAGTGAGAAATAAATATGAGATAAAATAAATATGAAATAAGTATAGTAATCAATAAGTAGGCGTTTTCACACTGATTCCTGATTCTTGCAAGCTCAGAATTTTAATTAAAAATCATATCTATGCTAAATATATTTAAAAAGGGAAACTGAATAAAAGAAAAATATTTCTTCACATTACACTTATTAAATGAAAAATAAACGTAAAATAAGTATAGCAAGGGAAGTTATAAAATTATTAAATTGCTACTGAAATCTGAGCTTGTGAATATGTATTCCTAATATGAAAGCCAAATTTAAAAACGAATTTTTTCTGGCTTTTTTACATGCAAAATCATTAATTACGGTTTAAAAATCCAATTAATTTATTAATCGATGCTCTAATGAAAGTAAATAAGTTCCTGAGCCTCAAGTCACTCATTCCGGACCTAAGATAATTTTGTATTAGTTTAAGCTTAGAAAAACTCCATTCGCTACACTGATTGCAATTGTTAAAAAAATTCTTAACAATATAGCTATGTTGGGAACGGAGTTTTCTAGTCTATATTTATAAATGAATTGCAACAATTCAAGTTTCTTCCCAAGTTTTCTTTTCATTTTCAATTGCAATCATAAAACATTGCAGTCTTGTTCTTTCAATAAGACACTGTTCTTTATTAATGTCAGTATGCTCTTTGAGATTGCACTCATAATTTTCATCTAACAGATTTTCTGGTGTTAGAAAAGAATATCTCTTAGTAGGATCGTGTAACTGCTCAAACCTCAATGTTATTTCTTGTATTATTCGGTCCAATGAGAAAAACCTTTTCCCTCACCAGCTTTGATTTGTGTGTTAATCCTGCGTCTGGAGAACCTTCTTCAAATTTTGAATTTTGCTCGATGCCGCTCAAACTCTGCCTGGTTTTTATTTTATTGTTTCCTTCTTTTTCTTACAAAGTGTACGCCTCAATGCCACTCTATTCCTTTGCTTGCTTTTTATTTATTTTCGTGACGTCCGTATCTTGTTGCCGCCCCAATATTGCTTGGTTATTATTTAAATTTATCCTTTTCTCTTTAGTGCGAACCCTATACTTGAGGGCGTCTGTGTCTCGATGGCGCTCTATGTATCTGCCTGGCAATTTTTTGGTTTTTGCTCTTTTTCCTCCCGTATACAGCATCTGTCCCAATTTTACACACTTTCATACTTTTTTTTTTCCCTGTCTTGTTGTTCCTTTTTTTTTAATTTTTTTAGTGGTGCATGTGGTTTGCCGACGACCTTCTCATTTCGGCGCCCCCTTAAAAGTGTCACCCGGGGTGGACCGCCCCCCACGCCCCTCCCTAGCTACGCCACTGATTGCTACGTGAAGAAGCTTCAAACTTAAGTTGTGCCTAGCTGTGTCAATATGGATATTTTGATGAAAAATGCAAAATCTTAAACTGCCAGACATGACATCGGCTTTGATCAAGTTTTCATTCATCTGCTCTTACATTATTCCTTCCCATGAGAAAACCAGAAATTTAGAATTTTATACACAAGAATCCTCATTTTTTATTCATATTTTTGTTTGTCATTTATTTTAGAAAATTAATCAACTAATGATTAACAATGGCAACATTGATTCATGTTACAGCATTAAATGGACAACAAAATTTTAGTTCATCTTCTGGTTTTGAATCAATTAATTTAGAAAAACCTCACCAGGATTTCTTACTTTTTGAGTGCTTACTTTTGTCCAGATTTCACGTAACTACAAAATATTAAATATTAAGTTTGTAAAATTTTTATTACATTAATTTGTAAATTTAATTGATGAATTATACCATATTTAAAACTTTTTTTTTTCCAATTATTCATCCTTGTTTAAATGTTCAAAAAAAAAAGTTTAATTGAGTTAAGTTGTGATTAAAATAAAATTAAATATTTTTGAGTCTATAACTTTGTTTACCACTGTATTGTGCTATATTCCAAATTAATGTGTGTATGCATAAATGAGATTTAAGAGTGACTTATATTTAATATTGTATTTTTTTTTTTTTTAAGGTGAACTAAGGCATATAACTAAACTAAAGCCTTGGGGTTTGTATGATGTTCTGACAGAAAAATACGAATGGGACCCATCAGAAGCTCAAGCATTTACAGACTTTTTAATTCCTATGCTAGCTTTTGATCCAAGTGAACGTGCAAAAGCTTCTGACTGCTTAAAACATCCGTGGTTAGCTTCGTGACTTCCAACTAAATATTTAGCTCAGTTTACCTTTAAATCTACGAACTAATGAATTGTCATGCATTTTCTCAGCATTAAATAAAGTAAATCATTTGTACATTTTTATTTGTCATAGATTTTCATTTTGGATCCTAATAAAATTTAGATCTGGAAAATGTAATAACCTGTTGCATAATCAGAACTCATACAACATTAATATTAAAATTTCACTTTTTTTTAAGTGGTTTGTTTTATAGTTTATAGTACCCAGAAAAAAACTCAGTTTTCATATTTTCTCTGTGTTTGTTTAAATGTACATTTTTGTCTCTGCTACATCTGTGTCTGAAATGTTATTTGTGTTGTAAATGTGTACTTAATTTATTTACCTGTTGTGTTTTCATATGATTTAGAATATACAAAGGGCAATATAATTTTTAATAACCATTATACACATTGAATCATATTACTATGTTTAGCATTTAAACTAGGATAAAAAAAAAAAAGAAATATTGTGTACTAAAAACCTCATTATTAAACAATTAAATGTTAGAAAACATTAAAAATAGCTTAAAATAATTTGCCCTAGTTTAGCATTTTGTTCAACATCAAGACTAAATTCATGACAATTGAAAACTATTGTTTTCATGTGTTTAGATTACCTTGCACACAGCGAAAAACTTGTGTTACTCATTCGATCAATCTTTACTGTTCAGAGTCAATTTTCCAGTAAAAGCAGCACAGCATTTTAAAGAATTTAAAATGCTGCTCAGTGCTCATAAAGAATATCTTTACAAAAAAAAACAGAAGCAAAGAAAAATGTTTTACTGTGTACAATCATTTGCACTTTTGTAGCATATGCGGTCTTAAATCTACATTGCCATTCCAAATGGAATTTCGTGGGGAAAAGGCTGAAAGCTGAAACATGATTTACGAAATTTAGAAGCCAATTATCTTACTTCATTTATTCAAGTTATTGAGTTTTGATTCCTGAATCAAAGTAATTTTGACTTTGAAATGTTGTTTGATATAGCTCAGTGTGCCTAAAATTGTATTTTAACAAATAAAGAAATGTGTAGAAGAGGTTTCCACTTTCATTTGGCATATTTGTTTCTTAAAAGTTTATTATCATTTCAAAGCTAAATTTACTTAATGAGCTGTTTTTTAAAAATATGCAGTTTTAGCTAAAATTTGAGCTTTTCTAATTTCAAATTCTGACCCTAATTGATGCTGTCAAGATGGTGTATGAAGGACTATATTACATGTTTGGGGGGCATGCATACTTGTACAATCTCTTATTATTATCGAAAAATAAATAATAATGATTTAAGAAAGATCTGCGTAACTAGTCCTGTAGCTCACTTGATTTAGGTTACAGCTTCTTAATATGATAAAGATGCAATGCAAGTAAATCAGCTAATGACACACACCTTGGAAATAATATTTGCTGACAGTAGGGGGATTTCCTTTTAGATGGGAACAAGTGAATAAGCAAAAGATAGAGCTCAAAGTTTGATTCAGTTACTTTGGTAAAACTTTGTTATTCTTAACCGTGTTTACATGAGGGTTAATTGAAAAAAAAATCATAACTTGGTGCTGTCCACAAATTCTGTTACTTCTTTTTTCCAACATATTTGACTCCCCTCTACCCTTTTGTCACTCATATCACCTTACCCTCCCCTTTTCAGGTGTCATGCTTTATTAATTGCACACACACTATTGTTTTTTTTAAATATTTTAACTAAAATGTGTGCTAGACGACTTCACATGTTATTCCCTCCCTCTCTCCTGTCACAATTTCACACGCCTCCTCCTCTACTCAAAGAGCAACATCATTTGTGAATGACCCATTAATTGTCAATGCGCCCTGATTTATTGAACCCTGAGTTGACAATTTAATGAATATTTTAAATTCCTGAATAAAATTAAAACTAAAACCCCTGGATCCGCTTGGATGAGGGAGGAGAACTATATCTCCCAGCAGTGAACTGTATATAGATGAGTCGCAGTTCCAGCAAACATATTTATTGTTCTTCACACATTAAGATACAATACTGCATGGAAAGAGAGAGACAGAGAGCCCCATGGCTGTCTTCGTTGGGATATCCAAGGCGACTGGTGAGGGAAGGCAAGCAACCTGATCCCCGTACCGAGAGAGGGGTAGGTGTCACTTGGCGAAGCCAAGTCCCCATACTGGCGACTTATCGCTCTCATACGCAAGCAAGGCGAGAACAACCCCCATTTAAAGACTATTTAGATTTAACCAAATTCCCTTCATGTTCTTAAAGGTATACTTTAACTTTAATTTGTACTTATATAAAATGATTCTAAGAATTGGACTTTATACCAACAGCTAATTTTCCTTACCTCAATTTTTTTTCCATCACTTTGGTGAATCCATTAGAGATTCATGAATAGTAAGACACAAAAAAAAGCAGTAACTTCAGTAAACATCCTTGTTTTTAAGATGATTTCAATTGTAAAAGTTTGTAGCCCAACAGATTCAGGGTTTCACACACCTGATAAGTCAGTGAAGTTATAATAGGTCAGAGATTTTTCTTCTAAAATGGTTTGAGTCAGGGAAATATTATTGAATTTCTATGAGCTCAATGCAAACGTGATTCTACCAAGCAGTCATCAAGTCTTTCAACTGCATTTTCATATGAATTGTTGCCTATCAAAGTATTGAGAGCTGTATGAAAATTATCTTGAAATTGTTAAAGAAAAATTGCTAAGAGTTTTTGATTTCTGTTATTAAGAAGCATATCCAAGTGAAAATGTTAGAAAAGATAGAAAAAAAAACAATGAAATTGAAGAACAACAGGAAAAATTAGCTATGAAGTTTGTGATACGATTTCTTACTGAAAAAATACCAGTCTGGTTTTAACTGGTACTTTACTTTGCCAGTTATAGAATTAATAAAGTACTCAACATCTGAAACACACAAGTACATAAATTTGCTTTCATGTATTTGGAGTTGAGAAAAACACTTTCTTCAGTGCAAAAAAAAAAAGGAGATGTGATTAAAATAGCTGCTTTATAATAAAAACCGAAATTTTGAGTCTTTTAATTCATGATCTGAAAATGGAATGAAATTATTTGTTCACATTTGCAGGGATTAAACTATGCAATGCCCCAAAACGAATAAAATGTAATTTGATGGCACTGCAAACGTGCTTGATTCGAAAATTGTCTTATGGGCAAAGGGGAAAAAACCTCACTGGAAAAGTTTTTTTTTTTTTTTTTTTCAAAAAGAAACTCCCCTGGTCTTCTCTCTCTGTTAAAGACTAAGGGCCGAATTCAAGTGAAACACCACTGCAATCGCTTCGAGACGATCGCAAATTGCAATCGCTACTGGAAGTCGCATTACATGAGAATCGCATCTCGTAGCGATTGTAACGTTTCACTTTTTTTTTTTTTTTTTTCCAGAAGCCATCAGCTTTAACATACATGAGGACTGCGTGCTATGCGCTTTGCCTCCTGACAAACACAGGACAGATTTACGCCACAGAGAGGATGAAATAACATCCATGGGCAAGGCGGGATTCGAACCCGCTACCACTTGCTTACGAGGAGAGTACTCTACCTCTAGGCCCACGTGGCCCCAACGTTTCACTTGAATCCAAATTTGGGAATTTGCGATTGCATTGGTTTGCGATCGTCTGTGTTTCACTTGAATTCCTGCCTAATTCTTTAGAGGCTAAAATATCTAATATGCGTCCAGACAATGACTAGTATGCGACTCCAATAATTTTAAAAATGAAATAATTTTCTGTGAGAGCATTAGATTAATATTGCTGTGAAATTTCAACAAAGGCTTTGAAATAAAAGTGAAGCTTCCAACTTTCAAAGAAAAAATAGGGAAAAATTTGAAAACCTGCTGGAAAAAAATTAAAGAAAGCTCGGAAGTTATGAAATTTGGTTCAATAATAGATTTAGCTTATGCTGTTGTATATTATACAAAGCATTCATTTTTGCCTTTATGATTTTTGTTAATTATATCTTATGCTCTAAAACAGTTCAAATACTTTTTCTTTTTATTGCAACTAGTCTTAATTAAACAGTTAATAAAACTATTATGGAACGTATGTATCAATATTTCTTTCTTCAGTGCTTATAGCTAGAAATTCTTGGCAAAAATTGGGAAATTGTTCTCAGAATTGAGAAATGATTCGAGGGAAACTATTTCGGTGTTTTTTCTGTAATCTAAGTTGCTGATTACTTCTTATTGTTGTGAAAGAGATGTCTGACTGATAAAGTAAAACTTTTTTAATTAGAGCAATTGTACAAACTGTGATCCTTAAAAGATGGCCTGAAAAATAAAGGGGTTGACCATGGTTCTACATGTAGACGGCCAGAGTATCTATGAAAAACATTTAAGTATTCTGTACTTTAATAGTCTAGAAAATTTCCCCAGAACATGCCAGTTTAACAGTGTCCGCTATTATCCTTCAGTTGTCCATAAGTGTCTTTCAGTAACTTTCGGGCATTTGCAGGATAATTTGATGAGCAATAGATACCCCAGAATCATATCAACTGCAACAATGTACATCCTGGATACCTGGTGTGTGTGTGATTTGGAATAGCAGTTGAAAATACCTGTTTTTTTTTAACTACAATTTACTTGTATGTTGTGGAGTTGAGCAATAATGCACTGTCAGATGTTCGGAAAGCTTCAATGTTTTTTTTTTTTAACCTAGCCATTATGTCCGCCATTTCAAATCTTTCTAGAGGGGGAGGTGGTAAGGGAACATCTTGAATGCATATTCGCAACTTCAATAAACTAAAGGGGACGCTGCAGCCTCTTTCTAATAGCGAGCAACTTGTTATTGAAAATAATAATCGTCGAAAAGCACGAGTGGATTAGTTTCCACTCTTCTCGAGATATGGCGCCAGGGAGTTTTTCCTGATTTTGGCATCTGTGTGTAGTAGCCGTAGCGAGGCGGCGAGTTTGTTGCTGTACCGAAAGCGGATAAAAGTCACTTGACATTGCTTTCATTTCTAAGGTAGCCCGTGCAAACACGGGCACGCAGCTAGTTAAAACTAACGGCGAAATTTCAAATGGAATTCTAAATTAGAATTAAACCTTTTTTTAAACTGACAGATTTCGGGGGTATTGGTCCTTTTTAAACCCAGGTGCCCCGAAAATCAAAACCAGGCACCGGATGATGGAAGTTTTCCCCCCTCTACATTCTACAGCACAATCACAAGCTCCACTGCTTCAAAACCACGAATTAATAATTCTGGAGTGAATTCAGGGGCGGATACAAGGGAGGGGCGATGGGGGTGATCGCCCTTCCCTTGGGGAACTCTTTCTCGGTAATTTTATAATATTGAAGCTCTAAAAAATGTAACTTTATGCGAATTTAAATAAAGTTGAGGAAGAAAGTTTGGCGCTCACCCTGGAAATGTGTCAAATTTAAAGTGCAAATCCTTTGTGATCGATATTTGCAAACCAGTATGCATAGTAAAAAGTAAGCAATAAAATTCAATCGCCCCTCCCTTGAAAATTTTCTGGAACCGCCCTTGAGTGAACTAACACGTAAAAAGTACTTTCCAGATATCTCGTGGAATCATTGTAATTAAAATGATCTCCGTGTGTATGTGTTCTTTCTTTTTTTTTTCCATTCATGTGAAAAAGAATGAAATTTTTGCGCTGAAATGGTTTTTGAAGTTTCTCATTAAAAAATCGAAAAAATAATCAGCTAAAGAGCTATTTAAAATAGAGCCGCCATATAGACTATATAGAGGTTTTAATTTAAAATTTTTGCCGCGCGTTTTGCCATAATGGCTGAAAAAAAGGTGCGATTCGGTTCGACGTCAAGCTACGATAATTTACCTTTCGCATCCCTAGTCTTTACTCCTGATGTTCTTTATCTCTATACCCATGCATCCAATCAGGAGCGGCCATCCGACGGATGATTAGAAAACAGATTTCAGAAGATTGTTGTTTATACTTCATAGTTATTTTCACGGAGTAGAAAGAAGGAGAGAAATGTTCTACGGATGCGCTAGTTTGAAAGTGGCAACGAATTCTCACACGCCCGCCAGAGGACGCTAGCTGAAACGCTCCCTACTTCCTACGGGATTCAATGTAAATGATACTGAATCTGTCCTCTCTTTAAATGCTGCTATGGGAAAGAAAAAATTTTTTTTCAACTGGATTTTGATGTAAATCTTCGACTGACATTATGAATTAAGTATGATTTTCATCCCACGAAAATAGGAGCCGTATTTTTTGAGAAATAGGTTTAATCGAATGCACTTACCAACTTGTCAAATCTGACAGAATCTGTCATTTTTTAAAGACTGCTGTTGGCAAGAGTTTTTTTTTTTTTTTTCAACTGGATTTTGGTGTAAATCTTCGATTGACATTATGAACTAAATATGACTTTGAAGCTCTCTAAATTGTGATAAATTATGCATGTGGCAAAAAATTAATTATGTCGGTACTTAATTTTTTTATTAATTAAAAATATTTAGTAGACAAAATAATTATTATAGACTATATTTTCATATTACCTTCTTTTTTACATGTTCATATTTTTATTTAATTACCATTTGTAATCAGTAATTGAAAAATTTATTTATTCATTATTATTATTTTTCTTCGTTTTACCTAATAATAGGAAATTTTATATTTACATAATTTTTACAATTAAAAATATATTCATTGGCTTAATTTTCGAATTTTTTTTTATCTTTTTTGCTTAAACCTAGACTAATATAATGTATCTCTAACCAGGGGTGCCCACAGGGGGGGGGGGGGGATTATGGCGCATGTTGCGCCATAAAAATTTTTGGGGGGGATTTTTTAAAGCTAATTAATTAATTTATTTATTTATTTAAATTATTGATTAATTTATTTTTAATTAAAATTATGGGCTGATTTGTTTTGAATAAAAATTATTCATTAATTAATATTTTTAATCCACATTAGTTCTTTTATTTCTTTATTATTTTATTTATTTATTTATTTATTTTGTGTGCGTGTGAGTGTGCTTGGAATGTCTGGAAAAGAAAAAAAGCGATTCTGTTCTACGTATAATTAGTATTTTTAGAAAAATAATAATAAATAAAAAAATAATATTTACAATTTAAAAAAATAAACAAATATTTTAAAAAAATAAATAATGTTTTAAAAAATAAATAAAATAAAAAAGAGGGGGTAAAAAAATAAAAAGCACAAGAGGGTTGGGAAACATTTTGGGGAGGGGGGATTTGCGCCATTGAGCTTGGGGGGGATAGGCACCACTGTCTCTAACCCCGTTTAAAATACACAAAAATCATATTTTAAGACTTAAAAATTCTTTCCAGAAATTTTTGTCTCTGAATTTTTCCTCTCTGTCCTTGCTTCAAATTTTTTTATCATGTTTTTTTTCATTTAAGATCTGAAATTGACATTATGAATAAAATGTGTTTATTCCCACGGAAGTGAGTGCCGTATTTTTTAAGTGATTTTTTAAGTAGAGATAGTCGTAAAAGCTTAAATTATGATACAAAATATATTTGACGCTCGTTATAGTGACCACTCATTATAAAGGCTCCCAATATTACGACCGGTGGGAACCCCCCCCCCCCAACTTTATCCCAATATACTCTATGTTCTACCTCTTATAGCGACGACTCGTTATAAAGATCTTTTTCGTGAGACGGAGATGGTCGTTATATCGAGCGTCAACTGTAGTATAAATTTCGTCATTTCTATTTTACATGCAGTTTTTCTTATAAATGGCAGTGACCAGGACCGTCACTAAATCACAAAAGTCAGGGAGTGTAAAAAATCGGCTGCCCCTAAAGTAGTTCATTATTATTATTTTTCTTAGTTTTTACCTAATAATAGGAAATTTTATATTTATATCATTTTTGCAATTAAAAATATATTAATTGGCTTAATTTTCGAATTTTTTTCTTCTCTTTTGCTCAAATCGAATAAGTTTTAAGCCATTTGTGCCTAACCTATGGTCTGTGAGCCAAATGGTGTGTTTATTATTATTATTATTTCGACGTATATAATTATTTGTTATATATTATTAATTTTTTTTAAATTTTAATATTATTTTTTAAACATTTATTTTTCTTTTTTTTTAATATATTATTTTCTTTTTTTTAACCTATTATTTTCTTTTATTTTTAAATTATAACTATTATTTCTTAGTTAAAAAATTCTGTGCTACGCCACTGAAAGTTATCATTTTATCATGACTAAGGTAGGGATTCAAGTGAAACAGGCAATCGCAAATTACAATCGCGACTGGAAATGAATTACATTAGAACGTTTCTTGATAAAAACATCGTGACGTCAGCGTGACGTTTGCCTATGAAAAACGAGCTAGTTAAAACGTCACAGCCTACTTGGCGAATAAGAGGAGATCGCTGAGTGCTTGTGAGCTCTTATTGGCTCCACCCGTAGTGACGTCATGCCAAGTTAAGTTGATGATAATGTAATTCACTTCCAGTGGCGATTGCAATTCGAAGCGATCGCAGTGCTGTTTCACTTGAATCCCTGCCTAAAATACGTTTGAACTGCTTTAGGGGCAGCCGATTTTTTACACTCCCTGACTTTTTTGATTTAGTGACGGTCCTGGTCACTGCCATTTATAAGAAAAACTGCATGTAAAATAGAAATGACGAAATTTATACTACAGTTGACGCTCGATATAACGACCATCTCCGTCTCACAAAAAAGATCTTTATAACGAGTCGTCGCTATAAGAGGTAGAACATAGAGTATATTGGGATAAAGTTGGGGGGGGGGGGGTTCCCACCGGTCGTAATATTGGGACAGTCTTTATAACGAGTGGTCACTATAACGAGCGTCAACTATATTTTGTATCATAATTTAAGCTTTTACGACTATCGCCATTTAAAAAATCACTTAAAAAATACGGCACTCACTTCCGTGGGAATAAACACATTTAATTCATAATGTCAGTTTCAGATCTTAAATGAAAAAAAAGTGATAAAAAAATTTGAAGCAAGGACAGAGAGGAAAAATTCAGAGACAAAAATTTCTGGAAAGAATTTTTAAGTCTTAAAATATGATTTTTGTCTATTTTAAACGGTGTTAGGCAGGGATTCAAATGAAACAGGCCATCGCAAATTACAATCGCTACTGGAAATGAATTACATTAGAACTTTTCTTGATAAAAACATTGTGGCGTCAGCGTGGCGTTTGCCTATGAAAAACGAGCTAGATAAAACGTCACAGCCTACTTGGCGAATAAGAGGAGATCGCTGAGTGCTTGTGAGCTCTTATTGGCTCCACCCGTAGTGACGTCATGCCAAGTTAAGTTGATGATAATGTAATTCACTTCCAGTAGCGATTGCAATTCGAAGCGATCGCAGTGCTGCTTCACTTGAATCCCTGCCTTAGAGACAGGGGTGCCCATCCCCCCCCCAAGCTCAATGGCGCAAATCCCCCCTCCCCAAAATGTTTCCCAACCCTCTCGTGCTTTTTATTTTATTTTACCCCTCTTTTTTATTTTATTTATTTTTTAAAATATTATTTTTTTTTAAATATTTGTTTATTTTTTTAAATTGTAAATATTTTTTATTTATTATTATTTTTCTAAAAATACTAATTATACGTAGAACAGAATCGCTTTTTTTCTTTTCCAGACATTCCAAGCACACTCACACGCACACAAAATAAATAAATAAATAAATAAAATAATAAAGAAATAAAAGAACTAATGTGGATTAAAAATATTAATTAATGAATAATTTTTATTCAAAACAAATCAGCCCATAATTTTAATTAAAAAATAAATTAATCAATAATTTAAATAAATGAATTAATTAATTAATTAGCTTTAAAAAAAACTCTTGCCAACAGCAGTCTTTAAAAAATGACAGATTCTGTCAGATTTGACAAGTTGGTAAGTGCATTCGATTAAACCTATTTCTCAAAAAATACGGCTCCTATTTTCGTGGGATGAAAATGATACTTAATTCGTAATGTCAGTCGAAGATTTACATCAAAATCCAGTTGAAAAAAAATTTTTTTCTTTCCCATAGCAGCATTTAAAGAGAGGACAGATTCAGTATCATTTACATTGAATCCCGTAGGAAGTAGGGAGCGTTTCAGCTAGCGTCCTCTGGCGGCGTGTGAGAATTCGTTGCCACTTTTAGATAGCAGAGATTTAGCTCCTCCCCTTTAACCTCCTTGGTTATTTTGTATGTTGTTGAATTTTAGTGGATTGTTTATCGCAGAAATTTATTGCTTGTTTTGAATCGGATTACAATATCATTTTATATAACTTTTTTGAAACCTTATCATGCGTTTTTTGTAATAAACTGAATGTTTTTATTTCCCGACGCTTCTGCTTTTCCGAAATTAAGATGAAGTTGAAAGTTCGCATCGTTATGAAGTTTAGAAAAAAATAGTTGTTTTCAGTTAGTTATTCATTTTGCATGTTTGTTTTTATATTTCCGGTGTTTCGTGACAAGTAAAATGACAGTTACAAGAGGACCTACGTTATTAGTTCTATTTCGCTCTAAAGTAAGTAATCACATTTTTAATTTAAAATTTGCTATTAGTGTCTTGTGTGTTCAGTTTTGTTTTCCCATCTTTGAAATCGTAGTGTATCAGTTTTGTCTTTCCTGCAATCAAAAAGAAAATCTTTTCAAACTTCTATTATAACCTACTTGTATGTCTTCTACCTTCTACACAATGTTAAACTTTGTAAATCGTAAAACTTTACTTTTTTTAGTCTTTAAAACATTTCATAGTTTAATTTTCAACTATGAACTCTTCAATTTGCTTTGAAGAAATGCCTAGAAATTGTAATTATTCATTTTTTTATTTCTGTTGGAAATGCTAAATTTTGCAAATGATTGGACCTAATTCTGCCATTTGATAATCTATTAAATCAGTTTACGCATACTTGATTGACTGAAGTTTTATTTTATTGTGAAAAAAGAGGAGAAAAATATGTGGGCTGATTGTTTCCTCTCATATGTTGTGCTTTTCCTGTACTATGTCTTTCGACTTGTTATATGGTTCTTTTCCTACGCCATGTCTTTCCACTTGCTCTGACTTCCCTTGCTCCACTTCCCACTCTGAAGGGAATATTCCATTTTATCCCTAGTTCCCAAACAAGAAGTTGCAAGCTGTTGGCTATATTTTACCTAACGTAATGCCTATTTCTAATGCGGCTGTGTTTGGCTACAAGCCATTTCCAGACCTATTAGATTTGCAGAGACCAACACCCGTTCTTTCATGTGGCACCACTATCGGAGGGATGTCATTACCATGATAATTTTGACGTCCAGTTTCCCCACTAGATTGAGACACCTAGGCTCTATTTGATGCAAAACTGCACTAGGAATTTAATGGACATTGTTGATTTTCTGCATCTTGAAAATCGACCAAGTGGAGCCGGGTTTTATTCTGAGCATGAGAGGCCGGCGTCTTAACCACTATACCACTCTGTAATGCTAATGCGAGTAGAATGTCGGGACCGCGGATGATGAAAACCTACAATCTGCAATTTATGTAATCCAAAAGCTGCCTAGCTTCTTGAAGTTCCTTAATTTTTGTAGCAACAGAACTTAAAAAGCTGTTAGTGATAGAAATTACTTTTCTATAACCCTGACTATTTTGTGACACAAATTAACATTAATGTAAGCATTGTATTTATTTTGCGTTTTTTACATCATTCTATTTCTACATAGATTGAAGAAGCTGTCAGCTTTGTTCCCAGGATGTGTGCTGAGGAGAAATTAAAAGCTGTTCAATTCTGGAATATTGTTTCTGAAAAACTTCAAGAAATTATCAATAACAGTGCTGCTGATATCAATGCTGTAACTTTGAAATTAGATGAAGAAAATGCTGAGAAGGTTTTTTCCTTTATTGATTTTTTATCTCATAATGATTTTCTTGAATTTTAATTATTTCTTTATTTAAAACACAGCTTTTTTTTCGAGACTGTAAAGTGATTATATTTTAATTATGCATAGTTCCACTTGCACAACCAAAGTACTAGGGGGAGGGGCATAACCAGGGTCTGACTAAGCCTGGGCTTCTAATAAAACTGCCCTGGCAGCTATTTCTTCAAATCTAGGCAGGAATGCAAATAGTGTTCTTCAGCCATAAGTATTCCCCAAAGAAAAAAAAAACATATAAAACACATAATAATAGTAAAAAATAAATAAGTATAAGTAACACACGCCTACAGTGTTAGAAATAGGAATTTAAAACTAAGCGTCAGGATGATGCCTAGCATAATTTTTAAGGCATTTTAATGCACAACCTAAGTGCCATTTTTAATGAATCAAATATCCCTGTATCCAAATATTAATGAATGTTAAAAACTAGAGATTCTACACATTGTCAGTAGCATATTTTAAAAATATCTGTAAAATAGAAGAAAATGCTTTTAAAAAGCAAAATTGATTTCATTTAAAAATTAGTTTTTGAGTCTTAGTCACAATGAGTCAGAAAAAATAGCTTCAATTCAATCTAAAATTTAAGGCATCAAATCAAAATTTTTGATTTCAAAATGCGACTAACGACCGTTTATTTTAAACACTGCACGCCTGCAACGGATAAAATGATAAAATACGATGGAAGTCTTAATAGTTGAACTTTTTTCAGACCGACTTAATCTTTACTAATATATAAAGCTGTAGAGTTTGTTTGTTTGTTTGAACGCGCTAATCTCAGGAACTACTGGTTCGATTTGAAAAATTCTTTTTGTGTTGAATAGTCCATTTATCCGGAAAGACTTTAGGCTATAGTTTGAAAAGATTCGATAAGCGGTTCGTTTTTTATTCGAATTCAAGGCAATTTTCTCATAAATCGCCGAATACTGGGGTTAAAAATTACTTGCACATATTAATGTTATATATCGTTGGAAGCAGAAAAATTTTGTCCGTCCTATGCAGTTTGTTCCGATTCTCTAACTTAAACACAGCACGAGTTATTCAATTTTTAAACTTGCCTTTTGCAAGCCTTCACCCGATTTCTTGCAATACTTGGTTCATTAAAACCATCAATAAAAAATAAACTAATTATTCCATAGTTTTGATTTTTACGCCATTGGATAGAGCGATATTTTTAACCCCCCAATTGATTCGACTTACAGTCGAAGAACCAAGTTTTTATCTCTACTAGAAAAAAAGTTACAAGCGTTTGAACTTTGAGTTCGAAAACCTCTTTCCTGATCAAACTATTAAAGTTTTATTGCGTTGCTATGGCGACATCTTTTAAATTCATTGTTGGTGTCCTTTTCTTCATTTCGTTTCTTAAAAGTATTTCATTTTACGGCGTTTCAACAAGGCAAATAATGCGATCGTCCGTGTTTCACGTGAATTCCTGCATACTTAATGGCTTATATTTTTTTTCTGGTACCATTTTAAAAATGTGTTTCAAATTAAATTGTAATTCATGTTTTTAGCAGGGATTTTTTTTGGCTGCGATCTAAATATTAAAACAACTTTTTTGTTTGGAATTTTGCAATTAATGTTACAGGAAGAGAGCGGTTTGGAAATATTTGTTTTTGGTAGGGAATTGTATTTGTTTATTAGGGAGAGTGTTAAATATGTGCTACTTGACATTGTTTTTATTCCTGAGGAAGCATGTGCAAATAATGCGATTGACTATTTTAGGCGGGAAAGTTTTCTAGCGAGCCGCTTTAGCGGGGAGTAGTTTTTTGAAACCGGTTTCGCTAAAACTTTCCTCCCTCCTTTAAATGGGAGCCGCCTTGGCGGCGAGTAATTTGTTTTAAGTTTCCTTACTACTTTAAAGGCGAGTCGCCTTGGCGGCGAGTAGTTTGCTGAAACTTTCCTCTCTACTTTAAAGGCGAGCTGCTTTGGTGGTTATATATCATTATGTACCGCCTTGACGGCGAGTAGTTTATTTCAATTTTCATCACTACTTTAAAGCCCGTGCAACGCCGGGCCCCACAGCTAGTCTATATACATAAAAGACTACTATTGAAAACGTATGTCCGGGGTAATCTTCCAAACTACTGGACCGATTTTAACCATTTTTTCACCGTAGATAGCTACAGTAACAGGGAGCAGGATAAGCTATAATTTATTTCTAAAACGCTTAGTTTAAAAAAGTTAGTATGGAAAACAGTTAATTTTATGTCAGTTCCCCATTAAATGATTAAATTTTCAACCCATTGTTGCAAAAATTTGGTGCCATGCAACAACAATATTGATTGTAATCATATTGAAAATTTTGAACCAAGGCTTCTCTGGAGTAAGTATGGAATTTATTGCCTTATAAGGATTTTTATATTTATCTGAGCCAACAATCGCTAACGGGTGAAATAAAAAAAAATAGATTTTGGCAATAGTTAGAGAATAGAAAGTGTTTATAGTCAAAAAAAAATCTAAATTAGGTACATAAGATGTTTTCACCTCACCAATGTTGTCACGAGGATAGAAACTAATAATGGGACTTATTTAACGAGCAATATTTGGAAATGGTTAATTTCAGTGCGATTGATTCTGTAAATATATATTTATTTTAATATACCAAGCTTATAACATTTCCTATTTACTCAAACATTATTTGTAGCTTGCTATTTTTTTTAGCTTGCATTATTTTTTTTTATAGTTTATCCATAACACAGCCACTGTTTACAGAAGTAGCCATTATGTTTATAGATATGCACTTTAGTGTTGGGAAATTTTTGAATGAGTTTCACTAAACCACCCTACACCCACAGAAACCCGGGCAGGGCCGGGTACCCGGCTAGTTAATACATAACACAAGAAGGAGACAACGTGACTTTCGCATTGTACAGAAACAAAAGCAAACTTAGTAGCTCATTTTTTTACAAGCAGGAGCACTTTGTTATATAACAAGCTCACATTGGGATCCCGTTCACACTCACACTCATACTTCGACTGTATTATAGTATGAATAATGATTTAACATCATATATGAACTTGTACTTTTTTTTTCAGAATTCATTGGAGAATACTTCTGGTATTATTCTTCAGAATTTTACTGTTGATTTCATGAATTTATCTGCAAATTATTCAGGTAGTACGGGTAAGTTGCTTTCTATTGATATAGAAATTTATCTGTTATTTTTCAAGAATTGGTTCATAAGTATTGGCGGGATTGTAGGAAAGAAAAACCATGCTAGACAGAAGTAAAAGAGTATTTATTGAGTAATCTTACCTTGTCAGCATAGTTTGGACCCAAAGTGTTAACTATAAAAAATGCCATTGTGACACAAGTCAGCATTGTACAGCAGTGTATCAAAAAAAGCTCCTAACTGTTAGCATGTACTAATGAGATATTGTTGAACTCGCTTATTACAAGCAAGATTAAAGAGGAAAAAAACAAAGCGCATTTTGTTAGTAAAATTCAATTCGTTAATTCAATTATGCTGAAAATTTCACACACAATGTGTGCATTAAAATGAAAATTTCAGCTAAGATAAACAAAAGTGTTTGACCTTTTCCTTGAAAATTTTGGCAGTTCAATACACTTACTCTTCTATTATTACTTGTTACTTATCATCCCTCTTTCTAAAAAAAAATAAATTAAGATACAATTTTTTGAATGTACAATTAATACATGCTTGTGTAAATTGTAAATTTTAACATAATCAAATGAGACATCTAGTATAACCAGCTTTTTTAACTCTATGATCTCTCCTGGAATTCAAAAACGGACAAGATTTACTGACTGGATATTTCCTAAAAACCTAATTGATTTTTCCAATGCAGGACAAACAAACGAGACTTTAAGAGACTTATCTGAAATCCTTGTATTTAGAGAACAATCTAATTTTAAATGCTGCTGCTATTTGTCAACAAGTTCGAACTTATTCAAAAGCATTAGTTTCACATTGCAGTGCCCTATTACATAAATTTCTGTGCTTCTGAACATCAATATTGTTTTGCTGGGGGTTGACATAATTTCTAAGAAAATGAAACGTGCCAATAGTTAACCCAAACCCAAACCCGTGCCAATAATAACCCAATATTATTCACGTGATTGATTTTTTTTTCTATTTATTTTTTAGGATCAACTGTTCAATATCAAAATGACGACATCAGCAATCATTTGAAGCAATTTCTTTCCACTACTTCCAGTCTCATGAATTTTACCGACCAGCTGCATCCCGCCGCCATCAGTAACGTTTCGAGTACTGGTGATTTCAACGCGACAAAACAATTCCAAGAAGCATCAAAAACTGAAAATGCATTTTGTGATCAGATGCTGAACGTGAAGAGCCCCGCTGCAAATATCTGTGATACGTACATTAGCGATTCTCATCCGTCGGCCGAAATGCCGAGCGCCCTATCCGATGTTCAAAGTGATAAATGTCCAGCGAATGTCAGCGTCCAAGATAAAACAGAGCCACAACAAAAAGTTAAAACTGGCAAGAAAGCGAAAAGGCTCACAGCCATTAAAAAGTCGTCTCTTGCCGTGAATTCTCACGTCAAGAACGACGACTGTAATAACTTTGAAAATCAAAATCAATGTAAAGATATCTGTACTGCATTCCCTGGTATAGGTGAAAATTCGCCAGACAGTTTCCAAGATTTCGACTCCATTGATTCTGAGGATTCAAATTTGAGGGAGAACATTGTGGGCTTTGTTGTCTCAAACTCTGAGGTGAGATATTTTAATCATTTTTAACTGAACACTGTTAAGATTCCTAAATTGCAGGGTTCATTAAAATTTAAGTCGTTAAAATTTTATTTTAACGACAAGTGGCCCTGGAAAATTGCTTTGTTTTCCAATAGATTCGTGAGAAGTATTAAAAGTATTTGATTTTTTTTTTTTTGCCGAATCCTTGAAAATAAGTGACAAACCCCTTGATACTTGCCAACTTCTATGTATTACGTTCTCGGATTTCGTGCCCTGATTTTTCCCCCCATGTTTCGAAATCTGATTATATCTGTTTTTAAAACTCGCCCGCTTTCATTTTATACATAGTTTTACTTTTTAATACAGGGTGTCCACTCCAATCGTGGACCAATAGCTAATTTCTAAACCGTTAGAGATAAGCATATAGTTTATTTAGGAAAAAATCTCCAAATTATGAAAGGAATTTTGGGTCTATTCAATGTTTTTCAAAAAATCAAATTTTGAAAAAATTACGAAATTTAAATTTTTATACATCCCCCCAGTCCTATCAATCATATTTAGTAAAACATTCTTGACACTGTAACGTTTAAAACTAAAAAAAATCACTCTTCTACCATAAAAATTGACCGAGTTATGACGTTTTGAAAAAATCAAGATTTTGAAGGTTTTCGTCGCAAGAAGTGTGAGCTTTAGGATGAAGTATCATCCGATAAAAGCTTTTATCGGATGATACTTCATCCTAAAGCTCACACTTCTTGCATTGAAAAAGGGGTTCCTTGTAGCCCCGAAACACATGTCTGAACTATACCTGTATATTTGTGCTTCTTTAACGTTGGATTAAAACTTCACATCAATCGCACAAAGGTATTTCTTGTATTAATTTTTTTAATACTTTAGCTTTTAATTACTTGATTGTAGATTTGTTTATTTTCTTTTGCATTAATTTTTCTTGAGCATAACAAATGCCCCTTTTCACATTTTTTTCTCCTACGGGTTCAATGGCGGATCCTGTTTTTTGTTTTGGAGGAGTCATTGTCGAAAAAAGAGGTGTGTCAAACTGCCACCTTTGAGCTCAAAGAAACAATCTTTGGTGAAATTTCCCAAGGAAAGGCCCTAGTACAATTTTATGCTATATTTGGTCACCAGAAGGGGGTATGTCTCCCCTCTGGATTTGCACTTGTAAGGATTGATGCACAGAACGACTTAACAAACCCTAATTTTTTTTCTTTTGAATCCTATTCCCATATTTTATGTCATTAAGTTTACATAGAATAAATTTCTTTTTAACTTCCATGTTCTTTACATTTTAGTTTTGAATGCTTTTATTTCTAATTAAAAATATTATGTCTCAAAAATTCCCTTTTTGTTTGATAGGAAATAATTGCCAAAAATGATGTCATGCTGGATATGACAAATAAAGAAACATTAAAGAATGTTAATTTTTGCCAAAAATGTGATACACAATTCTTTGATTGTGAGTCATTTTCCAGTAAGTGCCCATTTTGTGCTTTTTATATATTTTTAAATATTATTCTCTGACCACACCTAAATATCTCTATTATTATGTTCTTGATTTCAGGTCATCAATGTGATACTTCTCGTCCATTTTCTTGCTCAGAATGTAAAGCCAAGTTTTCAACTAAGGGAAATTTAATTGGTAGTTCATTTTCTTTAGTTTCCTTTAAATATTATGCACTGTTTTGTCAAAAATGTATACATTATAATTTTAATTATAATTCTTTATGCAAATTGTTTTATTTGTAACAAATTTTCTTGCATTAAATTTGAAGTTAAGGGTGATAATAAGTATTTTAAATGGAAAATATACTATGTGTATAAATATATATAGTGAATTCCCGATTGTACGTTTTTAGTTGGACGAGCAATAGAAAACGCACAAGCAGAAAAAGGTAAAATCGGAGCTGGGGTTGATAATTTAGGCATATTGTTGAAAAATAACCACTTATCCGATGAACTAGTGAGGAAAATGCTTTTAAATACAATTTCGTTTATGTATGGAGACAAATTTTGCAAATTTGGTTGGCATTCTCAAAAAAAAGAAGAGTTTGTATGCTTTGATCGCTTGATCAGCTGTGGGGAGAACCTTCATTATTTCTTTTCGTCTTCATCATTTCATTGGAAGCTGATATTAAATCTGATATAAAGAGAACTCTTGATGTGAAAGATGATGCCGACTTCGGAGTGAATCTCAAAAGGAAGATCAGCTGCACAGGTCCTGAGTTGTTGTAAAGATCCTCTTTCAAAAAGAATATCTTAATGTTTTTTTAAACAGCTATGCAAATAATATATCTATAAAAAAATCTTTTAAAAAAAGTTTGTGTGAGTCTTGTAGATGAAAAATGGTTTTGATACGGCTGTAGAAATACGTATTAAGCAGACGTTTTGAAAAAATAAAACATAAAGTCTGGGATCTTTTAACGTTACCAGTGTAGCCTTTTTCAGGGACCAACTGTCAGAGTTTTGAACAGAAATATCCGTTGTTTTGATTTCGTATTTGATATTTTAATAAATAAATTGGGAAAGGTCCATTTTAGTTAATCGGTATTTTTTGTAAATGATCCATTTTGGTTGATTAGATTTTTGTGGAGGATCCATTTTCGTTAATCAGATTGTATTGAAGGGTCTGTTAATGGGCCCAAATTTTGTCTGGGCAAACTCCTGAATGGGTACCACATAGAAATTTTTGAACAGATTTTAAATTAAATATGTACTGTAGCTTTTTATTAAGCATTCTGAGAGCAAATGCTTGTCATTCAAAAAAAAATAATAATAATAATAAAAAAATATCGGCAAATTTTTTTCTCTATTTCATCTAATTAAAAAAAAATGTACACACATTTTTTTGCAGTATGCATTTTAGCTATATTTCCCCATTTCTTTTCTAACTATCCATGTTGCGAATTTGTCTCTAGAAATTAGTTTGTAGACAATTTTGTACATGGCATTTTGAGAACAAACACTTAAGGAATTTTTTAAAAAATGTTCAAAAAATTATTATAGCTTATGACACCTAATTAAAAAATAATAATAAGTATTCCTTGTAGCTATGTCCCCCTGTTATTATTATCTATGCTGCTGATTTATCAAGTGATTAACTTGCAGAGTATGTGATATCAAAATAGGTTACCTTACCTAGTTTACTAGAGTAGGGTACACATCATGGATGGTTAGGGCATGGCTCAAAAAATAGACTAAACAAGACCTTTGCTGGGTTTTCTACTTAAAAGAGCCACTAACAGCTCAATGTTTATGAGAAAAAAAAAAGAAAAGTTGCATTAAATAAGTACTAAACAAATTTCAGAATGTTTTTGTACTGAATTGCTATTAGAAATAGAATCAAGAAGGCCTAGGTTCTTTACTATGATTAAGATTTAACACTAGAATTGCCAGACCGGTCGTTTTGACTGTAAGTGAATTTAAAATACTCTTTTTTTTTGCTTTTGACTAAACCTTTTGATATTTTTTGACTTTGTCAAAATATTAATGAGCATTTTCCACAAAAAAAAATCATCCATTTATTGCATGGATATAAGATAATAATATTCCACATTATTATTTTAAATCCATTCTAAAATTTCAAATATACCTAAAATGGCCAACAATGGTCAAAATTACCAAGGTTGATTTTGCTTATATTTTTATTGGATTAGTCAATATAACACACGGGAAAAGTTGTTATTTTAAGTGTGTAACCTATAGTCATACCTTTTTCAGAAATATTCACCTGCTCAGAGTTTAAGAAGTTTTCGTTTCTTGTTTTCCGAAGGCATAAATCAAATTTCCGCTATTGGATTTCAACTGAGCATATGTGAAAGATATTTGAATTATATTTTATGTTATCTAAGTGTTTCAAGTTAAACTATATCAGTTATAATTCACATTAAAACTAACATAAAGTGCCTTTCTTGTCCAAATGCATTTCTATACAAGATGTACAGCTTTTTTTTCAAGGATGCTCATTTTGATGCATTCTAGGTGTCGCAGAATATCGGCCGTTCTCAGGGTTGGCAGGTTTCTGCCAAGATGGTAAAAACCACCAGTAGAAACCGGTTAAAACCGGCATGGCAAAAATCAGTTTTTTGCCACATTTTTGGCAGAAACTCAAAAAATTACATGAAAGTAATTACTGACATACAATGTAAAAATAAGAAATCAACAAACAAAAAACCATAAAACACAGGAGAAACAATTAACTGTTAACCTAAGTAATTGAAGCATTGTAATTAAAGTATAAGCAAGGTTTATGAAATGACTGGTATTTATTTGTATGACTATTTGATATGCTACCTAAACTCATTATACTTAATGTAAACAAAATAAGAAATCAGCAAACCAAAAACGCTTGTTAGTCACATTTTTACAAGGTTAATATTTCTAATACATGGCAATATCAATAATGATAAACTTTACTTCACTTCAAAAATATCAATATATTTTTTTTCTTTTTACATTACATTATTGAATATTAATTATTTTATCAAGTTTTTCCAACAATGAAGTCGATTTTTATTTTTTCGTTTACTTGGTCTAAGGTTTTTTGAGAAATTTCTAGAGCTGTAATAGAATTTTTTTAATTTCTGCCGGTTTTTGCCGGTTATAACCAGTTTCTGCCACCGGCAGGGCAGAAACCGGTTTATGCCGGCAAAAAGCCAACCCTGGCCGTTCTAGTGTTAAAACAGAAATAAGAGTGCACCTTTTAATTGTTTGTCACCTCATATTATAATATGTTACTTTTCCATCTCTTCTTCAGTTCATCTGAGGAAACACACAGGCGAAAAGCCCTACTCCTGCAACAAGTGTTCATCCAGCTTTTCCACCAAGGGAAACTTGAAACGCCACTTGAAGACACATTCTGGCGAGAAGCCCTGGCAGTGCAACCGCTGCGGGGGGAGATTCACGGAGAAAAAGAGCTTAACTGTGCATATGAGGAGACACACCGGGGAAAGGCCTTATCAGTAGGTTTTTGTTGTTTTATAGTTGATATTTATGGGCTTTTTATAAGCAACTAAACAGGCGTTGAATTCGACATTAACTTTAATGAAAGTTATGATATGTACACAGATATATACATCACATCACACACTCCAGGGTCCCCCGTACCTACCACAACTCGTGGTTTAACAGGGATAGGACCCTGAAGAGTGCTTTGCTCTTTTTGAACTAGAACCAAGGGCCGAGCAAACCCTTGGCACAGCACCCCCAAAGGTATCGTTTCAGTTGGAGGACTTCGTGACGACGACATTTTTAACATCTCCCAGCCACCATGAATCAAGACGGTGGGTCTTCGATCGGCTGGGGATCAAACCCGGGTCCCTCCGGTCTCGAGTCCGACGCCTTACTGATCGGGCTACCATTGCCCACACAGATATATGGGTCATTCCGACGAAAATGGTACAAATCATGTCTGAAACTCTTTACTTAAGATTATCAATTTAAATAATTTCTACCAACCAATCATATTTTTTTTATTGAGTTTCCATTTATTTGTGTATAATGAAGTGTAAATAACTAGTACATGACTCATTAATGAAAGAATTTTACATATTTTGATCACTTTGGTTAACAGAGTGGACAAATAAGCCTTTAAAAATATCTGTATCAGCACAAAGAAAAGTAAGAATCACAGAACAAGCATAAAGTGGTATAAACAACCTAAAACTGTGAGTCTGTCTGCAATTTCAAGAAAAAATCTATTTTTTTTTCATCATGAAATCGGCTCTAACAGAGTGGACGTCCAACAGTTCAAATTAACTATCATAAGAAAAGAATGAGGCTCACCCTGGTTGTTGACTACATAATTCAATGTAGCAAGCTAATCACGGCAGTTATACTACCTATATATATATATTTTTAAAATATCAGATTGAATGCAATTGTTTATTTTATTTCGCAAAGGCAAATAACAGAGTGGACAATTCGAAACATAGAAAATCTAGGGACATGGATAAATAATAGTGTTTTTTGGGGAAATATTTTTTCATTTGCGTAATAATCTGCAGAAATGGTGTCAGAAGCACCTTTTGTGAAGTGCAGTGTCATTTATTTTGTTGTTGCATTTCAGTTTAATTTTAAATCACATTTAAAATTCTAGCAATTTGAAGCTGGGACACGCCTTTTTCTCCTTCTTCTGACAAAGATAATTTTTTTTGTGTCCTTTCTAAATGGATTATACCTAATCAATTGATACTTGACGGCACAAAATTAAATGGATAACCAATAAAAATACACTTAATGGGTGGTAGTTATTAAAATTGATTTTAAAAAATTCTAAAGTCTCGGACATGGTTTGTACCATTTTCGTCGGAATGACCCATATACAGAATACAGATATAAAATCATATTGATATATATGACTGTAATAGCTACCTTTGGTAGCGCACCGCATTAAAGTTGGATTGCTAGTGACGCAATATGTGTTTTTTTATTTTGGTTTACGTGAAGAGTTTTCAATTGCTTATGGCGACAATCTAGTGAACATAAAAGGATAAACATTAAGTTAGAGTTTCTATATACAGAAATAATCAGACAGTTTTTATGATAGTTGTTTGTGAATTTCTGGCAGACAATATTTTTTATTCATCAATTTCTGTTCAGAGAGTAGTGAACTTTAAGGATCTTGTAAAACTGTTTTTGTAGCTTCAGAGTCCTTCATTGTTTTACATTGTTTGGCATATTAGCCAAATCTTTTTTTTTTTTTTCTGCAGGAGTTTCCTATTTTTTATGTTAGGAACACGGGGGGGGGGGGGGGGGGGGGGCACTGTGGCCCATGGCGTTCTTCGGAGCAAAAATTGAGAATTTCCTTTCTACTACTTACTGCAGTATGAAAAAGGCTCATTACAAATCCTTGTACATCAAGTGCAAATTTTGCATGTGGCCCATGGCGTACTGCACTGTGGCCCATGGCGTTCTTCGGAGCAAAAATTGAGAATTTCCTTTCTACTACTTACTGCAGTATGAAAAAGGCTCATTACAAATCCTTGTACATCAAGTGCAAATTTTGCATGTTTATAACAAATTTTTATATAATTACATTTCATTAAATTAGTTTTTAGAATTTTTTTTTTAAAGTATTTACCTATTTATTTGCAGGGCGAGGACTCAGTCACCTTTCTCACCTTTAGTCACCTTTTGAAATGTTGGTCACTTTTTGTCACCTTTTGGAATTTTAGTCACCTTTTTAAACCTTTCTTGAAATGTGTTTTAGAAAAATCCATTTTTGATTCATAAAATTTTTGAAAAGTATGAATATTCTTTTTCTTACCTGAAAATAAATGGAATTTTGAAAAAAAAAAGCAAAAATCTGTCATTCAACCATTAAAAAAAGTGTTTCAACTGTGGCTCATTCACAAAACAAAACCTTTCAGAAGAAACTGTTTAAAAGTTTCAAGAGGAAACAAAAAAACAGGTGCACCTGTTTCAAGGATATTTGGCAGGGTTTTTTTTGTTCTTGAAACAAAATTCTGTTGGTGATTTGCATAGAGATGGGGGAAAAACAGGGTCAAAGTTCTTATCTTTGCTGTTATGTTCTTATCTCTTTCCTGCTCTACCCCCCACCTTCCCCAAAGAAAAAACTGGCTGCTGATTTCACCCCTTTTCAAATTTAGTTTCATGTTCTAACAAATGCTTTTTCTATGCCATACCACAAGTCTCTTTGACCTTGAAGCATGTGTGTAAGGCATAATTGGAAAAATACCCTTTAATTTGCAGAAAAAATTTAATGCAAAAAAGAAATATCAGGAAGAAAGAAGTTATTTGGGAAACATCTTTTTTTCTTTTAATTTACAGATATTTTTTTACTCATTTTCAGAAGTGATTTATTACTATGTTCTTTTTGCATATAATATTGCTGTGTTTTTTTTTTTACAAATATTGATAGTCTATGTGATATTATTACGTTTATTTCAAGTTGTTATTTTCAAACTTTGGAGATTCTTATTGTTTTTCATCATGTAAAACTTTTTTGTAAATGCAGGGCTCCTGCCAGATACTCACAAAGCTGGGTCCCAAGGACTCACAGCTTTTGAAAAAGTGGGTCAATTTTAAAAATAGTGGGTCCCGCACTCTTCAGAAGAAAAAAATAAATAAGTTGAAATAATAATTTTTAATCTATAATCAAAAATAAACAACATTACAGACAACAAAATCGTCATAGGTCGCGTTGGTTGAAAAAAAGCATAGATAGTCTGCACCACCTAAATTTTACACTTTTGTCCCATAAGACGAATTTTAGTGCGTCCCGCGGGACGCGCTGAGTTTCAAGCATTGTGTCCCTTTCCTGAAATCCGCGTATTTTACGCGCTATAGCGCATCAACGGGTCCCCTGAAACGTTATATTTGAAATGCACAATTTTGACTCCTGCTAAGATAATTTTATTATTTAAGATGCACTGATGATCCCGAATAATATATTTCAGTTTCTGATAGTAATGAGTGTCAAATATGTTCACAATGTTAGAGGTAGGTTTAAGGGCACCAGTTTTTCAATGTCTTAACCTCTAATGTGTGCTCCCCCTCCACATTACAAATCTGCATTTACACAAATCTGCATACTATTTTTATTACTGTTCTTTATAGCTAAGATATCTTTATATTTTGCTCTGCAGAAAATTTTGTAAATTAATATATATATATATTTTTTTTTTTTGTGAATTTTAAACTTCTAATGTTTGAGTTTAATTTTTAAAACTATTATTACGTGTCATGCGTAAGGTTTCAAGTTTTCGGTATCCTGTAAATATTTTACATATTTTTTAAACTTTTTTTGTAATAACATTAGTTATTATGATTTTTTTAATAACTTCATTTAAAATTACTTTTTGTAGCTCTCACAGCAAAAATAAATTACTAATGCATTGGAAAGAAATTTTTTACAAGTTTAACATGTAATTTTGCTAATGTATGTAAGGATTTGGTAAAATTAAAAAAAAAAAAGAAAAAAACATTTTCACAGCACAGTGCTCACAAGACTTAAAATATGATATAAAATTTTTTCTCTCTTCAGTATTGGACATGTGCCGTTGTATATTTTCAGACCCCCCCCCCCCAAGCAAAAGACATTACACTTTTATTCATATGAAATAATATCTTCAGTTTTATACTTCAATGTTATTTTATTTTCACGTTGTAAGTTATCATTTTGCTTCAATTAAAGTTTCTGATTTTTCAAATTTTATTTTCTCACTCATTCTGTATTGTCAATACTTTTTAGCGAACATTTATGCTTTGTATTTACAAAGAAACAGGAAAAAGAATGCCGATAATTTTGCAATGAGCTATTAAAAATATGAAAAAAAAAAAAAAATTTCATTAAATACATTGTCATTATCTTTACTTCATAATTTCAGGTGTTAATTTAATTGATTTTAAAGAAAAATCTTTGAACATAACATAGAGATTACACTGAAAGTTTTTTAAAAATATGTCCTAAAACAGTTTATTTTGTTACTTCCAGCCCTATCATATTCATGTTCAGAATTTAAGTCTTTTAAAATAGTATGTAGAGGCTATTTTGGTGAAAGTCAGAAAAAAGGATAACCGTTTTCTTCTTTTTGAATTCTTAACAAATTACTTTTGGTCACCTTTTAGTTATTTTTTTGTCACTTTTTAGTCACCTTCGTTTTAAAATTTGTCACCTTTCTCACCTTTTTCTAAGACCATCAGCAGTCCTCGCCCTGTATTTGAATATGAATAATTTCTTTAACACATTTCATTGGATGAAAAAAAATTTAATCTATTAGAGACTTGCACAAATTGTAAGTTGCAGTTTACCCATTTTATATCTAATTTTACAACATAGTTCACTACTAAAAATAATTTTAAAATCATTTTCAATCCTTTTTTTCTATTCTAAAACTATCTTGCTCAACCTTCTGTTGTGGGTGTAATATTTTTTTTGTATGTATTTGTACTTTATTTTAGTGATTTTAAACTTTAGTTTTAATTTCTATACTATAAGGCACCATTATGTACTTTAGTCTAAGGTATCACCTTTCTTTAAAAGAAAAAAAAAAGTATTAAAAAGTTATGATTTGTACACATTGTTGGTTTGTCTGTTATCCACAGCAGGTATAAATCATTTTAAATGGCCCATGGCGTTCTTCGGAGCAAAAATTGAGAATTTCCTTTCTACTACTTACTGCAGTATGAAAAAGGCTCATTACAAATCCTTGTACATCAAGTGCAAATTTTGCATGTTTATAACAAATTTTTATATAATTACATTTCATTAAATTAGTTTTTAGAAAAATTTTTTAAAAGTATTTACCTATTTATTTGAATATGAATAATTTCTTTAACACATTTCATTGGATGAAAAAAAATTCAATCTATTAGAGACTTGCACAAATTGTAAGTTGCAGTTTACCCATTTTGTATCTAATTTTACAACATAGTTCACTACTAAAAATAATTTTAAAATCATTTTCAATGCTTTTTTTCTATTCTAAAACTATCTTTCTCAACCTTCTGTTGTGGGTGTAATATTTTTTTTGTATGTATTTGTACTTTATTTTAGTGATTTTAAACTTTAGTTTTAATTTCTATACTATAAGGCACCATTATGTACAGGGTGGTGCAAAAAGATGGGAACTTTTGAAAAACGAAAAAAACAAGGAATAATTTTTTTTTAATTTATTCAGGATGCCTAATGTACACTACAACATTGGAAATTTAAGAAACATTCAAGTTTTGAAGATGATATCGCGAAGATGATGTCCGTCTTGCCGGATGCATTCAGCAAGTCGATTTTGAAAATTCTGCATTACCTGGTGCAAAGTGTCGAGTGGTATTGCTGCGATCTCTTCTGTAATCCTTGTTTTGAGTGCAGGTAGGGTTTTGGGACGTGTATTGTAGACTACACTCTTCAAGTAAGCCCATAAATAAAAATCGCACACTGATAAGTCGGGGGAACGAGGTGGCCAAACAATGTCAGCGTTCCTGGAAATGACGTGGTTACCAAACAGGCGCCTGACCACTGAACCAGTTTGCTCAAAATTGTCAACCCACGTTCGAATTGCATGTTTCGTTGGAATGCGAGCGCGAGGAGGAAGGTTGAAATGCCGCCTAAACTCGCATAAAGCCTGAACCAAACTGTCACCATTTTTATAATAAGCGCGCACGGCTACTACACGTTCTTGTACGTTCCACTGATCCATGGCCACTAAATCTCCAATGCTACTGTACAACTTGCCACCTTCCTCCCGTTTCTCCGCCCCTCACAGTGCTGCCAACATCAAATCCAAAAGTTCCCATCTTTTTGCGCCACCCTGTACTTTAGTCTAAGGTATCACCTTTCTTTAAAAGAAAAAAAAAGTATTAAAAAGTTATGATTTGTACACATTGTTGGTTTGTCTGTTATCCACAGCAAGTATAAATCATTTTAAAACACTTTCTTTTTTTTAGTTGATATTTTAAATTAAGATAAAAAATGAAAAAGGATCGAATAAGCTTTGTGCTGAAATTTAATTACAGTTTAAAACCAACGTAAATAAAGCAAATTTGGTAGAAAGTGCAGCAAATAGCTATCTCAAGGCTTAGAGAACTCAGCTTTCATGCTGTGTGCTAAGCTTTTTGCAAGGCTCTCTTGTAGCCTTGAGATAGCTATTTGCTGTACTTTCTACCTAATTTGCTTTATTTACGTTGGTTTTTAACTTCAATTAAGATATATAATGGTTCCTATCCTTATATTCAAATACATGGAAATTAAATGCCAAAGTTTAAGAGTCCTTTAATAAAGTGCAAATGTATGCATAAAAATGTCACATCCACAGCATTGAATTGAGCTAGCTATGGCATTATTGTTTAAATATATTTTATTTCTTTTCATATGCATAGTAAGTTAAAAATATAAAGCATCAGCGCACACAAGTCAAAACTATCTGCAGGTAAAAAACAATATACAGTCAAGTCACGATAACATGAAGTCCTAAGGGACTGGGTAAAAGCTTCGAGTTATTGGTAGTTCGAGTAATAGGAAGTTGCTACTGCTTTCTCAAGAGTTTGTGACTCAACGAAAACTTTGAGATAAAGGACTATTCGAGTTATAAGGCTTTGAGTTATCGATACTCTACTGTATTGTGTGTAGGTAAAATTTTTTAGTAAGACTGCCCTTTGCCTTAATTATGTATTTATAAAAGCAAAAGGTGAACTTTTTCAATAATTTATCTACAGATTTTGAAGATAATCAATGTTTAATATTGATATTAATGAACAATTATTGGGTGAAGTACAGATCCACAGCAAATGTATCTGCACAGCTGCAAATGTATCCACCCATGGTGTGCGCATGTGCTCTTATATTATCTGACTATGTTCATATGTACATATATATTTTATTTCTTTTCAAAAAGTTTATGTCACTTGTACATTTTTCTCATTTTCATACAATTTGAAGAATCCGTAATTTTTTGTAGGTGTAAAGTGTGCGGTAAAAAGTTTGCCCAGAGTGGCATACTACAGACTCATATGGCAATGCACTTGGATCAAAAATTTCATCTTTGTGAACACTGTGGTAAATCTTTCCGCCAGAAATCTCAGTTACGTATCCACAAGTTGCGGCACGAAAATGTTCGCAAGTTTTCGTGTGGTTCTTGTTCATCTCGTTTTTTAACAAAAGGTAAGGATCAAATACAAAACCTCTTAATCCTCGTTGGTCCCTTAGGGTCATACATGGCCCCGATGCAATTTCCGCATAATATATCTTATTAATCAACCATTTGTTTTTAATGGCATTTTGTGACTTTTATTCTTTTAGTTTTTTATGAAAAATAATGTAATTATTTTGTTTTATTTTCCCTAATTTGCATACTGCCCCAGAATGCCAAAAAAAAAGATGTTGCAACGTGTTTGTCCAAGAGAACTGGATAGAAAATGTAGCGAAAAATGTCATGAGTGTTTGAAATTAACTTGTAAAAAGCATTTGTTTCAGGTCTGTAACAGTTGTAGACATCAGGGTTGGCAAAAACCCGGGTTTTTCTGCAAAAACCCAACCCACTCGGGTTTTTGTGGGTTTTTCTGGGTTTTTGTATTAAAATTCTATTTCTTATGCGGGTATTGATAGAGAATGTATGCATTCCTTCAAATAAAAATATATTTATTAAGTTAAAGTTCTGAATTGCATTTAATCAATGTAAATCAATTAATAATTACTATTATTAACAATATCAATTAATAATATCGTCAACCGAAGTGTAATATTTAATGTGTATATTTAAGAAGCTTTGAACAATGGTTTCAGCTATAAACTTTTATCACTTGTCTTTTACGAAATAGAAGAACTGTTGCAAATGGGCTTTCCTACAAATGCAAGAATATTTAGGGGGTGAAAGTTTCAAAAACTTAAATTTATACCGTTAAAAAATTAAAACCATTTGCACTTGTTTATTAATAGAAATAATCATCTTTTCTCATTAAGTAGCCTGCTTCAATATCTAGTCATGTCATTTGCATGTTTTTATAAGGCATATCTCAATGATAGGTGTGTTTCTGAGATAAGTGAAGTGTCTCCCCCCCCCCTTCTTATTTTCAAAACCAAAACTGATTAATTACAGATGGGGGGGGGGGACGCTTAATTGATTTTTTTTTTTTGAAATAATCTTAAGAAAAAACTAGGTTAACATTAGAACTTTGCAAGAATTATAAATTTATTAATAAATGCTTGTCATAATATTTTAATAGTAATAAACTGCGTGGGGACGCATTTTCTTTGTTTTTTTTAAATCAAAGAAAAGGTTTAGTGCTTAAAGTTATTGGCATGGTACCTCTATAATATAGCACTTGAAAATGATCATATACTAAATGCAGTAGGGTTAGAAGAAATGAAGAGCAAAACTTTATTTTTCTTAATCCAGAATAAAAGAAAAAATTGCAGTATTTTATCATTATTTGACTTCTGTGTTGAATCAAAATTATCATAAAACATTAATTAAGCAATTTTTTCCATGACATGCATGTCCTAAAACATGCATGTAACATTCAAAATAAACTAATTAAAGGAAACATTGAGGTCGTTTATGACCCCAAGGGCCTTGAGTGTAACCGAAATGGGAGGGACCCACGAGGATTACTTTATTATTCTCCTTTTTTTTTGTGTAAAAGTTATTTTTTGATTAATTAATTAATTTATTTTCCCTATTTTTCATTTTGTAGTTGTTATGACTTTGATATGATAATTGTGATTGCATTTATAAAATTAAAAAATAATGCCAACATTACTGTTCTTGGCGTAAAACTTTAGTGTTTTCATTCATGCATGTTTGTTGAATTTCCCATTTTTACTTGATCCTCAATATTACAGGCGATTTGGAGAGACACCTGCGAACCCATACCGGTGAGAGGCCGTTTGTCTGTGATATTTGCTCAAAATCTTTTACTCGACAACAGTCTTTGAATGAGCACACCAACAGGCATTATGGACTTAAGCCTTATTCATGTAAATATTGCGGCAGAGGTTTTTCCGAGATGTCGGCTTGCTACAAGGTTTGTTCTTTTACCACTCTATATTTTATAATCTCTTTATTTTATTCATATGGTTGTGTTTCAGCTCAATGTATTATCTCTAAAGTTTTTTTTTTTTTTATTTTTAATAAACTTTACAGTCAGTCATCAAAAACTGAAATATTGTAAATAAGTTTACTTTATAGTAGACAACCGTTAGTGATCTCTAAATTATGGCACCTAATTGGCCAATTACTTTTTAAGTAGTGCAAAATTTGCTCTCGAAATAAAATAAAGCTTTTTAAACATAAAATAGTGTTAGCAATAAAAGTCGTATGCTTTGCACACCCACATAACTTAACTTTTGAAGATAAATCTGTGAATTGAAATTGTGGTATCTTTTTTTAGTTTTGCATGCTTTAGTAGTTTTTCTCAGTTTTCTTCATATATATTTTGATATGCGTATAAACATTTAGGCAAACAGTTAACGGTTCGGATATAAAGCAGTAAGTAACCGCCTCTAAGCAAGAGCTAAGGCAAAAACATGCAATACACGGCAGCTCGTTTATTCCAACCATGGATTGCAGTTTCGTGCTTATTGTGCACTCATCAGCACGGTATAGGAATTAAACGAGCTAGAGGCAAAAATCCTCTTATAGAGCATAGAGAGCCAACAAAAACTGGTAGCTAATGTGAAAATTTGATTACCAGCGAGCGACCGCACTTGGTACGGTACTTGCAGGGTTGATTGTGTTCCGGTATTTTACCGGATTTCCGGTATTTTCATGATCGATTCTGGTATTTTCATGTTCGAAAATACCGAAAATGAAATATTTTTAATCATGCTTTTATCTTCAAACCTCCGGAATTTTTTTTTGCTTTTTCGAATTTTCAATGATGATACCGATAATTAGTAATAATATTCATGGAATAAAAATGTTCAGATGCCATAAAATTGTTTTTTTTTTAAATTATTTTATTTGCATCTCTTTTTTTTTTGTTGATGCCTTTATTTTAAAAAATGCAATCGATTTGCATCGGATATAAAAATTGAATTTTTCTCATTTTTGATGCTTATTGCCTTTCATTAATTGTTATATGTGAATAATTATAAAATTAGGTGTGCTTAAGTAATAGGGGCTTTAGTTTAAAAAAAAAAACCTCCCCTTCCCCACACACATTTTCTCTTTAAAACTTTCGGGTATTTTTTACGAACTCACAATCACCCCTGTACTTGCCCCCCAGCTAGTTTAATTCCTATTCCATGCTGATGAGTGCATAACAAGCACGAAACTGCAGTCCATGGTTGGAATAACGAGCTGGCGGTGTATTGTAAGTTAGCAGTTAATTTTCGAATGTCATTCAATGTTTAGGAGAAAAAAAAGATTTGTTGCTCTAATCCGAAAACAAAGCTGAAAAGGAGAAGTGTGCAAATTATGGTATCGTGCAATATCTGTTGATCCTGTGTGGTATATAGTTACGCCCGAGTGTATTATGGCTTTGTGCTGGGCTTTCCCCGATGCTATGTGTATGTGTTGCCCGACAAAAATTAACTAAGTTGGGATCACAGTTTGTAAACCACCTATATAGCAATATTTTAACTAAGTTCCAAAACATATAGTTGGTTCTTGTCAAAAAATAAGTAGGGGAGAGTGGTAATGAATGGGCCACTTTTTGGTTTTGAATTTTTGTAATTTTTTCTAACACTTTGTTTTAACTCTAAATTGGTGTTTTAGTTACTTTACTTATCTGGCTATCTAAAAAAGTCATAAAAGTTGGCTTAGCACCTGTCTATAATGAATTATAATAGAAAATAAAAATTTTGAAATTTGGCCCATTCAACCCCACCTATGGGGTTGAATGGGCCATCGAAGGTAATGAATGGGCCACTAAATGAATTCAATGAAAACATGTGGATTTAATCTTTTATTTGCTGAACAGGACAAAATAAATGTGGCACTTGACATGATGATACAAAATCATACTGATTTAAAATTATATAAACATCAAAACTGATGCAATTAAAATAAAACTGATGCATACCAATTGTAACAGAAAAATGACTAAATAATGAGATTGTAAGAAATAAATAACATCAAATATATAAAAAAAATAACAGTTAATACGCACTATGATTTAACAAAATTTATATATTTCAAAAATAATATTAAAAATCACTTTCAAAAACTTCATCTTCATTTTCAAACTTGTCAAAATTCAGAATTTTTTTTTTTAATTTACTAGACATCGGGAATAAGAAATATCTAACTTAAGTTACCAAGAAAGAAAATGAAATTGTACTGTGAGGAATATAATATGAAGGAGAGAGGGGGCTTTTTCAAGCCACGAACTGCGACCAGAGGTCTATTGTACTATAGGAATATAATATAGATCTGCAAATTATATTTAGAAGTTACTACAAACCTATTTTGTCGACAGTAATCTTAATCTATCTATGACAATCAGTTGTGTTTCATATTAATGCGAAAATCCAAAGAAAAGGAAGAAAAACAATATTTATAGGTGGCCCATTCATTACCATGACATAGTGGCCATTCAGCCCCACCTATACTTTTGGAATACATTTAGGTTTTTTGAGTACATTGAATTTAGATAACATCAAAATACATCTTAAGATTAGTTTATAGATATGGAAAGACTAGCTTATACATATGTATGCAGTGAAATACTTGGTACATTTTAGCTAGGAAAGGTTTTACTAAAAAGGGAAAAAGTTACTTTTCAGTCAGATTCTTGACCATGCCACTCTAGTTTGAAAATGGCTCAGCGCAAACGAATGAAAATTGGATGAGTTTAGTCGAACAAATAGCTACATCTATTGGTGGCATCAAAAAAAAAATTCATGCAAATACTTTTTCATATTTTGTTAGTGGCCCATTCATCACCATGGCCCATTCATTACCACTCTCCCCTAGCTGCAAAGATCAACGAAAAAAATTATGCAAGCCATTTTCAAAATTTGATACTTTTATTGTAATATTGGTGGTTTTTCAAAAATATTTCCTATCATCATAAAATAGTAAAATTTTTATGACTATCATTTTAACTATTTATTGAGATATACTGATGTCCAGTGCGGTCCTTATTTAGTTTATTTTAGGCATTTTTTTATTTTATATAATCAATGTAATTTGTCAAGTGAACTTGGGCAAAGTGAAATATTAACTATTTCACTTTGCACCATCCACTTTGCCCGAATTTGTTTACCTATTCATGCATTTATTAAATCATATACCTATTTCTTCATTTATTAATTTATTTACATTCTTTTACTTAATTATTTTCTTGTTGACTCATTCATTAACTCATTTTCTTATTCATTCTCTAGTTCATTCACTCATTTATTTTTTCTCACTCATTAATTTATTTATTTATTTATTTATTTTTCCTTAATAATTATTTTTTCGTTTATTTGCGCAATAATTTGCTGAAAATTACTGTTAATCATTGAATAGAAGATTTTTCAAATAAATTGAATAGAAGAACAAAAATATTTTGTTTTTCATTTTGCCCCTTGATTTTTTGAAGCAAAAATTTTTCACGTTTTTTCGGAAGTACAAAATAACTGCCAAAGATGAAAAATAATATTTCAACCAAAGTTGAATGACGAAATACAATATTCCTTTATGTACAATAATTTTAAGAACAAATTTCTCCTCTGTTCTTTATGAAGCAGGTAAGTAAACTTAACCATTTCACTTTGCTCTGCATTCACCTACTAAACCAAATGGTTTTAATCCCTGTATTTTCTCTTCTCTTTCTGGTCTTTGAAGAGACCTAAAAATTTAGTTTACTGTTGCTGGCAGCCTCTTTAGTTGCCACTTTATCCCTGTCTTTTTTTATGAAAACAAAAAAACACTACTAAAAGCTAAGCTGTGGAATGTAATATCTGTACGTCAGAACCAGAACGACGTAAGTCCAAAAATGGGGATTTTCACTTTATTACTGCATTGTATATAGAATCTTGAAGAAGAAAAGCTGCTAATTTTTGAAAGGAAAATTCTAAGAGAAATCTTTGGACCTTCTGAAGAAGACAATAGATGGAGAATCCTGTACAACCATGAGATTTACAGAAAGTTCGACAAATTTGACAGAACTGACATTGTAAGAGTAATAAAAGCCTCACGTATTCGGCGGCTAGGACATCTTTATAGACATGCTGATGCTGTCCCTACCAAAAAAGTGACTTTTTCAAAAATTGACGGGGTTAGACCAGGCGTGATTGTGTTCCGGTATTTTACCGGATTTCCGGTATTTTCATGATCGATTCTGGTATTTTCATGTTCGAAAATACCGAAAATAAAATATTTTTAATCATGCTTTTATCTTCGAACCTCTGGATTTTTTTTTGCTTTTTCGAATTTTCGATGATTATACCGATAATTATTAATAATATTCATCGAATAAAAATGTTAAGGTGCCATTATAATTGTTTTTTTACTTTAATAAATTATTTTATTTGCATCTTTTTTGATTTTGATGCCTTCATTTAAAAAAATGCAATCGATTTGCATCGGATATGAAAATCGAATTTTTCTCATTTTTGACGCTTATTAACCATTATTAATTATTATATGTGTATAATTATAAAATTAGCTGTGCTTAAGTAATAGGGGCTTTAGTTTAAAGAAAACACCCCCCCACACACACATTTTCTCTTTAAAACTTTCAGGTGTTTTTTTACGAACTCACAATCACTCCTGGGTTAGAGGTTGAGGATGACCACCCACTCGATGGTTGGACGATGTCAAGAATGACCTGAAACTAATGGGAATCAACCGATGGAGGGCTGTTGCGACTAATAGGGTCAACTGGGGGAAAGTTAGCGAGTCGGCCTTGGCCTGCAAAAGGCTGTTGTGCTTTTGATGATGATATAGAATCTTACTCCGTGTCGACCCATGAGAGCGTTATTCTATAAAAGCAATTCCTTTGCAATTATTCAGCAGCTTTAAAAGAGCGCGAGTTCCATCCTTAGCACGCAGTCGACAATCGTTTTTGCCCTCTGCTGAAAAGTAACGAAAATGGACCTAACGCAGTCTGGCTCTGAGGTACAGATATTGGCACACAAAACCTAACTGTACCTTCATTCTTTTGCATTTCTTTCTTTATTACCTCACTCATAAAGTGCATTTAAACTTTTGTGTATGAGCTTGTGCTCAGCCTCGAAAAACCTTTTCTGAAACCAAATTCAGAACTAACTTGTGTGAGGTATGTGTCATTTCTAACTGCAGTTGAATAATCAGGGCTGCCGCTACCAGCGATGGGGCCTGGTACCAATTTTAATGCCGGACCTCCCATGCACCCCACCCCCCCACCCCCAAATTGCATCTTTTTATGCCGTTGTTTCAGCACATTTGCAATTGTAAAAAAAAAAAAAGAGAAAAAAAATTTTTCAGAAAAACTTTTTTTTTTTAGTTCCAAAAGTGTACACCTGTTTTTATTTTCACCTTATTTGTATCGCCAGATGATTTTAAAAAGCGGTGCAATTTCCTTTGCGCAAACGTGTTTCATTCATTAGTGTTTGTACTAGCAATTGTTTCATATTGAGAATTAGCAATGAAAAGCGAGATTTTTTTTTGAAAAACAGGTTATTTTTAATGAAATTATTGACGCTAAAACTGGAAAAACATGTTCGTAACCTTACGGGCCCCCCAAAGCTCCGGGCCCCGGTACTAGAGGTCCAGTATCCCCCTACCGCCAAACGGTGGTCCTGTAAATAATTTTATACTTTATGTGTGTGATTGGACACTATTTTTGCATCAAGAATTGTGTCAAAATTTTTATTCTTCATTTCGTCATTAACATAAAGGGTTGAGTAAGATGGCTCTTTCAAATAATTTGTTCTATTTTCAGCATGTTAAGCTGCATGAGCGTTTGAAAATTGATGGTGAAACGGATGATTTGCAAAATGAAACGGAAAAGTCGGAGCAGGTGAGAAAGGGAAACTTTATGTTGAACTTTTTTTAAAATAGAATATGCCAATTGAAGTAGTTGATTGATTATGACCATCAGAAGTACTTTTTTCTTTTTTTTTCAAAATATGCAAAAAAAGATTATACAGTCGACGCTCGTTATAACGACCACACGTTATAAAGACCATCCTAATATAACGACCGGTGAGAAAACCCCCAACTGTATCCCAATATACTCTATGTTCTACTTCTTATAGCGACCACTCGTTATAAGGACGGTTTTGACTGTATACCTCATTCGAGCGTGCGGTTGACTCCCATTATATATCTTTGAGCTTCTTCATCGGGGTCAATATAGCAAATGCTTGTAGTATGATATTATTTATCATTATTTATTGAATATGAAACAAGAGTTAGAGTTCAAGCTAATCAAAAAAAAAAAAAAAAAAACAAATCAATAAGGAGGAATGTAAAATTTTTCCTAGGTTGATGAAAGTAATTATTTTTATGTGGCCAATTGAATTAGTAATACAGTAAAGCAGTTGAAACCTATGTATTCTAAGACATATTGCATTAATATTAAAAATTGTTGAATTTTATATTATTTGAACACATTATTTGGGATTTATATTCTTTTTCTGAGAAATTATTTACTTATAATCCCTCATCCTTCCTCTTTTAAGGATTAATTTACAAAAGTAAATGTTAAGAAATATAGAAGTCCGACTTTTATTCTTCCTCTATTTCCCATCATTGCTAAGTTGAATATTGTGTATATCTTGCTAGCTTCAGTTCTTATCCACAAAATCTTTTGTTTAAGACATTTCTAAGTAATAGTACAAACTAGTAAGAACCTGAGCCTGCAATTAGCGCTATCAATTTTTCATGGATTTTTTTTTATTATTATTATTTTCTTTTCAAAATAACATTTAAGGAAAAGTTTTAACAAAAAAGCAAAACCATCTTCATTTTTGTAATTAAGATTGCCCTTTTGTCAAAAAAAATTGTAGGCTGCTAGCCAAAAATGGGGGTGGTTGAATGATGATTTATGTAGCTTGATGAAATTCAAACAATCTGACATTAGTCCATATCAATGCCTCAAAGCAACAATTGGGTACCTTACTGTTGTTCCTTGCATTAAAAATCTAAGGATATGGTATGTTTTAGCATCATTGAGACCTACCTGATTATATGAATCGAAATTTAAAGAATGCGCTAGCAAGTTTTACCGATTTGTGTATTGAGAGAGAAAGGTTGTTGCAGGTTATAATGTAAGGCTATCGAAGAAAAAAATAGTGTTTTTAATACTGATGAGGGGAAAATGTAACACTTAAGTCATTTTGTTTACCTACCCATAATGTTAGAAGACAAATTTAAGGGTTCAACACGACTTTTGAATGTAAAGGCCAATGCAAGCTTCTGCCAGCAAACACAACAATCAAAATGTAGACTTTTAGCCAATTTCACTTTAAAAATCTAATTGGGGATTATAATCCATATAAATATACATATAAAATGAAGAGTATATATGTGTATGTTTATGTTCCCTTACAAATCCACAGTTTACGTTGGATCTAGGTCAAATTCGGCAGGGAGGTACTTGGCAAATTCGGAAAGGGTGGTGGGGGGGGGGGGGTCTCAAACGCCAAAAAAGTACAAACCATTCAATTTTTAATTTAAGGACTCGAAAATGGCGCAGAATGGCTTTTTCTACTTTAACTAATTATCGGATCTTCTTGATTTTTGTCTCATTAGAATGATAGCAAAAATTACCTTTGAGGAGGGTTTCCTTCCAACTATTTTGAAAGCTTCTAACCATTAACTTCACCCAGAAAAAAGATAGTCGTTGTTTTTAAATTACTAAAAATTAATTTTAAATTGGATTTTTAAAGTCGTTTGCACGAGCATGAAAGAAATTAATTGTGTGAGCAAAATCATTGATGAGAAAAAGGTGTTGCCTTTTTATTTTTATTTATTTTTTTTTGATTATGAAGAAATAAAATTCTTGCTTTTGTTTTTAGGTGTTTTCTGTAACAGGGGAATTTTTATAATTTTTGCCAGTTGATTCATTTTTGGAACTGCGTGCCACCAAAATATTAACTTAAATCTAATCTGGACATTTAGACTCTTTTATTCTCAATGTAGACTGAACAGAACTGGGCCACATATCTAGTGTTCTTTATAATTAGAAAAAGGAGAGAGGGAGATTCCAAAAGCACTTTGATCAAGAAATACTCTAACATAGACCTTTCCAAAGAGTTATGTTGGGAAAGAAGTACCAAAAGAAAGATCTAGTAATTTAAATTCTAAATCACTAACATTTTAAACTTTTCAAATTTAAGTTTAAATATTTTATTAGTATATTTTTTATTGCTTTTAAATAGAAATTGATTTATTATTACTTTTTTGGACATGTTACCAGTTTGGTAATGTAAGGAACAATTTTCTGCATAATCAAATATTTTAAGTTAGAGCCGAGGAAAAACATTGAAGTGGAATTTGACAGTAATTAACAGAATTGTCATGGTCAGACGTCAGACGAGGTATGCAAAGTGCGCCGTTGCCACTGAGTTGAAAAGGGTTTTTGGCAACAGCGGACTTACTTAAAAGAGCGAGGCAATGTAAGAGCGGGCAGTTGTAGCAGTTGTGGTTGTCAGTGGTTGTTGTGTCAGTAACAGGATGGCGAAAGCCAAGTAAGTTGATGTTTAGTAGCAATAAATGATGTTTGTTGCCACCTCGGCATGTTTATTTCTAGTTTCAGTTTAAATTGCCTTTCACAAGAATCATAACTACCTTTACAAACATGATAGCAAATCGTTTTAGAGATTTTCCTTATTTGTTTTGATGTTTCCTTTTTATTTTTCTCTTTCCAGCATCATGAGCAGCTTGAAAGAAGTAACGAAGTTAACGTTTCGCCGAATGAATCCAGTGAAATTGAGCAGGTATGGGAAACTGAAGAATTCATTTGTACTTAAAGCATTATATAATCAAACTGTTCATTGGCTGCCTGTAATAATTTAAAATAATACCTCAGAGTTTGAAATCGTTGAAAGTGTATTTTTAAAATATAAATTGAATTACTATAACGAAGTCATGGTATTTTGCATCAGTCTCTCTTTTTAGGGTGAATCACATTCGTTTTATGTATTCAGTAAAATCTTGGTGACACTGTAGTTCCTTTTTCATGGAATGCCCCAACGCCTCCTGCCCTGTTTTGCCCCTACACCATACGGCCACATCTCCCAGGCCTTTACTGATTTTAATGCATGCTGGCAATCAGATTTCTATTCGCTTTAACTGTTTTGTCAGTATCTTTTCTATTTTTTGTGACAAATTATTTGCATTGATAATGATAGCAGTCAAGAGAATTATAGTTTGCAGTCAGTTGTGTTTTCTATTCTGATTGGTTCAAATAACACATACATTTACTTAAAAATGTAAAATGAACAAAAAAATGTGACATTTTTTGGACCAAATTCTTAAAAAAAAAAGGAAACTGTTGAAGGTTTAACATTATCCATGGCCTGGACTTAAACTGAGTTAAAAATTTCTGCAGCAAAGCTAAAACTGGGAAAAAAAAAAAAAACTTTTTAAAAATTGCTTAATTGTTAAAGGTATTATTACACATATCTTTCTAAATGCTTCAATTTCCAGTTAAAATCTTATTCAAAAATCCGCCATGGCATCTTTAAAAAAAATATGCACTGCAACTTTTTTTACTTATTTTGAAACAAATTTAGAATTGTGCTTATCCTTGAGAGAACACAAGTTTGGTTTTCAAAAAAGTACAACTCCCCTCCTAACAGTGCATTTATTAGTAGGACATAATGGCCATTTAGAGGACTTAATATTGTTGAATTTAAATATCATAGCTAAGATTTATAATAAGATTAAATTGGATATTGCCATACTTGCTTTCTCTCTGGGATGATTTTTTTAAAATTATGTATTAATAATTATTATTTGAGCAAAAAAGCGAAATTTCCTTTATTAAGTCTCGTAATTTAGATAATATATTTTCCTTTTGTATAAAATGTGGCCGTAGTTCACCCCAACTGACCCTACATGATATATTTTACCATGAGTCAATCCAGGATTTTTTTGTCTGTGTCCTGTTTCAGGATTGAAAATACAATTGGAGTTTTGAGGAAAATGATTTTATCAAAAACTGAGGACCTGTTTTGATCAAACATATAAAATTTTGTCAAAAAACTTTTTAAAAATATACCTAAGTATTATTTGAATATAAAAAAGGTAACATTCACAAGCATAAAAAAATGCATTATTACATTCGTTGCTACTATTACTTATTACTTGTTCAGATAAAGAGGTAAAGCACTGTTCAAATGTCTTAGAAAAAACATTTATAATGATAATCTCCGAAAAAACACAATTGAAATATTTCTACAACGAATAATTGAAATTCAAACATTAGAAATGTATGAGATTAAAGTATGTTACTCAGGTCAACTAAATTTAACCTATACCTCATGAGTTTTGAGTCTCGAATTTTTGTGAAGGGTTCGTTTTGCATTTCAAGTTTCTGCAAAAGAGTCTGTTAACTAAATGAAGAAAATAAATACCTTTGTGCGATTGATGTGAAGTTTAAATCCAACATTAAAGATGCACAAATATACAGGTATACTGCAGACACGTGTTTCGGGGTTACAAGGAGCCCCTTTTTCAATGCAAGAAGTGTAAGCTTTAGGATGAAGAATCATCATATATTTGTGCATCTTTAACGTTGGATTTAAACTTCACAAGTCTGTTAACTAGTTTCTCTCTGAATTAACCCCTGTTGGTACTCAGAAAAAGACTTCATTTTCAGGATTTGAAATTTGCATGTGAGTTTAGGATGAACCCATGTACTGCATGTGTTGCTAAATTTTTTAATTAATAATCAACCCTTTCCAGAGCTATATTTTTATGTATGAAAATTAGTTGCTGTAATTGTTATTTGCTGTTGTTATTTCAAGTATTTGCTAAACTCTCGTTGGTCCCTGGGGTCATACATGACCGCAATGCAATTTCTGTTTAATATATCTTGTTAATCAACCATTTATTTTTATTGGAATTTTGTGACTTTTATTCTTTTAGTTTTTTTCTTCAGAATAATGTTATTTTATTTTATTTTCCTCGAATATGCATTTTTTACACACAAGAGCCTTAGGGTCACTGGCAACTAATGCCAAAAAAAGAGGGCGTTTTAACTTTTATCGAAAAGAACTGAATAAAAAATATAGCGTTAAACAGTGTGTGAATTTAAAAAATGCGTGTAACATTCAACAATCATAATAAATTAATTTAAGGAAACATTTTAGTCATTTATGATCCCAAGGGTCTTGAGCGAAACCGAAATGCGAGGGACCAACGAGGGTTAAATGTGTTTGCCAACCTTTGGCAAATAAAATATAGAAATTTATAATGTTTATTGTTTTGATCTTTTAGCATGTTATTCAAAGTGGAAGTAATGTTGATGCCCCTGAATTGTCTGATGAAGTCAACAAAATTCAGCAGGTATGGAAGGACTTGTGTTTGGAATTTGAACTGAGTTATAAAACGCATTAAGTTAACTAATTCTCGGAGGCCTCAAAATTGATTGATTTAATGGCTTAACAGCAGCGCTGCCCCAGCTTGGGTTGTCAATAGAGATTTTAGGATTTGGTTTGCGTTAATATTGGGTTTTTATTATTATTAATGATACATTTATTAAATATTTTAATGACAAAGCATAAAATTTTCACTAAATACTATTTCTGGCTCAATAGTCCAGAATAGAAAGTTTTCTCACGCGGTATGACTACACAAAAATATTGTGGTCTTATAATAATTTTTGTTGCGAAGGATACGCTAGGGTGTTCTTATTTTTTATATTTATGTATTTTTTATGACAATAATTGAGCCTGTTATTTTAATATCCAATCAAGCCACAAGTTTTAAAAGTTCAAGAAAGCATTTTTACTCTTATTTTAAAATTTTCCGATAAGAATTGCAATATCTTTAGCTATATCTCTTTCAGTAAAAAGTTTTGCAATCGCGATTGAATAATTCAATGTGATAAAATAAATGTTTTCTTAAAGTGAGAAACTTTGTATTTTGACTGGCTTTGAAATAAACAATTCAATTGTTCAAAAACCCATTTATTCACATTAAAAAAAATATTCATTGAATTCTACCTGTTCAGTACACATTAAAAAGAAAGATATAGATAAAATAGCCTACATCTGCATTTTGGGGACTTAAGAAAGAATAATTCTCTGAGGAGAGCCCTGGAGCCCCTTGAGCAAGAAAGCCAAAAGCTGGATCCCTAGCATATAATTTAAATATATTTTGATGTATTTCCAGGGAAAAACATGGATAAATTACTAATCCAGAATTATCGTTATCAATATGAAGTTTTCATCATGTTATGCACCGATTTCGGCCTTTTTGACTCCAAGTTTGCTACAATATGAAGGGTCAGGAGGAAAAACCACGGTAGTCCACTTTTTGTTGAATTTAAACTGATGCTACCACCTGTTAGAAAAATAAGTGTTATTTCGTTTAGTATATGAAATATTCGAGAAAAAACACTGTAGTCCATGTATTATTGTCATTTTAGAACAAGTATACTGGGGAAGTTTATGAGTTCGTAAAGTTTAAATTTTGTTTTTCTCAAAATGAATCAAATGTGACTACCGTGGTTTTTCCCCCTGACCCTTCATATCTCTTAATCCCTAATAAAGATGACCGCTTGTTCAAAAAGATTCGAGAAAAATTTATTTTCACCATTGAACATAATGGGCCACCTGAATCAGCTTAGCAGACCGCTTATTTCCAGTGGCAAGTAGTTTGGACACAACGGAAATAGATTGCACAGGGTGACCTAGAACATCATGTACAAGCTTGGAGTGAAGGTTGGGAATATGATAGCAAGCAAGAATCACTTGGGAACATAGGGTCGTGAATGCATTGCTGACAAGCAACATGCACACAAAGCCATACATTGAAAGATGCGGGGCAGGTAACAAATATTGATAAATTATTTCACAAATTTATCAATATTTGTTGCAGCAGTTGTTGTAATTTATGCGTTGCAGTGACAACGCTACGATGCCATTCTGACAAGTTTTTCATCCATCGTTGCGTCATCATTGTGACTCATGTATGAAAGTAGCTACTCGTCCCCACTTTGAAAACTGCTTTGAACCTTTTTTTTTTTTTCAAAATGGCTGTCCAAAAAATCATCTTTATGTAACAAATTTATAACCTTTTCGCATCCATACAGTGCGACAGCATTGCGCTTGCTGCTATACGTTCCTAAGTGCCATATTGTTCTCTACCTCCACTCCAAGTTTGTACACGATATACTGGGTTACCCTGTATACTCTTTGTTACTCTGAACCCACACTCACAATTCTGACTAAATAGTAATAGTTATTTCATTCAACAGTGTTCAGGAGCGGAAACTGAAAGTATGCAGCTAGTTAAAGGAAATTATGAAGATAAGCCGCCAGATGCGTCTGAAGAGGAACCAAAATATTTTGCTTTCCATTTGAACACAAAATCAGACGAAGAAGGAAATGAAAGGCCTATGTCTACACCTTTTATTCATACCTTTTTGGAATGATTGTGTTTTCTTCACTGCTTACATATATCAACTTTCATTTGCATGTATATATTAATGCAACAAGTTTTCACGAAGATGTTATAAATGAATTATTTTTATTATGAGCTTTTTTATCAATAAAATAAATTATTTTAAATTGTTTGCTTTATACATTTCATGAGATTTTGTTTTGATTTTCATCATCTTTGAAAAGTAGGTTTTGAAATCTTCTGCCACATTTAGATTTAAGAGGCTCACATAATACAAACTTAGCAGCCACTTTTGTACTCCATTCTGTGGGTTTTCTAATGCAACTTGTTAGGTTCCTTTTATATAACAAGATACTTCCTATTAATAAAATCTCGGCATAAAAGTAAAATATAAGTGATTACAGTAGCTACCGCTTACTTGAATCATGTTTGTTCAGGTATTCATTTTGAATTCTAAGTTTTTATGATACTCTAAATTGTAATCGTTGAAGTCTTTGACCAATGCCTGTTCGAAGATATGAAACAAAGGCTCACCCACTTTCTTAGAATATTGATCTGTCCAATAAGACATTCTGCCTCAACATCACAAAATTAAAATAGTTTATCTCTTTGACTCATTTCTTAAACTGGGTGAAGTATTCAAGCTATGCTAGAAGCAATGACACATTTGCAAATACCATCTTCAGTTTTCCTCTACTTATCACCCTTTCATAAAAATGAACAATTCTAAAAAAAGGAGTCAAGTGCCATCTTTTCAAAGCTACACTATGGTTGAATCCGCGAGAGCAAAAACAACATCCGTCGCAAAAATTCGTTGTTATGGAAACGAGCTGTGGGAGGCAAGATGCATGTTATCAAAAATCACGTCAGTCAGGTTCAGGGTTGTCAGACGTCCCAGATTTCAAGGGACTCCCGTTTTTGGAAACACTGTCCCGGGGAACCTTGCTACGGGACGGCTAATGTCTCGTATTCTAGCTAGGAGCAACATTTTAAAAAACGAAACATTATTTTAAGCAAAAAGTTGAGCAAAAAATGTGAAACAGAGAAGTAAGAAAATTTATTGAATCGTAATGTTTTTGTGTTCTGAATCGTAATATTAATGTTCTGTTCAGTTAGAGCAGAAATCATTGTGACAATCCATTCAACAAAGGTGTAGTTCATTGTAAAAGTAATGCAGCTCCTTGGAAGAGGTTTTACTATGCCTTCTGTATATATAAAAATGGATGTGTGTATATATGTTTGTTCCTTACACAAATCCAGTTTTCGTCGGATTTTCATTATACTTGGCACAGAGGTTCCTTAATGCAATAGAATTCACATAAGCGGTGTTTTGAAATTTTAAAAAAATCCAAAAACCTCAAAATTCAAATTTTTTGCCTAAAAATGGCCATTTTCTTTCAATTTTGAATAGATAGAGAAATAGAGATAAGCCTTTAAGCATACAAATGGATAAAATTCAAAAGGCCTGTCCTGTATTTGGAGTTCTTAAATCTGGCAACCCTGGTCAGGTTACTAATTTGAAAGATACGGGGCCCGTTATTTGAATGTTGACCGTAGAAACAATGCTAGAATTAAGACGTTTTTTCTCTCTCCTGAACAATTTGAAGTTCTTGACTGACGTTGTTTTTGCACTCACCGATTCAGTTTTGTCCTCCAAGTTATTTAATACTCTTAGTTCCAAGAAATCTACTTCAATTTAAAATTAAAAGATTGAATGATATTTGATAACATTACACTACCTTATTTTTAAGACATGTTTCTTAATGCTTTTTTTTTTTTTACCGAGTAGTTCAGCAGAAAAAAGTCCTTCATTTAGGGAGTCTGGAGAGAATAGTTGCACCATCGCCCTACAAGAAAAACTGATGTACTTACATATATAAATAGGCTTATAGATATTTTGCATTAAATTTATACCCTTTGCTCCTCTAGAAAAATTTGAAATGACTGCTAGTTAGATTGAATGAATCAAAGTGAAACATCAGGGGCAGATTTATGAGGGGGCAATGCTCTCCCCCCCTTCCCCGATTTGGGATGACTTTCAGTCGTAGTTACGCAGCATCTAAAATCTTTTTTTTTTTAATAATTAAGGGGTGCAAAACGAAAAGAATAACGAATGTCTTTTTGTATGGATTGAATACTATGACTGTAGTTACAAGAAAATTCCTTTTATTTTAATATTAAACAACCTTAAAACTTCCGCGAACGTATAGCTTCGAGTCCTCAATCAGACAACCAGGTTCACAATGTTAAATCAACTCAGATATTTGCAATCTCTTTGCATCATACCAAAAAATCTGGTATGGACCCCACACTACTTCCTTTTACGTGTAAATTTCTTAGAAGTTGCCTTAAGTGTTAAAAAAGTGCTTGGAGTGAGCAAGGTAACAATTCAAATATTTACTCCCCTCATCTGCCACGAAACAATGCAAAAAATATTTTACAATGGTTAATTTTCTAAATATTGCTGATTTTAAGATCATTCAGTCAATTTTTCGCAAAATATCGCCAATAGCGCCAAGTTGAACCCAAATTCAAAAAATAATTTTTTCGCCAAATTTGTCGCCAAGTTGGCGTCAAACACTTGGCGACCAAAAGCTTGGCGACATATCGCCAAGTGGTCGCGCCAATTCATATCACTTTAGTCTGCATTGAAATTTTCACTAATTTACCCCAAAAAAGGGGTAAAACACCCCCTTGGGAACATTCGAATGCAACCACAAGGGGAGGTGCACAACTAGACCATCCTCAGAGCCTACATACCGAGCTAGAAGCTTCTATATAGTTTTTGAGTTATGCGACCCACATACATACATACATACATACGTACATACAGACATCACGAGAAAACTCGTCGTAATTAACTCGGGGGTGGTTGAATAGGATTTTTCGGCTGCTTATATGTTGGTAGGTACATATGCACGTGCTGAAAGGTCGAAAAAACTACTCAACATTCATTTGGGGGTGAACAAAATCAAAATTTAGACTCAAATTTGAGTGAATTTTTTTTTTCACGATCACAATACTTCCTTTACTACGTAAAAGGAAGTAAAAAGAAAAAACAACCTTTTCGATCAAGTAAATCGTATTCATTGATCAACTACGAAATTTCATTACTATTTCATTGCTTGGATAAGGAATTTGTAGGCTATGCAAGCAAAAATTTGTTCAAGGGTTTAATTAAAGACATCAGTCACACACTCTTGCATTAACTATTACACAAATAATTCAAGAGAGGACAAACTGGTCACAGAAAACCGCTTGCAAAAACAAAAGGTTCGACTTACAGTTCAGTAGCGAAGAAAAACCACGCACAGTCGCGATATAGGGCCGCAATTTTTTTGTAAGTAATCACGACGTATTGTCAATATTAAAGATTCAGGCAATGAGCACTTGTTCAGCCAGCACACTCAGGAACTTAGTCGTAAATCCGCCTATGTGTACACGAAAGCAAAACAGACAAATTTCATTAAAGTTTGAAAAATTTATCGTCATCTGCAAATGTTATAAGCAGAGGAAAAAAAACACACTGTACATTATATAATAAATAACATTTTATTGAACAAAAAAGCCAACTTCTTTTAAACTTAACACTTGTTATCTGGATGCAGGGAAAAAAATATTTTCTAAATTTAAGTGATTTTTTAACCAGTTTCAAATTTAAAGTATTTTGAAAAGTAGACAAAACTAAATCATGAGAATGAAAAGGATAACCATAAATATATATAGACGCTTTTACATTATTTATGCTTACAAAAAGCCAAATCATATGAAGTTACTAATATTTATTTTACTAACATTGGATATATACACTTCATAAGCAATTTTGCATATCATTTCTAAGTCAAAAAATCTATAATCTTACTTTATAAGCAGTTTTACTAGAAGTTCAATGCATTATCAATTATTATTTTTCCTTAAAAGAATATTTGCAACTTGCAACATACATTCTTTTATTTTTTATAAAAACATGTATTTATGTACAAAGATAAATAATTCATATTAATCAACTACTAAATATAAAATTTTCTATAAACAAAACTAACTTTTATCCCAAACATATTAATAAAACAGGTAAAGAAAATGTTAACAGGTCACACAAAATAAAGAGTATCCATACGTATAACAAAATATAAAATATACCCTGAAGTGAAACAAACATTCAACAATTTTTATACATGCACCAAAAAGACATACCACACAATGATTGAAATGCTACACATACTAAGTGCAAAATTACAAGTGCATAATACTCAAAAGAAGACTTAAGAACTGATAAACTAATGGCTGAAAATGGTAGAACAGTAAGGTACTTTTGAAAATGGTAGTCGCACGGCAACATTTTAAAATTCCATCTCAAAGTTTGTTTTTAAACTGTTAGTCGAGTTTAAAAAAAATATATATTGTCATGTGAGATAAGTGCCTAAAAATACGCTGAAATCAGGTTCTCATTTCATATTTTTTTCCCCAAGAAGAATACACATGATGAAATATATTGTCCCATGTGGAAAAAAGTTATTTCAAGCCAAGTGGAAAACAAAAGGGACAAATGAGTGAATCAAAAATACCATTCTCCATTTCTCTCAACAATTAAACATACAAAACACATCAATACGTAACTTTTCAAACAACTTCAAGATTATTACATATTTAATACGGTAAAAACATCTAGCAGCATTAGTGTCATATTTTACACGGGCCTGGAGAAATTTAAGAAAACTTTCAAGCTATGAGGAAGGGGCAGCTGGCCGATCTTTTGCCGCATGAAACAGGTATAGCCGGACAGGTCACTTTTCTCCTTCGACTCCTCCTTGTTGACGAGAGGGAAACAGTCTTTGCCGGAATCACTGTCGACGTCGTCGAACTCGTCGCTCTCGACGTCGCTGAAGGCAACCCTCTTGAAAATGACCGCGGTGCTCCGATAATTGGGGTATTTTTGACCCTCGCGAGTATTAGTCCTGGGATCGTCTTCGTCGTCGTCGTCCTCTGCGCTCCTCTTGAGGTAGAGGGGATTCCGCGTAGCACCCCCCTCCTGCGAGCTGGAAGGGTTCGACGAGCCGGTCTTCTCGCCGTCCGAGACGACCGAGTCGTCGCTGATATTGTCTATCCCGCTGTCGGTCGTGGGGTGGGCCTTGCCGGAGCACTCGGCCTCCATCTTCTTGTTGTATTCCGGGAAGGTCTCCTCCACGAAGGCGTCCTCCACGTCCATCTTCTGCTCGGCGCAGCCGTAGTCCAGGTTGAACACGATCTTCCCATTCTGCCGGGTGACGACGGGCGGGTGCCGGACGACCCTCCTCCCGTCGTCGTCCACGTCGTTCTGGCTGCCCCTCCCGCTGTCGTTCCTGCCCGGCTCGACGTCGGAGTGGCTCCCCCTCCTGCTGTCGTCGTCGTCGTTCCCGCCGTCGTCCTCCGGGTCGGGCCCGCCCCCCCTCCTGCTGCCGTCGTTGTTGTTGTTCCCCCCGTCGTTGTTCCGCATCTCCTCGAATATCGGGATGACGATCCTCTTCATCCTCCTCCGTCCCCGTTTCCGTTTGGGGTGCGGGGGCTTCTTCTTGTCCTTGAGGCTCGGGTTCTCCAACTCCACGTTCCTCCTCAGCAACACCCTTATGGCTGAACGGCAGATTTCTTGCAAGGACAGTGGATAGGTTTCAGCTGGAATATAACTTAGTATGAACTTACGTTAGCAAAGCATATAAGGGAAATTCCACGAAAAGGGGTCCTGGCACAATGAAATACTTTTATCACAACAAAAATAATTATTGCATGGAATATTTTCCCAATACATGTGTGATTGCGAAGTGTTTTCTGCCTATAGGTTTGAACACCTAGGTCGTCATTTGCTTGAACCTTGGGAGATTCATGACATTCCTATTAGGTGTTTGCTGAATTTTGCTTCAGCCACTGGTCTATTTTAAGTCTTCTGTTTGGGGACTAGTACAATAGACCTCTGGTCGCAGTGCTTGGTTCGTTTGAACCCCCCTTTCTCTCATTTCATTTCGTTTCATTACATGAACTTACGTTAGCAAAGCCTATAAGGGCAATTCCACGAAAAGGGGTTTTGGCACAATGAAATACTTTTATCACAACAAAAATAATTATTGCATGGAATATTTTTCCCAATATATTAACACACACATGAAAAAACATGGTTCATTTCACTTTCAAAACTTTGCACGAAATTATAAAATAAAGCTAAGTGAAGGTTATTCGCAGATTTTCTGAGTCACACACGTAACTCTACATTTAAAATTTTGAGAAAAAATTTAGAGTTGTTCCACACAAAAATTGCTGCCATTAAAATAATCCTAGATATGCTCGGTTTTCATACTTAAGAGAAATAAAAGATATTTAATAACTTCATCAAAATGTTTAGTAGTATTTGCCAAAAACAGTGCAAAAATCTCACACACGTAACACTGAAATGGCCCATAATTACATAAAAGCTTAAAAGCAGTTAAAGATACATTTAAAGTATTTTTATACGGTAGAATATTGTGATGTACATTCTAACTAATTTATGTAACCAATTGTACTAATTGTATAAAGAGATTTGATAACTTAACTTAAATAACATGCTTGATTGAAAATGGAAAATTTCATGAAAAAGCTTTTTTCATTTATTTTAATTAGCACCCAAAAGAACTTTTTTAACTCTCAGAAAGTAGTTACAAGATGTTTCACAAAAATTTAATGAGGATAAAAATAAAATTGTCAAAATTATTTCCACCCTGAATTGCAACTCAGTATTTAAATGTTAGTTTCGGTGCACATTCCAAATCTTGAGCAGATTACAGGTTGCTGGATTTCGAAGAGTTGACTGCATTTATTTTTTTGAAAATAAAACAGAAAATCATGATCTTACACAAAATAGTTATACATTAATAGAGAGAAAAGCAAATACTTACGAAGCTTCACCGAAGTAAGAGCTTCACTGGAGCTGGGTACAACAAGGGAAGCAAATGACACAGGCAGTACATTTTTCACTTCATATGTTGTTTCACCAGTTCGGGTAACTTGCAACAACTTTTTAAAGAAATTTAAGTATTTTTAGTTTGACATATTCCCAAATTTGAACAATAAAAAAATCTTAATATAAAAACCAACACACAAATTTAAATTCCATATAAATTCTCATCTAATAAATGAACAACAACAAACATTTTAACAAACTATAAGGGGAAAATCTTATAAAATGAAAAATGTACAAAATAAAAAATTAAAAAAAAAAAAAAAACAAATTTTTTGGTTTGATAATTCTACTGGTTTTTTTAAAATTATTTTACCTATTTACTTATTTTTTAAAACATTAGCCTGTATAGGAGGACAAGCTAGAAACAATCTACTACACTACGAACTGACTGGATTATAAACTCGAATGCTATAAGAGCTCACTGACTTGACTGATGCAAATTGTTATTGAAATGAGCTCAGTAGCTCAGTTAAAAGTAGTACATAGTCATTTATGACATCGAACAATTTATAAAATGCAATTATGAACAAATAAACGGTTTCAAGTTGGTTTTTCTGAAAAATACCATCTGGTTTATAACTGAGTTTGTTCACTCACAAGCTGCTCTAGATATCCTCTGACAACTTTCTTCAAAAACAAGAAATTTCGTTAGTCTCTATAAAATAGGGTCATTCCATAGAAATGTCAACCTCAGCCGAAGGAAAAAAAATACCGAAATGAAAAAAGTATCAAAAAATAAATAAATAAATAAAAATCGTACAACATAAGAAGTTTAAAAAAAATCGAAAAATATTGTAATTATCACTGAGATTAGCTATAATAAATAGTTTGTAATGTGTCTACTGCTTGTTATTCGATGGTTACGTTAGTCACAGGCCATCTTGAGTAAAAATGACACTTAAGACTAAAAAAAATTAAGATTTAATAAATATGTTTTATGTTTTTAAAAGCCAACTTGACACATTTTTCAAATATATCATTCATTTTTTAATATTTGGCTTACTTTGAGAAATTTTTGCCTCACAACATGAGCATTCATTTTCAGGGTTGCAAAAATGTTACGTTAGTCACACTGCTATTTTGGTTGAAAAAATATCTACTGTCAGTCATTTTGTTTTAAATATTCTTAGCAGAAATGATACATAGATACCATGTACATTGTAAATCCACCAGCATAACTGAAAAATATTTTTAATCCTTCAAGTTACAAGTAAAAACAGTTACAAAATCAACTCTGTAGGTTACGTTAGTCACAATGGAATGACCCAATAATACAATGGAACCTCGGTAACTCGACACCCGAAGGGACCATGAAAATACATCGAATTAAGCATGGTACAACTTACCAGTGTACTATAATTTCAACTATTGTAGTGTTTTCTGTGATGCCAATTTACTAGTGCTTACCATCAACATTATTAAAAATAATTTCTGTAAATGATTTTTTCTTTCTTTTTTTCTTTTTGAAAAGAACATAGCAGAATAAGTAAAACAAAGTACGGGGACAGCCCAAAGAGATGTGGCTGTCTTCTCTGGGTACTAGGGGCAATTCAAAAAGAGCTCTCACCGAAAAACAATGAACTGACTGCTGTTAAACCAAGAAATTCTCAGAAGTGGTTAATGTGAAAGAACAGTGGCAGCAAAAAGCGGACTAAAATAGAAAGTGAATGTCGACTTATTGACGTATTTGAAATTGTGTGTCAAGTTAGAGGGGTTTGCAGCTATTGAAATTAATGTCGGACCAACCGTTGGGAAAATAAAGGTTGACTTGGTGAGGTTGTCGAGTTATTCGTGTGTCGAGTTCAAAGAGTTCCACAGTAAGTAAAACACAAATTAGGAAGAACTTACAGCATACAGCAATTTTAAGGCTACAATGGAGCCTCTTCATCAGTAATGCAAAAATGTTCAACACACAACAAGAAAGTTGTGAAAGAACATAACTTTAGCCAGACAGACACCAGTATATATACCAAATGTTGGGGGGGAGGGGGGGACTAACCGATAGAAATGCCGGACAAATGACAAAAAAAGTAATGCGATTAAAATTTGTGAACAAATAAACTTAGGTTGAACATCTTTTAAAACAGTACAAAATTATTCACAGGAATGCAGAAAAAATATCCAATGAAATTTGTTATCCATCTCATGCTGCAGAAAATAATCATAATAGGTAGTTTAAGAACTTAATTAAATGACCAAATGCGAGTTTGAATTTTCATCATTTGTTCTTTTCTATAATAAAGCACATGTTGCACCAGCAAGGTTAATCCAAGACTTTTTTCTTTTAAATTGTTATACTTATTTCCCCATGGATATGAATGACTGCTAAAGAACACTAAATTACACCTGTCAAATAATTCAGAAGTCAATAAGCAAAGAAGTGATGTAGTAGTAATAATATGAGACTAAACATATCTTGGGAATTCCAGGATTAATTTCCAAAATCATAGTTTAAAACACATATCAAATGATATAAAGTGACCTTGAAAGTATTGCATGAGCAGAAAAATTTTACATAACACACAAATACGGCATATAAATCAGCTGAAAAAACTTGCTCAACGTCTGGATAAATGAGAATTGATTTTAGGAAAAGTGAGAATATTTTTGGCCTCAATGTCATTAAAAAAAAAAGCCAAGACAAAAATACAGCAGTTTTGCTTTCTGCTGCTGCAGATCTTTAGACTGGTTTGGAGTCCTTAGTTTTGGTCAGGACAAGAGTTTTGGTCATCCAAGCTTAGCACAACAACAAAAGGTTTTGAATTAATTTTTCTTTCAAGGTATTATTAGGGGGGATAGAATATATAGAAAGGTAAGATAATTTTAGGCATGTCAGTATTTACACTTAGAATGCTTAACATGTAAAGTCTTGAGCAAAGGAGAACCAGAGGGAACATGACACATGATCCAGTTATTTAAATTTATTAAAATGAATGATGTTGCAGGGTTAGATTTTTGCACAGAAAGCAGGACAAGGGGTCATTGTTTTAAGCTGTTCAAATCTCAGGCTAATCCGGAAATTCGAAAAAATTATTATTTTAGCAGGGTAGTGGGAACTTGGAACAGTTTACCGGAAGAGGCGGTAAGGAGCAATGGAGTAGATATCCTTAAGAGGGCCACTGATCGTCATTGGGGTCTTTAATTTGACTAGGACCAGCCCAGTTGGGCCCAGAGCCTGCTGCTGGTTGTCACATTTGTATTTGTATTTGAAATATATTTTTCTCTTCAGTGTATTCCCTTTTTTTCGGCTTACTACCAGCAGTTCGGGGTGCCTAGCACGTCCAACATTTGAGAGGTGCTGGATCACAAAATTTAAAAATAAACACAAGATTAAAAAAAATTAAAGTATTTTTAATGCAATGATCGATACTTACATGGTCATTAAGAGGCATGACTAAAATTCCGCCAACACGAACCAAATTTTTCATGTAATTTTCATGTTCAGCGGGGCATGATGCTCCACAATAAACTCTGTCATACTGGTGGATGGAGGAGTCCAGCAATAAACAATTTCCAACCACAAAATTTGGGGTACAAAACTCATATTTGTCCATTGCAGGTGATGTGGACAAGAATTCATCCAGTTTTGTTTTTGCATAGTTCACCACATCAGAATGAAGCTCAACGCCATGGTTTGTTCCATATGTTCCTATTTAAAAGAAACATGATACTAAAATTCAAAAACTTGCTATTGTTAAAAGAACAGGGAGAAAAAATACTTCGACAGATTGCAAAAAGTAAATCAATGAGGAACTTTTACCATACCAGCTACGAAAATCGACTTTCCATGGAATAAGGGTGTCATAAATTCCAGATATAATGAGCTAAAAATGCACATCTATGTTTAGAATTTTAATTACAAAACCCAAATGTGTAATTTATGCAATAAAAAAATTATACTGAGACACGCTTTCATCCTTTATCAACCAGAGCTGGTGCACACAGCACTGAAAAAAATGTGGGGCAAAGTGAAATAGTTAAAGATAAAATTCAAAATGATTATTGTTAAGTTAAGTTAAAGATAAAATTCAGAATAAGAACTATTTCAAAATGAACACATAAGATATTCTTTTGTGCACTCTTCAGCTGATAAGCACGGGGTCATGCCCAGGGCCCGATTAAGATATTACGGGGCCCCCTGTACTGAGGGTTTACAGTTTTAGGCATTGGATAAAACAATTTTAGCCATTGATTAGAGCAATTCTAGCCATTTGGGGACCCTATAGGGAAAATACGACCCTTACGAATTGGGGGCCCTAGGCCAGGGCCTAGGATGGCCTAATGGGTAATCCGGGCGTGGTCATGCCATGTTTAATGAAAATTTTATTTTATATTTGAGAGTACTCTTCAATACATAACACAGCATTCTAGTACTTTATTGCTATTGATTTTAGGCATTTTTTTTTTTTTTACTTAGAGAACCCTCCCACCCACAATTTGGTTTGTTGGTTCCCGAAACCATGAGCCTCATCTATTTTTGTCAAGCTTGTCATAGTTTTTCATCTCTTGTCCTTTTCTTATTCTTCCCTAACATCCTTATATGAAAACTGCTTCGTATAAGTTCTGTATTTTTCATTATCACTTAGAATTTTCTATGTAGGAACATTTCCTTTACTCACCCAATAACAGGCCAGCCATGGTACTTAAGTACCCTGTGCCACTTCCAAGATTCAGAAAAGACATTCCCGGGCCCAACTTGAGTGATTCCATCACTTCCGAATAAATGCAGGGCGCAGATAGGTGTATGTGGCCAGACTTCCATGCCAGATCTCTGTAAGCATTTTCTTTGCAGCCTTCCAGATAATAATCTCCCCTGTCTACTGCTCGGAAAATTCTTTCGACGATGGGAGATTTTATGTACTCGGCTTCCACCAAATTATCGATCAATTCATCATTGTCTTCTCCGGCGCTGACAGCACCCCCCATTTTTCCGCAGAACTGACAGACAGCTGAAAGGAAAGCAATCAGTTCATTAAGGTACCAGTTTTGAGCTGAGAAAGCATGCATCATTTACAATTGAATTAAGTAACACGAATACAGACCCAATCAGGAATAATACATTAACCTTTTGGAACCGGGCAGTTTTGTGGAAATTTTTCTTTCGACCCAAGTAGTACAACAGTTGAACCACAGATTTCTTTTCCATTGAAAAGAGAAGGTATAAACTGTCGTACCAGACGTATGAAACTTTGAAAAAATCCCCGGCTCCAAAGGGTTCGAGTGAAAATCTCAACCTTGTCCTCTGAAAAAAAAGTTATGGTACATCATGTGTACCGCCCGGCTTCTAAAGGTTAATAGATCAACATAAGATGGAACATCCCATGCCTTGGAGAGACACATTCCCTTCCTCGGAAGTTGTACTTCAAACAAATTGTATTTTATTGCAGCAGTGTGCCTATTTTGCTGTTTTCTAGTTAAGCATTACCTTGTGTTTTCAAAAAAAATAATAATAATAATAATAAATTGGGATTCTGACAAAAGTTCTTTCTGTTTTCAGCCACTTCCTTATGAAAGCGTACTAATTAAAACATAAGAACACTGAGCAAAGGGGATTATTGTAAAGCATCACAAAATATTAAGAAATTATCTTTAGAATGTCTCAATTTTGGATATGTGAAGACAAGTTTAATAACCAGAGGGGGTGGGGGGGGATGAAACAGAAAATGTTTACAAGGTATCTCTATTTTTAAAATTGAGTTAAAAATTCATTTTGCTTTTGATAAATATCACTATTTTTAAAGTTTATTCAAACTATAAGAGAAAACACTCACACAGACTTCAAGTCAACTTTTTTCTGTTCTTGGTTTGAGTTAAAATGCGAAAATTGTATTGTTATGTTAAGTCATTTAATACAGCTACTGTTCTAGGGAGGAAAAACGTCATTAAAGCATTAAAAATCAGAAAAAAAATTAATGATTGAAAGTCACGATTTTCCTTAAACAGCCGAACAGGTAAAGGAAAAAATATTTTAAAACGTAAACAATCTGTGACAATCATTTTTTTTTCTAATTAATTAATCCAGATTTTTATTTCCACATTATGTGCACTTTATTTAAGCGAAATATCACACGGTAAAGTTCAAGTAAAAATCACAAGAGCATTTTTTCTATTATTAAATAACGAAAATGTGTGACGTCGTCCTTTTGCCCTCATTAATAGGCAATATCAACTGTCATTCAACGTAGATTCAGATATGTGCAATTAAGTACAGCTTCACGGCACTAAATGTACTGTACTTCTGTCACGAAAAACACAGTAAAAATTAAAAATACATAATTTATAATAACAAAGAATAATTCAACGTCACTACTACACAATCATTGACAGACACTCTTCGAAAAAGAAACCATATTAAATACCAAGTACGAATGACAACTTCAACACAAAATTTTCAATTTTGACTAGCAGAACAGTCACACATCAATCCTCAAAAAGAACAATTAATTACACAATCAATCAAAACACCAGAAGGCTCTACGACGCTATCAAAACATACAGTAAAATGGAGACACAAAAACAACAACAAAGACAAAGGATCAAAATAATCTAACGAAGTAGAATTTGCGTACTTATTTATCCCCAATAACCATGGAAAACCAATTTTGCACAGTCAGGACGCTATGAAATATGCAGATTTGTGAAGGTTTAATGTCGCGAAAATAATAAAACTACTTCAAATATCCAGTCTCTCTACCATTACATCGAGCTCGAGCTTGCTTGCTTGTAAACTGGATTCGACGTCACACGAAAATAGTGCAGGGAATCCTGGGTAGTTGAACAGCTGACGGATAGCAACACAACAGAAGCAAAACAGAGGGCATTTAAACTGGGATTTAAAGCTCCGGCCGGGACGGGTTCTCTTTTTATTTTTTCGTTACTTTACGGCTGCTGATGAATAAAAAAGAGGAACAAAAATGTTTTTTGCGGGAAGACTATTTCTCTCATAGTTTTCCAAAGTGTGGTCCACGGAACCCGGGAGTGTTATCCTGATGAAACGTTAAATAATCTTTCAATTTGTTTTGAAAAACTAAAAAATACGCTTTTAAATGCATTTATAATACATCAACATGTGATATAATTTAGCCTTTAGTATTAACAATAGTATTAAATGTATTACTTTTATATTTGTAAAGAGCGTGAATTTTATCTTTTATTCGGAATGACATACATACATACATACAAACAAACAAACTAACAAACCCACATGTGACACTAATAAAAGCGCATTAAAAAATTCTTTAATACGAACAAGCAGAGCGCCCGGAACCTTCGATTTTGAAACACATTTTCAATCCCAAAATAATATTTCGTATGGAAATACGAATAATATTTCGAAGCGTAAATAATATTCGTATTTACAAGTAAGATTTGTCTCTTTTTCTTCTTACATAACGTGTGAGGATACTCTGCACATCAAAAAATACGTTAAGAGAATACTTGATGGACTTTCTGAAGTCGGCCTGCCTGCTTCGTCATGACTACAGAGGGCTCCGAAAAAATGTTTAGCCTAGGGTCATTCCATAGAAATGTCAAGCTCAGCCGAAGAAAAAAAAATATCGAAGCGAAAAAAGTATCAAAAAATAAATAAATAAATAAAAATCATACAACATAAGAAGTTAAAAAGAATTGAAAAAGTATTGTAATTATCACTGAGATTAGCCGTAATAAATAGTTTGTAGTGTGTTTACTGCTTGTTATTCGATCATTCGATGGTTACGTTAGTCACGTTACGTTAGTCATACTCCATCTTGAGTAAAAGTGACACTTAAGACTAAAAAAAATTAAGATTTAATAAATATGTTTTATGTTTTTAAAAGCCAACTTTACACATTTTTCAAATATATCATTCAATTTTTAATACTTGCTTAACTTTGAGACATTTTTGCCTCACAACATGAGCATTCATTTTCAGGGTTGCAAAAATGTTACGTTAGTCACGCTGCTATTTTGGTTGAAAAAATATCTACTGTCAGTAATTTTGTTTTAAATTCTTGGCAGAAATGATACATAGATACCGTGTCGTGTCGTGTACAGTGTAAATCCACCAGCATAACTAAAAATATTTTTTATCCTTTATGTTACAAGTAAAAACAGTTACAAAATCAGCTCTGAATGTTACATTAGTCACTATGGAATGACCCTCTAGAGCAGTGATTAACAGCCAGGGGGCGATTTGACTCTTTAAAGGGGCGGTAAATTCTTAAGGGACAATAGGGGACGATGGGTATTTAGAAGAGAAAACAGTCGTGATAAAATCGTAGCCAAAACTGAAATAGTAAACATGTACGAAACCGTTGTTCAGAGTTCCCAAAATGAACATTTCAACCAAGTAATAGTGTTCAATTAGTACCTTGGTATTGTTTCAATTCGTTATATTAACAGATTGCAGCACATAACCATTGTAAAGTGTGTTCCGTAGCAGTTTTAATATAATCTTTATCAAAAATGACATCGTTCACAATCTCAAGAAAAAAAGCTAAGTTTTCAAAGGTATTCCCAGCTTCCCAGTTTATGTTAATTGCTGATTTTATTTCTTCTTATAAAATGTCTTTTTAAATATTATATCGTAGGCAGAAAAAAATTTTAGTAAAATGTATGTACCCTCTGGGGTCTATTGTAACTTTTAAGGAACGATTTTTCTTTCCTTAATAAAAAAATTATTTTTTACATAATATGTATTTTTTTATTATTATTTTTCCTGTCCATTAAACACTTTGTAACCATATACAAAAATCTTTGGAAAAAAAAAATCAGGCATTAATGGGTTAAAGTTCAAGAGCTTCCTCTTTGCACCTCGGATGAATCTTAGGAATTATTTTGTCATGCATTGTCAATTTTATGAATTTTCCACATTCCAGTAGAAAAGAAACTAATTCCTTGAAAAATGTACTTCTGTTTTTCGAAAAGTACGTCAATGATCTTAGTTAAATGTCACCCTTCAAATGCTTATCAGTTCGCTTTAACCCTTTATGCCGCGACGGGGCTCAGAAGTCCCTAGTATTATGAATCCTATATGACTAGAATCCTGACGAAGCTTTTAACCCATTGATGCCTGACATTTTTTTTCCAAAGATATTTTGTATACTGGTTACAAACAGTGTTTAATGGACAGGAAAAATAATTAAATAAATATCATGTAAAAAATAAGTTTTTATTAAGAAAAGAAAAATCGTCCCGTAAAAGTTAGGATAGACCCCAGAGGGTACATACTTTTTTTACTAATTTTTTTTCTGCACGATATAATATTTAAAAAGACATTTTATAAGAAGGAATAAAAACAGCAATTAACATAAACGGGGACACTGGGAATAACTTTGAAAATTTAGCTTTTTTTCTTGAAATTGTGAACGTTGTCATTCGTGATAAAGATCATATTAAAACTGTTACAGAACGCACTTTACAATGGTTATGTGCTGCAATCTGTTAGTAACGAATTGAGACAATACCAAGGTACTCCTTGAGCACTATTATTTGGTTGAAATGTTCATTTTGGGGAAATTCAGACCCTTTTTTGGACCGTCCCTAAAAAGGGACGCTAGGCATTAATGGGTTAGGTACCACTCCTTGTACTTTGTTGAGAGAGGCCGACAGATAGTACCTGCAATTGAAAACAGTTTTCTTAGGAGTCCTAAGGCGTAGGGGGCCTTAGACCCTACTGATTTTCAAAATTTGATAAATTAATTTGAGACATAAAGGGTTCAGAAAGGGGAAAAAAGGGTATTTTATTTATTTATTAATATTTTTAGTTTAACCCTCGTGGGTTCCTTGGGGTCATATGTGACCCCAATGTAATTTCTGTTTAATATATCTTGTTAATCAACCATTTGTTTTTAATGGTATTTCGTAGCTTTTATTCTTCTAGTTTTCTATTCAAAATAATGCTATTATTGTGTGTTATTTTTCCCGAATTGCATTTTTTGCACACAAGACTCTTGGGGTCACTTCCCCAGAATGCCAAAAAAAAAAAAAAAAGAGGACGTTGCAACTTTTGTCCAAGAGAACTGGACAGAAAATGCATCGAAAAATGTCATAAGTGTTTGAAATTCACTTGTAAAAATCATGTTTTTTCAGGTTTGTAACAGTTGCAAATAAATTTACAGTTATTGTAAGTTTTGTTCTAAAATTTTAATTTTTAATGCATAAACTAAATTTTACTCTGATTGTGTCTTTTTATTTTATTTTTTTAGCATTAAAAAGTGTGTGAACTTGAAAAATGCATGTAACATTCAACAATCATAATAAATTAATTAAAGGAAGCATTGGGGTCGTTTATGACCCCAAGGGTCTTGAGTGTAATTGAAATGGGAGGGACCCACGAGGGTTAAAAGTGATTGGTTATAATTGCTTTATTGCTTACATTGTACTTCATATTAAAGTTAGGTACTTATATTTTGAATAATATCGATGTTCACTTGCGCCAACTTATGGTTTTTTCGAGGAAGAAGGGGGCATAAACAATTTTCTATTTAAATCGTTAGACGAAAAAAAAAAAAAAAAGTCGATACTCGACGAATTTAAATACTTTGTACATTGCCCAATTACATTTACACATGTTGAAGGGATATTAAAGTGGTAATATCTGTAAGAAATCAATTGATCTACTCGATGACGTAACGCTTGCAGGGGAATCCGTGATTGATTATAATAAGGGCAGTGGTGAGTCCCCCCCCCCCCAAGGGGCTCAAGCTCCTCTCAGAAGCCTGAAGAGATCCCCCTTCATAAGAACAAAGAGTGCCAAAAATCGCATTTTTTCGTCTTAAATTTTGAAAATTTTTAGAAGAGAACACTTAATTTCACACACAAAAAGAAAAAATAAATAAATAAATAATATATTTTTTTTTTTAATATTTTCGAAGGTGTAGCGACTTACCGGCTCCTTTTCCCCTGATTTGGTTAAAAGTAGCTTACAATGTGTTTTTGAGACTTCAGTTTCAAAATATTTTCAGTACAAAACTTCCGCCTTCAGTCTTTGTCTTCAAAATAGCTTTGAAATCGGTTTCAAGCGGAATAGCTCCCAAATCTCTCCTCCTATACCTATAAATTAAGGATCACTATAGATAATTTAAAATTGCGGTATTAAACCACCAATGTTGGATCTATTTCGATACTTATAAATTAAAGATCACTATAGAAGATATTTTGAAATTGCGTTTTCAAACCACCAATGTCGGATCTCTTTCTATGCTTATAAATTAAGGATCACTATAGATATTTTAAAAGTGCGTTTTTAAACCATCAATGTTGGAAAGTTTTTCAGGAGAGACGCAAATCATATCCACTTAGTCACCAAGTATATAGCCTAAAAATCTTTCTTAACACCAATTTTTTTTTCTAAGATTTCAGCGGAGAAACATTTTGGAGACAGTTCTTCCATTACCACAGACCTCGATTTGTGCTCTCGTCTAACTAAAGATTCTCTAAAATTGCGTTTTTGGAACTTGTAACTTCATGAATTAATTAATGTTTTGAAGGAAGGGGGGGGGGTCTTTACTGAATTAGGGGTTCCATAATTGCACAATCAGGGGCGTCCCGAACGAAAATTTTTGGCGTTGGGAAAATTATCAATTTGCCGAATGAAGTTCCAATTTTACCGAATGATAAAATACAAGCATGCACACATGTCGTACTTGCATAACATTAAGGGAGAAAAAATATTAAAAAAACAATTCAAAGAACTAAAAAGAACAAAAAACCTCAATGTTGCAATTTTGCCTTCGAATTGCCGAATCGTCAACAAAATGTGCCGAATACGGAAATTATTGAGAGGTCACAGTGACCTCCCGTGACCTCCTATCGGGGCGCTCCTGTGCACAATTGGGATTTCCAACTTTCGCAAGAGCGCGTGGCAATGAAGGCGTTGCGCTTGCCAAACAGTGATGGTCAAAGACGAAAAGTAACCCTTTCGCGCTCTCTAGTTCTATTCTTACTCTATGTACTACCTTTCGTGAAATGACAGCTTCATTACTTTTTAGTTCACACAAAATGAAAACCAAAAACAAAAACGACATTCGTTTTCTCCTTCTTATCCAGTTATATAATCTTTAAACGGTTATAAGATCAGCTGGAGGAAAAGAAAGATCGCCTTCTGAGGGCCCAGTCGCGAAGCTAGCGACCAGAAACGCACGATGGGAGGTCGCGAGAGGTCACTGAGACCTCCCAATACTTTCTGCATTCGGCACATTTTACTGACGATTCGGCAATTTTAAGACAACATTGCAACATTGAGATTATTTGTTCTTTTTAGTTTTTATAGAATTGTTTTTTTTTTTTAAAGATTCCTCATGCTTTTTCTCACCAAATGTTGGGCATGTACGACATGTGTGCATGCTTGTATTTTATCATTCAGTAAAATTAGAGCTTCAAACGGTAAATTGATATTTTTCCCTCTCCCAAAAATTTAAGCTCGGGGCGCCCTGGAGCCTTCTGAGGGCCCAGTCGAAGCTTGCGACTGCTTGCTTCATCGCAGCGATCAATCACCTCAACCGCCGCGACTTGTTTGAAAAGGAGGCATCACAGCAACTTCTATTTCGAGCGGGGGAGAATTTCTGAAAGCGAAAACACTTTGCGCAACGTCACAGATTGCGAGAACTTTCTTTTCTCTGCCGAACGATAAGAAGATTCAATTTTGCTACGCACACTCCTTGGCAGACACTCAAAAAAGGGAACTACAATGAACTCGCACGTCGCACGCTCTCGCGAAATGCAGACGACCTGTGTAGTAGGTGCCTTCGTATATGCACGTGAGAACAGGGCTCAATTAACCTCTGAAGTCGGAGGAAGCTCAGGCGCGGATCCATAGGGGGGTCATGATTCCCCCCCCCCTAAGGACCAAAATGTAGGCTAAAGCAGCGTTTTGGGGACATATATATCAATAATTTTCTCCCCACACTCCCTGTCGATGCCGAAAAATAGCTCATGACCCCCTCCCTTTTCCCTAAGTGACCCCCTCCTTAACCAGAAGTTGGATCCGCCCTTGGTCTCATTTCGGGGCCAGGGTCTGATTACCCAAAAGGCACGGGAAGCTTGAGCTTCAACTAAAATATTTCAGGGGGCCCAAAAATGAGTGAAAACTTGTGATTTAAAATTCTAGTTTCTGCTTTTAAATGCACCAGCGGGTGACCGAGCTCCGCTCGAAGAAAACAGGTATCGAAGCTAACTCAAAGATTTAAATTTTCAATTGTGATTTATCAAAACAATACATGCCATAAGAAAATTTGTGAAACCATTGGTGAAAAGATAACCGGTTAAAGTGCACCATTGTAGACTATTCTAAACAAAGTTAGAGTTTGGAAAGGGAACTATTCTATACAAAGATTAAGTTTGAAAAGTCATAGGAAATAAAATGTAATTGATGATAAAACAAACTATACAATTAAAGAAATGGTACAAAGTGAGCAGTGTAAAGATTGAAGTGTGTTGAAGTTCAATATTTTTGACAAATTTATTTAGAAAAACCAAACCCCGTGATTCCTCGTGACCAAAAACCCCAGACCCCCAAGTTTACCGGAGTTAATTAATTCTGGGACGATTTTTGACTTGGCAACCATTCCTCGTATTACATCTAACGTGTACCAGGCGACCGAGCCCGCTCGGTTAAAAAAAAGAGGTTTGTAAACTCGTGTTTTTTTCTAAAGTGCGAAGTACTTATTTAGATGAACTTGAAAAGCATTTTTGACCCTTTTGGTTGCAATTACGCATTCAAAACAGCCGTAACTAAAACACAACCCTATTTAATCCATGCTCACCGTAAAATCACACCTAATTTCATTTCATTTGGCGCCGAAGGCGCGGGAGGATTTGATGCGAATGGATGCAGAGTCTCTGTTCTACAGTACGCATTTGGTTCCAGTTGGTTTTGACTTTCACTTCACTTCACACTCCAGATTCCCCCCCCCCCCCGTTCATACCACAACTCGCTTTTTAACCGGGATGGTGCCCTGAAGAACGCTCTGTTCATTTTTAAACCTGGCCCAAGGGCAGAGCAAACCCTTGGCCCAGCACCCCCCAGAGGTTTCGTTTCACTTGGAGGATTTTGTGACCACGAACATTTTTTACGTCCCCCAGCAACCATTAATGAAGACGGTGGATCTTTGATCGGTGTAATCCTAACTGCCATCGCTTGGCAACCCCAAAACCATTGTTCCGATCTCCACAATGACCACCTGTTAATTTGTCCTTCCGGATGACAATTTGAGAAGCAAGACTAGTTGTCCGCCATTTTTGGCCAGTACAGTAGGAAAAATTATTGCTGTTCGCCAAGTAAGCGATAAAAGCCATTTGATGTAACGAACCCAAAACTTGTTATGAAAAGGTGGGGCTGGGCGCCACCTTGGAATGTGAAGAATGGAATGTGAAACGAGACTTTTCGAACTCATTTTAAATTAAGTAGGAAGGCGAAATTTTTGAACTTTCACTGAATATTGGAAACTATAAAAAATTATAGTTTGAAAAAAAAAAAAAAAAAACACGCTTTCAGAGTTGTTCAACTAAAAAGTAAAAAATAATTCTTTGTATGAAATTACTGACAAGAAAATGAGTGTCACTATTCTAAAAGTGTGGAATGTTTTTGTATGACATTTTTAAACTAACTCGGACATTTCTCTAACATTTCAGTATCCAACTACTAGTAAAAAATTATAACGAATTGATATCGAGCACCCCACGCTATTTTGTTAGACTAAAAAAATGTTTGTACCAGGGGTGTTTGTGATCCGAAAATTTTGGACTGCCGTTTCCGAAATTTTGATTTGCCGTTTAAGAAAAATTTTAACTGCCGTTTCCAATGTCCGTTATTTGGTTCTTATTTTTTTTCAATTTCTGAAGAATAACAATAGTGCAAGGTGTTTAAAAAAATGTATTGTTGCAGATTTTAAAGAATGTGTGTGTATGTGGGGGGGGGGGTTGGAGTAAGTTTTCAAATAGTTTCAGAAAATTTCATTAAATCCCCAGAAAATTTTACTGGAGTCCACTTTCACCCTTGGTTTATACTTTAGTATCAGCATTAGTTTTAAGATAAATTGGCTTCATACCTCAAATTACATCAAAAAATGTAGTACAGTTTAGCCTTTAACATTAATTGTAGTATTAAATGACGTACTTTTTTTTATTCACCCAATCCAATATGTATTACAGTTTAGCCCTCAGTATTTATTACACTATTATTAAGGATATTACTTTCAAATTTGTAAAGAACGTGTCTTTTATCGTTATTTAGAGTTACAAACAAGCAAGCTTACAGGTGAATAATTGTTTACTTTAAGCAAATGAAATTGATGAGGATAAAATACAAATCTTGTGCCACCAGTAATTTTTTTGAGCATTTGAAATCCTAAAATAAATGCTCAAAATGTTAAATGATATACATTTAACATGGATTTATTTTGTTATAAATTAAAATACTATACGTAGGTTGGTGAGTTCAAGTATATTTTTTATTATTAATTTCTATGTAAAAAATAAGCAGTTACTTCAACTTGGATAATATAATGAAAAACTACGTATGAGTGTTACTTTCATAGAGTTCAGATATAGTCGAAAGTGACAATTCTTCTAATTAAAAGATAATTGGGGGCGAAAAATATGGGGCATTGAGCAAAAGTTAATAGTTGCATTAATAGCTAATTGACTTATTACACATCTTACGGCTATGTGGAACTCGCCCCCCATGCTGAGAAATTATTTTTTAACTTTTAGTCTGGTTAAATTTTAATCTTTGGAAAATTAAAATATCTGGTAAGTTTAAAACCTTTTTACTTTTTTCTATGTCTAATACATAGAAGGGAATATTGGATTTGAAAAAAAAGATCTAGCTTCAAATTTCGACGGATTTGCACGTCCTGAGTTAATTTCGACCATTTTTTGGAAAATGTCTGTCTATGTGACTAGTTTTTGTATCCGCGCTAGAGCAAAAACTACTGCATAAAATCGAAATTTTTTTTTTTTACACATATGAGCCCCCACGTGAACTGGTGTACTACAGCATGGTTAGCGATTTCCTCCAATTGGGGTGGAGCAATGGAACGTTTTCTGCACTTGGGTGACTGCTATATCTCAGCAGGTAACAGGCGGAATCAAATAAAAATTTGTCCACAGGTAGGCCCTAGCGGGTATAGGTGCTGGTTCAATTGGTGTGTGAACATTTCAAACGGGGTAGAACAATGGAACTTTTTTCTCATTAAATGTGACTGCTCGAGAAGTAATGAACGAAAAAAAAAAATAATAATCTGGTAGACCTTAGAGGGTACAAAAACTGATTCAATTTTTAAGCCAGTAGATTAAGGAGGGGGAGGGGCGAATGTGCTTTTTTCTTTTAATCATTGAAACTTTAATATATCAAGAAATATTGCTGCGATTTAAATAAAATTTAGAATAACAATAAATCAACATGGAAACAAGCTCCGATTTGATTTCGGTGATATTTAAGTGTATCTAGTATTGAAATTAAAGTTTCTGAAATTAATTTTATAAGAACTTTAACTCTGTGTATAAATCAGTTCCATTCACTTTGTCTGTCTCCAACGGCAAGTTATTGCAATTGGTTATGAAGTCATGCTTTTCCAAAGCTTTTAATGCTAGAACATTTGCAAAGAAGTCCAAATTTCTTGTTAGTCCAGGCTATAAGGCCATTGAAAACGTGCATGCAATGAAACATTGTACACACTTAAAAATGATTGTACTCTTTAGTCAAAATATAATTCTATTGAAAATTAATATTTATGAAAAGTATACAAATAAAAAATTTATCAAAATGGTAAAATTCAAAATATCAGCCTAAAAAGTTGTAAGGTTTGATTTTCAGGTATTAATCATTTTTTAAACCGTAATTTACATGAAAATAGAATGTTTTGACAAAGATAAATGTTTAAAATGGTATTCAGGGAGCCAAAAAGCGATTTAGCTTAAAAATAACACTGTAAAAACATTTAGAAACATTCCAAAAGGGTATGTGCAATATCTCCATATTGTAATTTTGGATGAATTATAAAACAAATAAGCGGCTTAGCTATTTGCTTGCAATTTTTGCCTTAGCACTGGCCATATTTGTTAAACTGCTCCAGTAGCTTTCCTCGTAAGCCAGAAAGGTGCTGAACTGTTACCATTAACCTATCTAAGAGTTTTTGGGAAGTTTTCAAGTTCTTGCCGGTGAACGTAAACCATTGTTAACCTTCTTAATGTTTAGTGGCATCCTTGAGGCCACGTTTTGTCATGTGCTTGCTACGCATACTTGCCAATTTTACCCGAGTCTTCTGCATTTAAAGTTATATCAATATTTCACGCTTAAGTCTATATTACATCGAGAAAGGAAAAAAAAAAACTACACCTGGAAAATAATGGGTAGTTATAGGCTCAACTTCTGCTAGTAACATACCTGGAAGAAATACGGAAAGTTTCCTGCAGCAGGCAGAAACCTTGCTAAAGAATTTATAATGCTTCCAATTAAAAGTCAGTCAATGTAAGGCAATAAATCGGAAACTTGCGAAAAACGTTTAGATAGGTTGATGGTAGCAGTTCGGCACCTTTCTGGCTTACCAGGAAAGCTCCTGGAGCAGTTTAACAAACATGGCTACTGCTAATGCAGAAATTTCAAGCAAATAGCTAAGCCGCTTATTTGTTTTGCAATTCATCCAAAACTACAATATCGAGATATTGCACATACCCTTACTTGGGTGGAGTCAATATGGACAATCCATAATCCAGCTGAAATCGAAACACTTAACAAAGACGTTGGATATACCTTCCAACTGGTAGCTAAAAATACGTTTTACACCAGTGAGAAGTTCGCATTAATGCAATTCGTATCAAAATGGGAAACTTTTTCGTAAAATAAACTTGTTTTTTGCAGGAAATTGGTTTAAACCGGCAAAATCCCGAAACTTCAGTTTGAAATGTTTCTAAATATTTTTACAGTGTTATTTTTAGGCTAAATCACATTTTTATGCTCCCTGCATATCATTTTAAACATTTATCTTTGTCAAAACATTCTATTTTCATGTAAATTAAGGTTTAAAAAATTATTTATATCTGAAAATCAAACCTTACAACTTTTCAGGCTGACATTTTGAATTTTACCATTTTGATAAATTTTTTATTCGTATACTTTTCATAAATATTAATTTTCAATAGAATTATATTTTGACTAAAGATTACAATCATTTTTAAGTGTATGAAATATTTCATTTCACGCACGATTCCATTACCTTGCTTCATACCTTTTACAGCAGCCATATTGGATTTCGCCATTTTGACAAAAATTCTCAAGGTTTAGCGTCTGGCACTCAACGGATTCGGAATTAGCAGGTTAATTTCATATAGAAACCACCAAAAAATCTCATATATATAAAAATTTTAGGTTTGATGAAATTTCAATGGACACTAGCCTGGACTATGTTGAATTTTTTTATTTGTTGAAAACGCTCCTCAGTGGACATAATAGCTCTATCAAGAAGAGTGTTAAAAAAATGTATGAAATAATTTTTTTTCCGGATCGTCTATTAGTTTACCATTTGACTCGAAGAAAACTGTTTGTTTAACACTTTTTCTACGAAGAGATGGCGCAGGAGGAAAAGAAATTTCATTAGTATTCATTTCCAATTCGAGAGCTAAATCTTTCGCTGAAATTTTAGAACTTTGGGATTGAACCAAAGTGAGAGCAATCCTTCCATTGAAGTGAAGGTTACTACATCTGAAACTTTTCGATACTGAATCTTAAAAAATGGAATTTTAGGGGATCTTTGATTATGTTTTCGTTGGTTTCGTTGGGGTGAGGGCTCCTCTCTCTGGAAATGTTTTGGAATTAAACGCAAAAAGGAAAGGGAAGGGGAGCAATTGCATCCAGTCTTTGATGACATTTGGGACAGATGTGTTGTTCGAAACTCTTCCCAGAAGATGTTTTGAAATTAAAATTCCAAAAAAAAAAAAAAAAAACGCAATTTTTAGACAATCTCTGATACTGTCAGGAGGATAGAAGTTGGGGGACACAACCCCAAAAATTCTCTCCCCACAATTTTTCGGTATTGAAGTTCAAAAAAAAAAAAAAAACGTAAATTTAGATGACTTCGATGATATCAGAGAAAGGGAGGATTCAGGTTACACTCCGGAAGTGTTTCGAAATTAAAGACTGAAATTTTTGTATTTAACATATGTAAACCACGGTATGTAGCAAAGGGTACGTAAAAAAATAAAAAAATGATTAAAAAAATTTGCCATTGAGAAACTTTTTGATTTGCCCTTGAGAATTTTGAAGTCAGTTTCTCTGCACTTTGGTAAAAAATTAAGCATTTTCTCTATTAACTGAGCATATTAGTAGTAGTTAATTAATTTGAACAGCAAATCCTATCATGTAAATAAAGAGGTGAGAAATATGAAAATTTTAATACCCCTTGCAAGAGCTGTTGCTTCAATTACACATTTTGACTCAGTTGCAATTTCCAATATTTCAGCTATTTCATCATAAATATGCACCAATTCGAAATCTAATAGCTTTGATACTCCCTACTTGGTATTGCCATTACGAGTCAGATAAAGGCTTAGCAATAATTTTTTTAACCTACCGCTTTAGAATGTCATATCGCTGAGTAGAAACAGAAAACAAGACATATTTGCTGAAATATGACAAAAAATTAATTTGTCTCTGTTGAAGAAATGGCCATAGAGCCGTTTGTATTTCATATATTTTGAAAGCAAGAAAATGGCTTGAAGAAAAAAGTTCTTTTTCCCCCACGCACACACGAAAATATTTTATTCTCTTATATAATTTTAGCGGCCCTAAATTTCAACATATTTTAGCGGCCCTGTGTGGCGGCACAGTTTACCACCCCCTAAGCACGGCCCTGATTCCCGTAGCTCAAAAACTGAGTTTTTTGCATCTCTTTGTACATGTATGTTATCCGTGGAGGTAAGGTGCATAGTACGCAGTCCTCATGCATGTCAAAGCTTCTATGAAGGAGTTTAAAACTGGAAAAAAAAAAGAAAAACATCAAGGAATACTATTTTCAAAAAGTGAGATAAAAAGAGTATTTTGATATGATGGCCCGTAGCTTTTTGGTTCACGATGATAACCCTCCCGGCACATTTTTTTGTTTTTCTGTTGCGGCACAACCAAATTGATTCTCCATCTAATTTTGTCTTTTGATAATGATAGAGGTAATTATTAAAATTTAAGAGATTTCCTCCACGTTGAGATTTTAATATCGTAAATTGCGAACTACTTGGAGTCGCCATTTTGGAAAACGTGTTAAACGATCACAGAAAACACATTTGTCATTTTTACTTAGTTAGGAAAGCAACCCTGTATTATTTACAGGGGTTCGAGTTTTAAGTCGCCAGATCTCGCCAACTTTACTTTTTTCACTATCTTCTATTGACACAAAGAAAGATAAGGCTCAGTATTCCAACCCCAACCCGTTACCCCTACAGCCAGGTGAACAATAGTGGCAGCTTCTAATCCCCAACTATCCCCTGGGGGCGATGGCACTGCGGATATCACCCTTTGATCGGCGGCTAAATGATCGACCCGAGACCCTCCGGTTACGAGTCTGACGACTAACCGATTGGACAACCGCGGCCTTAGGTCCCTATATAGACGAGCCGACGCATCAAAATCACCACTTTGGATCCAGCGCGTGTGTGAAGATTGTCTTTTCTGGCCAGTTATCGCTTTTTGGTAACTTTTTACGTAAATTTAACAAAGCTTGGCAATGTCCCGAAACTTTACTCTGGTAACCCTATTTCCTCAACAATAAAAAATGAAAGTGAAAGTTTATGAGTTGGATCCAAAGTGGTGAAACTTAAGCTTGATGCGGTCGGCCTGTCTATATAGCGGCTCTACCGCTGCCCATACCCAATTCTAACTTTATTTTGATCGATCTCTTTTAAATTCTAACATGTTGCCAAAAATTATTTGCCAAATACCATAAAAACATAAATTTACGCTGATGGGATTAAATATGAAATCCATTGTTAGCACGCGGTTGCTATGAAACGGTAACAATAAGAGAAATCATAAAGAAAATGGCGTAGTAAGAAATCTTCTCAAACGTTTAATGAATCCTATCTGTAACTGCGAACTTTTCGACCGTAGCGCTTCAAAACCGGTGCCAATTGATTCCCCGTGGCCAAAAACCCCAGACCCCCAAGTTTACCGGAGTTTATTAATTTCGGGGCGATTTTCGACATTACAAACATCTCTCGTATTATAGTATAGGATATCTAAAGGTAATTGTAAATATTAGAACTGGTACAATAAAAATTTTCCGGAAAGTTTGAAAAGTGAAGACACATTTCATAAAACATGAATCCCACTACAAGCTATTTTTAAACGTGGGATTTGACCCAACTTTTTATAATGTACTTTTATTATGTTTTATTAATTTTGCGAAGTAATAAATCGAATTTATCATCGAATCATAGAATTACAATGCAACCACGTATTATGTATGAAAATTCTACATATTAGTGGAAGAAGGGGAGAGACTTTAATCTGAATTCTACTTGGGCAGCGCTTAGAAATGATATGTATCCTTAGCGAGATTTATTTCAATGTCTCAAGAGTACCATTTCATTTCACACTCCAGGATCCCCCGTACCTACCACAGCTTCATGGTTTAATAAGTCTCAAGAGTACCAGAAATAAGAGTACCAGAAATACCCCCCCCCCTTGCCTCAAAAAGCTGGGGGCCTCGAAATGAGACAGAGATTCCCCTTACTTCACGGGTTGATCGGCCCTGTTCGGGGCAGCCCCACTTTTTGTTTCAGGAAAATTTCTCTGAAAAGTGTACGCGCATTGAAACAGTACTCGCTAATGTCACAAGTATTATTGCCAAGGGCGTCTCCGCAGAAATCAAACTGAAATTTATCCCCGCACACACCGACGTATGGAAATTTTTGTGCACCGAATATTAGTCGATATAAGAGAGAACGTTTTCGAGACATTACCTTAAGACGTCTGGCCCTTTATGTCCCAAATTAATTTAGCAATGAATTTTTATATTTTTCTTGGTTTTTTTTTTAAGTTGAAACTACGTCAAACAAAGAATATACCGAGCATTAATAATTTTGGCAATCAGTAGGGTCCAAAGATCCCTACGCCTTAGCGCCCCTAGAGAACTGTTTCCAATCGCAAGTACCATCTCTCAGCTAAGGACAAGGAGTCAGTGGCGTACCTATGGGGGGTGTTTTGGGGACAACCCCCCCCCCCCGAAACGTTGGTCCACAAATGCAAAAATGAGATGAAAAATATAAAACTCCTAGAATGAAAAAGTATGATTCTCCAGCGAATATCATTGTGTTACAGACTTCATTGCCATCCCCCTCCCCTTCCCAGAACCATTAAGGATTGTCTTTTTTAGGAAATAAATGTCAAAATTTTCCGGAGGTAGGCCTATAAACCTCCCATTATGATTGAAATTCGACTGAAATTGCGTTTTTGGAACTTAAATTTCGAAAAAATCACTTGGAAGAATTTCTGTATCTTTCCCTTTTTTTCACATTATTAAAAATGGCTGGCAATCGTGTTTTACTGACTGAGGAAGATATCGAACATCACCAAGATAGTCTAGAATGGAGTTTTTAGAGGTACAATTCATGAAAATTTCCGGGGGCGAACCCCCGGACACCCCTTTCATTTTTCTACAGTAATATTTCTTTACTCTTTAAAAAGCTGTCTGGTTTTTCGAACTTCGGAAGTACACATTTTCAAGTGCGTATTATATATATATATACACACATACATACATGCAAAGTGTGGGTAAAAAGGGGTTGCCCCCCCCCCGCCGTTTGTTTTTTAAACCTCGTGACGACTTAGAATATAACCCCCCCCTGAAACCAACGAGTAGTTACGCCACTGCAAGAGTGGCACTTAAAAGCTTCAGCATAATATCAGCCATTTAAGGCTAGTGGACAAATAAAATTGGATTTTTTCAATTATTGATTTATAAGTCTAAAACTTTGTGTGCTTGTATTATTGTATATTTACTACATCTAAAAGCGTAAAAAACACAAATTAGTGCAAAAACAATGAATACTTTTTTTTCAAATTTCAAATTTAAGTATTTTTTTAACAAAATTTCAAAATGTTCCAGGGGTCGCAATTTTTTTTCGAACTTTGAATTTCCACTTAATTTCCAATCATTAGGCATGATGGCACAAAACAATGCATTAAAAACAATGTTTTATGTGGTAGTTTATAAAAGATGGCTGAAAATGAAAATTTATATGATTTTTTCAACTGAAAATTTTTATTTTCAGCCATCTTTTATAAACTATTTCATAAAACATTGTTTTTAATGCATTGTTTTGTGCCATCATGCCTAATGATTGGAAATTAAGTGGAAATTCAAAGTTTGAAAAAAAATTGCGACGCCTGGAACATTTTGAAATTTTGTTAAAAAAATACTTAAATTTGAAATTTGAAAAAAAAAGTATTCATTGTTTTTGCACTAATTTGTGTTTTTTATGCTTTTTGATGTAGTAAATATACAATAATACAAGCACACAAAGTTTTAGACGTATAAATCAATTATTGAAAAAAATCAATTTTATTTGTCCACTGTAGCCTTAATATTCACAATACTAAATTAATAAAAGCGGGACTTCTGAGTCCTGTCGGGGAAAAAAAAGATCAATATATATCTTTTCCTATGCTCTTCAGCTGCATATGAGGTGTCTGACGAAAGAAAGTGGTTGCGTTTTTTATTGCGCTTTGTTCTGCGCTTGCGCGCATTTTTGCTTGTAAAAATAGTGATTTTTTAACCATTTTGCGGGGCAATAAGAAGCTTAAACCGGTCGCAAGAATGTTACGTAATATATCAATGGAAATCTCTATTTGTATTTTTTTCAATGGTTTTTGAATTTTGACGCTACTGTTATTAGAAATAAGTTAGTGATTTGCATGTAAAAACTTTCGGGTTTTTTTCGCACTTTTGAAGTTTTTTGTCAGCTCTGGTATTTCGTACAGTTTTAAAAGTAGAAATCTAAAAATCGGCAGGATTGCTTTTCTTGCCATATGCGTCGTTCACACCAAATTAGGTCAAAAATCAAAATGGTGAGATCAAAAACTGTTTTTTTTTTCATGATTGATTTGAGGTGGAATTGCCATAAAATGACTTAAAAATCACTGTTTTTACCAGTAAAAGTTTGATGCGCAGTGAAAAACGCAACCGCCTAACACCTCGCATGCTGCTTAGAAGAGTATGGGGAAAGATCTATTAAAGGGCCAGATGTCTTAAAATTGTTGTTTTTTCGACATTGATAGCTTTTGGACTACACTACGTTGCACTGCAATTCCCAACAAATCTGTACCTCAGAACCAGAAGGACGTAAGTCCAAAAATGGTGATTTTCATTTTATTAGTGATTTGTATGTAGAATCTTATTCTGCATCGACCCATGAGAACGGTATTCTCTAAATCAAATTCCTTCCAACTATCTAGCAGCATTAAAAGAGCGCGAATCCCATCCTTTGCATGCATCCGACAATAGTTTTTCCCTTCTCCTGAAAAGTTGCAAAAATGGACTTACGTTAGTCTGGTTCTGAGGTACAGAAATAATAAGAGTCGAAAATTGTTGGATAACTTTTTTACTTCAAAAAATTAATTTCATTTCATAAAAATATAAACTCGATATTATAAACTTAAAGGAAAGGGGAAGGGTGATTACTTCAAGATTTGTCTTGGCTGAGAAAAATCGAAGATTCGGCAAACAACTGTAATAATACAGAACTCTCGATAATTCGAAGTACCAAGGGACCGGTTTAACCCTTCACTGCACGGTGTGCCAGATCTGGCACAAACCAAATAAACCCTCATATATTCCTATGATTTTTAAATGCAGTTAAACTGAGCTTTGTGCCCCTTCTGGAACATTGCTATAACAGTTTAGTGTGATGTTTATGCACTAGTTAGTTGCACTAGTCTAGGTATTACAGTCCTTGCTTTTCAAAGAAAGAGTGTCTGCATTTCCGTTAGAAGTGTGCTTAGTCATTATTTCCTTTATTCTAAAAATGTTTAAATACACTTAGTGGAAAGTTTGTTTATACCACTTATGGCACAAAACACATTGTAGATTATTACACTTATCGGTATACAAAGCATATGCTATGTGCCACATGTAGAACAAACAATTAAAACATCATTTTTGGTGCACATTTTTAAGATTAATTTTTTTCTTTATTTTTCCTGAACTCAGGGCTATTTAAAAGGTAACAAATGATTTTTTTCATGAAAATATAAAAAATCGTGCAGTGAAGGGTTAAACCTTTGAGTTATTGAAAGTTCGAATTAATGGAAGCCTTCTCGAGAGTTTGGAACCCAATGAAAACTTCGAGATAAAGGAATATCCGAGTTATAAGATTTGGGGTCATTGACAGTGACTCATTGACTTTATTTCGTGTTCGCAAAATCGTCAGGTCGTAATAGGAGTAGAGCAAGTTCAAAAATGGCGATCTTCATTCGATCCACTTTTTTTCTGAACAAAAATACAAACTGCCGATGCATCGTGACGATTATGAAAAGAAAATGGCCATTAGCATCGTCACTATCGGCCAATGTTAACTTGGAGAGAAAATCGATCCATTTGCTGTACAAAACATCTAAATACATAAATTCAATCTAGAAAATGCAATGAAACTTCGTTGGAAAAATAGTCAAAGATGACCAAATTTATGATTAATCAGCCAATTAAATGAAACTTTTTTTAACTTCAAGTATGCAGGTGCGTTCAGTTTTTGTTTTGTTTGCAAATGTCTTATTATCAAGACTTTAAAATAAACAATTTTTCTTTTCAAGAAAAGGTTTATAAGTTGTTTTTAAACATTTTTCTTTACTTAAGATATATGCAAGTACATAGTGTAATATTACTCTAAGCAGAATGAACAAGTGAAATGGGATTACAAATTTCGGAACTCAGTTCAAAGTGGCCACTAACTGTTCAGCGTTCACTGATGGCTACTGGCCACGATCAAATTTTTTTAGTCTCAAGCTTTAGAACCAACATATTGCTGCCAACCGGCTAAAGAGAAAGTAAGCTCTGAAAACATTTACACTTTTCATCGGTAAAACCCAAAATTTGTCTTGTATTATCCTCACTTTTAGCATTCACTTATGTTTCTTCTCTTAATCACTCCCTACCCAGAGATCAATAAAGCGTGAACTGCTTCTTTCCTGCCTATTGATCTTAGATCATATTTCTTTACTTCCAGGATTATCGCTGGGATTTTTTTAATTTTTCCCTCGAGTGTTTCCGACTAGATACGTCGTGGAAGATATGAAATATGCCGGGAATTGGCATGATTTTTGGAAAAGATCACGGCTGTACGCATAGCTGGGTGGGAAAGGGAAAGGAAAAAAAGATTAATTGCAATGTATATCGCTAGAGATAATTGTTTTTGAATTATACATTTGTGATTCGTCTCCTAAGGTGAAAAAAAATATATATTTTTTTTTAAATTAAAGACCATTGAATGTTTTTAAATTAAACTTAAGGATAGATACTCCCTGTTATCTTTTCAATAGAGGGGTATAGCCTGTCCGTTACTGCAAAAAATAGACTGTCGCTTTTACGGTATAATACTGGCAGCAGAGGTTCCAGTTTAAAACTATAAAAGCACAGTAATAAACTGTGAAACTAGTTATTTTACAGTTTATTACTGTAAAACTAACTATTTTTGTTTATTGCCATAGAACTAGCTGTATTATGCAGTAAAAACAACAGTATAATACCGGCAGAAGAGGTTCCAGTTTAAAACTATAAAAGCACAGTAATAAACTGTAAAACTAGCTATCTTACAGTTTATTACTGTAAAACTAACAATTTTTGTTTTTTTGCCACAGAACTAGTTGTATTATACAGTAAAAACAACAGTATAATACCGGGAGCAGAGGTTCCAGTTTAAAATTATAAAATACACAGTAATAAACTCTGAAACTAGCAATTTTAGTTTAATACTGTAAAATGAGCAATTTTATAGCTTATTACTGCAAAATTACTATAAAATTAGCTGTAATATACTGTAAAAACAACATTATTTTTCGCGTGTAGTAGTGTGCTAGTACTTTTTCCCATTATATAAATAGTTTCAGAAAAAAAATGTAGACTACTGTCTGTTTGCATATTGTGCGCCTGGTAGCCACGAACGCTTCCAAAAGGGGAGATAGGTTCAGGATGCGCACTTCCCGATGCCTTCAGTTTTTGTTCGCTTGCTACTTCCTCGTTGCATTTCCCCCCTATTTCGAGACAGTCAGAAGAGACTTGGCGCGTGCGCAGATGCTGCGGAGGTCGCACGAAAAAATTTTAGACAGTATAAGGATAGACACGAAGAAGACTGCAAAACTATAGTAAGTCCGTTTATCGCACTGGCCCTGGACTGGACCCTGGTTAGTAATTCTACTCGCTATCAGTAAAATTGCGATGACGTTTTGATTTTTTTTTTCTTATCAAAAACTGAAAAGCATTGCTGAATACAGTTCAACCTCGGTAACTCGACAGTCCAAGGGACCATGAAAATATGTCGAGTAAAAGCAGGTGCCAACTTACCGAAGTTCAGTAATTTCAACTATTGTAGGATTTCCTGAATTACTTGTGTTTACCATCCATGTTATTAAAATTACTTTAACTAAATGCTTTTTCTTTCTTTCTTTTTTTTTGAAAAGAACACAACAAAATAAATAGGACAATTTTGAATACCTTTTTAGGAACGAATTCATAGGTTTTGAAAAGAAATATAAGAGCTCCTTGCCAATCAGGCTCTTAAAGAGCAAAGCTCTGCTCACACTTGTTTGATAAACATGCCTCATGCTGTTGTTCCTCTTATGAACAGCCCTGGACGTACATTCCTCCAGCCTCTTCCTAGCCCTAAGACTGCACCAAAATACTAAGTAATGCAGTTTACTCATATGGGTACAAGAGAGAATTCTCTAAAAGAGCTCTTTCTGGAAAACAATGAATTGACTGATCCATAGAACCCCCCCCCCCCCCCCCAATTCTCAAAATTAACGGGACAGATGACAGAATATCTGTAGTAAAAAGTGGACTAAAATAGCAAGTAGATGTCGACTTATAGAGGTTAACGTGAATGTGTGAGAGAGGATTCTCACCGATTGAAATCGGCATTAGACCAACCACTGCAAAAAATAAAAGTCGACTTTCCGAGGTTGTCGAGTTCCACTGTAAAAAACCAAATACTACTTATTTTCAAATGTCAATCAGTATCTGCGAAAAGAATTGATAAATAAACAAACAACCAGGTCCGTTACTTGGGGGGGGGCAGGGGGGGGGGTCAATTGCCTCCCCCTGACTTTGAGAAATCAAATCTATTTACATATAAGTGGCGTGGTTTTTGTTGTTTTCTGGTGAAATTGTATTGTGTTGTTACCCTTTGCCCCCCCCCCCCTCCACTGGAAAACTTCAAGTGGACGTCCAGAAATAAACAAAACTCGGACAAAATAACTATAAGTTGAGACGTCTGTTTAAGAAGGAGAGGCAAAAACAGGGTTGAAAAAAAGGAGCGGCATCAAACAAGCTGCATATCATCTTTGAAATTTTTCAGAAGTGCATAGGGTCTCCTTAACCGCTTTAATGATTAAAGTGATATATTCTTGTTGATATGAATGCCAATTGAGGGAAGTCCAAAGCCTGTCTCACGTAACATATCGCAAGTGCAGGAACAAGACAGAGATCATCATTTCTTCTGAAAATCAGACCCCACATAGGGTGGAAGTCGGACTTTAAAACCTACTGATAGATGGCAGCACCACGTATCTTCACTTCCTCAATTTAGGCAGTTTCTGAAAGGACAAGGAACTTCTACAAGAAAACTGCATCCATGGTAGCTACAAGTTGCAGAAACAATTTGTCGCCAATTGGGAAAGATGGCCCTGATTGTTGCATCCTGATTTTAGTATTTGTAGTCTCAAAAATGCACTTTAGATGTTTTTGATTATGTTAAGGAAGAAGAGTTTTGAGGGAACTCTCCATTAATATTCTGAAAGTAAATCTTTAGATATTCAATTGTTACCTTAGATTGCATCAGAGGGGCTCTTAAATTTTCCAAAATTGTAACTTTTAAACGCAATTTTAGACAACCTTTGCTGATGTTAAGGGGAGAAGAGATGGGGAGGGGGGGCAGCTCCAGAGAATTTTTTTTCAGTTTGTAGTCTTAAAAATACATTTTATATGATTCTTGGTTATGTAAAAGAAAAGAGAGGTTCAAGAGTACTCCTTCGTCAATGATTAGAAAAATAGCATCTTCAAAGCGTTATCTCCGATTATGTTATGGAGAGGGGCTTCTCTGTCTTTTTTCTTTTTTTAATTGTAGCTTTAAAACACAGTTTTAAATGATCTTTGTTGGTGTTAAAGATAGAGGAGATTTGGGTGCCCGCCTCCTGAAGGTTTTGAATTTGTAGTTTTGAGAATGCAGTCCAGTCTAGACGATCTTTGGTAATAGCGGGAGAAAGAGTCGGGGCGCTCCCTTGACATTTTTTTTAATTAAAATTTTAAACCCGCACTTGTTGATTATCTCTAATTACGATAGAGAGATAGGGGTTCGGAGCACCTCCACCAAATTTTTCGAAGTTGTAGCTCTAAACATAGGGACCGGCAGTGTCGAAATTGAAGCTCCAAAAACGTAATTCAGCCGACGTTCAGTGATATTAGGGGAAAGAGTTTACAAGGGCTCTCCCCCGCAATTTTTTAGAAATTGAATTGGTGAGAGTTGGCGCACGTTCTCCTGGAAAACGTTCAAAGTTAGCTTTTAACACGCAATTGGAACATTTTTCATGACGTTAAAGAGAAGAAAAGGCTCGAGCGATCTCCAGAATTTTTTCGAAAAGAGGCCCTAAAAATGAAAATTCCAGTACTAATTAAGGATTAGGGGGGGGGGGGGGTCTCAGGGGTTTGGTTGGGTGCTGTTTTTTCGAGACTTTTTTGAAATTGAAGTCCTAAATACGCAGTAAAAGGCCATCTTTAATAAAATATGTGACGGGATGAGGTTTGAGAACTGTACCACAGAATTCTTTGAAAATTTCAAATTTCAAAAATGCACTACTAGGCTATCTTTTGCGGCGTAAATTGAAGGGCTAAGGTTCGGGGATCTCCCTTTCTTCCCCGCCCTTTTTGACGACTTCCCTATCTTCTTTTAATGACTTAAATTATGAATAAAAATTTTTGAGGATAACCCTCTTCAATTTTTTCTCCTCTAAAATCATTTTAAATTCAGTGCTCTGATTTTTCATAGTGAAATATTCAATTTTTAAAGCCTGATATTTGTATTCGTTTGAAATGCAATTGTTTGCGGCCAAATATTTTTTTTTTTTATCGTTTGAGACTAATGTGGTACCTTTCAATGAAACCTTAGATTTATTTTTCGCTTGTTAGCCCTAAACCTCGAAAGTTAAGCCCCCTTAACCTCGAAAATTAAGGCCCTATATCAACTGGATCCGGTCTCCTCCATTCGCTTTTTTTACTTCCTTTTACGTAGTAAAGGAAGTATTCTGATCGCGAAAAAAAAATCACTCAAATTTGAGTCTAAATTTTGATTTTGCTCACCCCCGAATGAATGTTCAGTAGTTTTTTCGACCTGTCAGCACGTGCATATGTACCTACCAACATATAAGCAGCCGAAATATCCTTTTCAACCACCCCCGAGTTAATTACGACTAGTTTTCTCGTGACGTCTGTATGTTTACGTATGTGCGGATGTATGTATGTATGTATGTGGGTCGCATAACTCAAAAACTATATGCCGTAGAAGCTTCTAGCTTGGTATGTAGGCTCTGAGGATGGTCTAGTTGTGCACCTCCCCTTGTGGTTGAATTCGAATGTTCCCAAGGGGATGTTTTACCCCTTTTTTGGGGTAAATCAGTGTTAATTTCAATGCAGACTCAAGTGATATGAATTGGCGCAACCACTTGGCGATATGTCGCCAAGCTTTTGGTCGCCAAGTGTTTGACGCCAAGTGTTTGCCGCCAAGTGTTTGACGCCAACTTGGCGACATATCGCCAAGTTGGCGACAAATTTGGCGAAAAAATTATTTTTTGAATTTGGGTTCAACTTGGCGCTATTGGCGATATTTTGCGATAAATTCACTGAATGATATTAAAATCAGCAATATTTAGAAAATTAACCATTGTAAAATATTTTTTCATTATTTTGTGGCAGATTAGGGGAGTAAATATTTGAATTGTTACTTTGCTCACTCCAAGCACTTTTTTTAACACTTAAGGCAACCACTAAGAAATTTACACGTAAAAGGAAGTAGTGTGGGGTCCATACCAGATTTTTTTCTTATAACGACAACTGTATTTATCCTTTATTGTAACTTATTGTAAAATTGAAATTTGCTTTCGCACACAACATACGTCAATAATTCCCCCAAAAGAACGAATTCTATAAATCTCATGAAGTGAGGAAAACAGGAAAGTGGCTAATCACTTCTTCCGAACGGCATCGGAAGAAGTGAACACTTAAGAAAGTCTTTTATGTTGCATTCCTCTACTAATGTCGCAAAAGGAAAACGACGATAAGTCAGGATTACCGCTCAGCATTACATGAATGTCTTAAGCGGTTGTAAAACGGTTGGGTGAACAGTGAATATCATTAAAAACGATGTTTCTTTTAGGGAAGAGCTCACAGGGTTCAGGAAAGAAATTTTCGGAAGTGGCAGATTTCCGCTGGAAGGAGTTCTGGTATAAAAGGCACGGAGTCTGTGGTAAAAGTCATCAGTATCTGTTTCCAACAGTAGCAGTTGTTCCCTCCTCTTCAGCTCAAAGTAAGTGGTGATTTGGTCTGAGGTTTTGAGATTTTTTTTTTTTTTTTTTTTTGTGGAATTGAAACCGTGCAGTTTAAGTTACTTGAATGTCTTTAACCCTCTTGGGTCCCTGCAATTTCTGTTTAACATATCTTGTTAGTCAACCATTTGTGTCGAATGGCATTTTGTTACTTTTATTCTTTTAGCTTTTTAAGCAAAATAATGATATTATTTTATTTTATTTTTCCTGAATTCGCATTTTTATCCACAAAATCCTTGGAGTCACTGCCCCAGAATGCAAAAAAAAAAAAAAAAAAAAGAGGAAGTTGCAACTTTTGTCCAAGAGACCTGGATAGAAAGTGTATCGAAAAATGTCATACGTGTTTGAAATTCACTTGTAAAAATCATTTGTTTCAGGTCTATAACACTTGTAAATAAATCTACAGTTATTGCAAGTTTTGCTCTAAAATTGGTTTTTTAACGAGTAAACTAAATGTTACTTTGATTGCGTCTTTTATTTTTATTTTTTTATCGAATGTAAATGTAATAATTATTTATTTTTGTACTTAAATACTACTGTAAAGTAAATCATGATAAAATCTTTTAATTGACTTGAGTAACAGTTCTTTAATAGTACCCAGTAAATATTTTTATTTGTTAATTTATTTATTCATGAAAAAAACTTACTGGGCAGCAAGTTTTTTTTACACTAATTTTTACTGGTTCACAGTTACAATGAGGTTGAGAAACGCTGCGCTGAGAAGGACGCTTTATTTTGTTATTTATTTATTTTGCTCATTAATTGAATCGTTTATTTCAAAAACCAGTCAAAAGATAAAATTTCTCATTTTGAGAAAATATTTATAGCATGACATTAAATTATTCAATCGCTACTACAACACTTTTTATCGAAACAATGTATTTAAATATGTATACATTTTCAGGTTAAAATGTTCTAACTTTCATAGAAATCATTTTAAAATATGGGTAAAAATGCGCTTTCGAACTTTTATAATTTGTCCCTTGGTTTTAAAATAAACGGTTCAATTATGCTATTCACACTTTCTACAAGGTGATCGGGATCAAATGTCGTATTTTTACACAAACAATTTGATGTGCATTCTTACTGAGTTGTGAAGCACTTATTTATTGAGCTTTGAATAATTTGACCAAAACTTAAGCTCCCTAATTTGTTATCAACAGCTGATAAATCTCAGCTGCCGACTCTCTTTGAAGTTAGTCAGTATTAAAATATCAACATAAATATCAAAATATGAGAATAATAAGTGCAACACCGGGAACAAATAGGGATGGATTCTCGCTCGGAAATTTCTCGAAATTAAAAATCTTCAAAAGGAAGTTTTAGGAAAGGTAATCTTTGGTTTAGGAAAAGGAAGAGAGGTCTTTCCAAACTACCTGGCTCCGTGCTTGGTATTAATACAAAAGAGATTCGGCGATCTATCCGTTTAATTCACAGATTAATGAATGATTGAATTGGTCATTGATGAATGAATTAATCATTTCACTGTTCGTATTAATTTCAAGTTTTTGTATGTGCGAGAGAAAAGAAGATACTGTCCGACCACGAATAAGACGGAAAGGCTAACATCCGGTTTATAGCCGGAAATGGGCGCATCTATTCGTTTTTAGGGATGCCAGCTTTTGCAGATGTGGGTTGCCTCTAAATTCAGCAGCATCAAATTGAAATGAATTAACACAAGAGCATCAAAATTTTACTCACCCCTAATGCAGATAGACTAGTCTCACCTGGAAGTTTGCCAATTCCACAGCATCCCCGTAGTCAAACAGTGTAATGTATTTCCCTTTCTTTCCAAAACTTTTTCACACAAATCATAATTCTTCCATCTTTTCCAGACCACACCAAAAACCCGAAATGGCCTACTCCCAGAAATTCGTCTGCATCTGCCTGTGCTTCATGTTGGCCTCATCAGGAATCTTCGTCGAAGCCGGACACGGCATGATGAGCGGACTCTTCGGTGGGGGCAAACATGGCGGCAATTCCGGACTGGAGACCCTCCTGGCAGCAGGAATCCTCGCCAAACTCCTCCACCACGCCAAGAGCCATCAAGGACACGGACACGGACACGCACATGGCCTCAGCGCACCAGTCCATGCCTACAGTGCGCCCGTCCACGCTTTCAGTGCGCCCATCCACGGTAGACACCCCTTCGTTGGAGCTGAGCTTGTAGAGCCACAGCTTGTTGATTTCCATCCATATGCTCACTTGTACGCACAAGGTCATGCAGTAGCGTAATATCTCGTTCCTACTACTCTTTGTTAATTGATGTCAAGTTGTAAATACTGTGAATACACTGTACATTGCTGTAAATAAAAATTTTATCAATGAATTGTGAATTAGTTTGCTGCTTTTTGATTCGGTTAGTGAGTGTTTAGTTGTATCGAATAAAAATTCGACGCAACGCTACAAGGGACTTCATATAATTTGCTCTATAGCGAGTTTTGTTTTAAAAGACAACAACTCATGAATAGAGCCTAGATTATGTGCAGAGTAAAAATGCATCAAAATACATCCAAATATGCACTAAATTCTTAAAATATGCACTTTTTAAAAAATTCACACATATAAAATCGATAACGTGCACAAAAATGTTATGCGCATTAATACTAGTATGCACGAAAAATTGGGAGATCCGAAAATACTACACAGGTTGCCCGATTTTTTGTTCTTTATGTAGAGCAACATAAGTTTTTAAGGAATAAAATAGATTTTAGCACACCCTATGTTCGAAATTTTCAAACCTATCAGAGTTTGACATTTGACACCCTGAGGTCCCCCGCACCTACCGTTTGAACGGTACCGTTTGAATCTATCAGAGTTGCAGTTTCGAATTGAAAACCAGGCAATTAGTTAACAGAAACACATTAAACAGAGTAAAAACAAATGCAACTTAAATAAAACTTCACGCACAAGGAATCCAGACATCGCAGTTACAGCAATGCATCTTCTTACATAAAAATATTTTTGAAAAAAAAAAATTGAACCGACTTCGAAACTTCACTCAGTAAATGCTCTAAAAAGTAAAAAATAATTTTATTCTTTGAATACCATCGATACTACATTAAAACATAAGTTTTGAAGTCGGCGCAAAAAAGCTAAATAGAATCATTCTAAACCAGGGGTGGCCAACCTTTTTGGGGAGTGTGCCACTGTTTGGAGAGAAAAAGCTTAGCGTGCCACATTGTATTTTTCCAAAAACCTGAAAATTTTTGAAAAGTTAAAAATAGGTTATTTGTTGACTATGTAATTCTTCTCTAAATAAAACATTTTTTCTCGAAAATCTGAGCAATTGAAATCTAAATAATAGTGAAGATAAAACAAGTCCGAACTTAGGAGTTATCCTTAATAAACACTTTTATAAGTTCTGTCAGTTGGCTTATACTTAAAATAGAAACAAATAACATCAAACATTCTATTCTAAAGAATAAGCAGTCTGTACTTAATGTGGTTTATGAGTCTGTATCTTTTTTTTCAAGTCTTTAATTTTAGGATTAGTTCTTGAGAATCTTAAGAAGTTTAAGTGTTTTAAGTACTATCAATTAATATTCAACGGTATTTAGATTTTTCTTCATTTAGATCATTCTGCATTCATTACAAAAAATATTTGTTTAGAAGCGTATTTTGAACAAAATCTACAACAGCACCAGACGGCTAAAGTGTGTAAATGTGGAAAAAAATTTGTTGGTACAAATCTCCAAATTTTTGTATGAAATGGTTGACTTTCTGTTGAAGTATATACTCTTATTCTTGATGACCAATGCAAAAGGCCAGCAATTCCGATTTGGATTTCAGAAGGGTAACAAGTAGTGTCTTGCAGAGAAATAGACTAAGAATGTCAAAAGATCAGAATTTTTTTATCATCCTGAAAATCATCAAACTTAACACTGAATGAATACTTAAAATAGGTGTAAAATTTTCTCCATATATCATCGTAAAATTACTAAATTTGTGGTGTTACTTTCAGTATTAATTTTTAATGTTTTATTCTTTTTTCTCGAAAGTAGAGAGAAAGAAACTGAAGTTTCATCATAAAACAATGTAGATGGCCTAGACTTGTTTAGGAAACTTTTTTTAGTACAATCTTAAATTTAAATTACTTAAACGCCGGATAATAAGAGATAACGTAGCTAAATTCGATTGCTATTTTTCATTCGTAAGTAGCAAGTCCCCATTGCTTTCCTTCCAGATACTTTAAAAATCACACTTCCTAAAATTCTAAAATCTTATGACTATTTTTCCTTTAGACAGCTATTGCACATTTCAATGAAGGAGTAACTTACCATACTCTCCTCCTTATTTAGGGAAAGTTCACAAAACATTCAGAGCTCTAATTCGCAGTTTGTTAAAATACAGTGAACTCTAGAAGGTCACAAATAGAGAAAAAGTTTCATTCCTTGTCAAGGAGTTTGTGATAGATAATTCGATGATACTTTTGAAGATTTTTTCCCAAATTAGTTTTGAGTAATGTAACAAAAAGAATTTAAGTGTCTTCAGTTGTACAATCATACCGTATTTTGTCCAATCTGGTTTCTTAATTTTAGTTGCAAAATCCATTCTGCAGCATCGAAAGTTTCATTCGTGACAAGCACAAGTATGCTTTACAAAGTATTGTTTGTAACATCACAGCTTTCGTTGGATGTCCGAATCTAACGCCAAGTACTTTGCAATATTGTAGTTCAGACAATTTGTGAGTCAACCTCCTGACACTTAATCGTCATGATGTCACATTTATCAGTTTAAGGATTTTAGTTTCTATTAATATTTTTGAGATCGACGTTTTTTCCTCAATTTTTGGAATTTTTTTAAAATGTCTTCGCGTGCCACTCTTACTACTCTGCCGTGCCACATTGTGACACGCGTGCCGCGGGTTGGCCACCGCTGTTCTAAACTATAAATATAAATTTAAATGAATCCAGGTTCTTTATTCGCATTCGCATTCATTGAAAAATACATATTTATGTAATGGTACAAATATTCAGCTCTCAATTTTCAATGATTTCTCTGAAAATGTTGGCAAAATATAGTAAACATCATTTTACCTATTGTTTTTGCGCCGACTTCAAAACTTATGTTTAAATGTAGTATCGATGGTGTTCAAAGAATAAAATTATTTTTTACTTTTTAGAGCATTTGCTGAGTGAAGTTCCGAAGTCGGTTCAATTTTTTTTTTCAAAAATATTTTTATTTTATTCTTTTTAGTGTAAATGTACATATGAAATAAGGTAATGTTTCCATTGCAAAACTTCACCTAATTTTCTTAAGTAAATGCTTCATAAAATAAACTATGTAAGAAAAAAAAAGAAAGAAAGTATCAACGCGTCTAAAATTTTAAACGATTGACACTAAAAAATAATCCTTGTTATCCTCTGGTATTTATTTGTGTACTAGTTTAATTAAAGGCTAAATGTTAACGGTTTTTCAACTAATTTATATTTCAAAACAACATTAGATTCTCGCAGTTCATGAAATTTCACGACATATTACATACGTGGCCCGCTAATGAGTTTCATGTTTGCTTCAGTTAAGCCTTCATTCAAAATTTTCATGATCATTATTATAACTGCTTCATATCAATCACGTTCTGTAACAATGGATTTTATATTTAATCGTTTAGGACAAATCGCTTTAAATTTGAGCAAAAATTTGGAGATTTTCCTCACTTTCTTCAGAATTCCTTTATCAAACCGTATGTAAATTAAGACTAATAAAACCTGAAATATTACGAATCAATCAGTACCTGGTACGACTTTCAGTTCGTTGGAGTTCGTTGGAGTAGAAAAAAGCAGGACATAGAAAGATACTCGGTTTAAAATTTTCAAAAAGACCATAGAAAGGAATTTCATTATGCAATCCAGAGAAGCCTGGCGTTCAAAATGGTCATTATTACGATTACTGTGATCTCAATTTCTTTTTCGAAAGATTTCTGCAGGTTCCCGTTATCGAACCCGGACCACGAGAGGATGGGACCAATCGGAAAGAAAGACCTTTCTAACAAAAAAAGAATTTTTGAAATCGGTCCAGGCATCTTCGAGTAATCTTATAACATACAAAAAAAAAAAAAAAAAAAAAATTCTCCGACGAATTGTATAACCTCCTCCTTTGTTGAAGTCGGTTAAAAAAACTAAAACCTCACATTGAAAAATATAATAAGATGACATGTGCCAGTCGGCTAGCCTAAAAATTGCCTGAACTACAGTATTCCAGAGACACGGGAATTCTACCACAGACCTCAAAATTTTTTATGAGATTTCTATGCCCCCAATAGCACTTTTTCCGCCGTACCCGTTATCGAAAATAGAGTAAAATTTTTTTGAAAATAATTTGCTGTACTACTCTGCAACGTTTCTCGACAACAACATCGTGACGTCAGCGTGACGTTTGTGTGACGTTAGTCTATGAAAAACGAGCTAGATAAAACGTCACAGCCTACTTGGCGAATTAGAGGAGATCGCTGACTGCTTGTGAGTTCTTATTGGCTCCGCCCGTAGTGACGTTCAGTGTCAAGTTAAGTTGCTTTCTAGTATATAAATCTCGAAAAAACTACATTTTTTCCTAACTTCAATGCGATTGCGGCAGATGAAGAAATGAACCAAAAAGTTTCAAATTTTTTCAGTGCGCTTTGCTCCCCAATGGCACTTTTCCCGCGATACCCATCATCGAAATAAAATAAAAAGTCATTTTCAGCCCATCCTATTGCAGAGTAAGCCAACAAATAATCCATTTTTAACTTTTTAAAATGTTTTAGTCAGTTGGAAAAATTCAATGTGGCACGCTGAGCTTTTTTTTCGCTAGATAGTGGTACTCTCCCTAAAAAGGTTAGCCACCTCTGCCATAGCTCTATCCACCCCTATTACACATCGATGGCCAAGCGTCATCTCTCTGTGGTCAAGCTTAACTACCCCACTTCTTCTTTTTTCTTTTGGCTGATTTCAAGGTTTGCTCATTTGGACATTTTAAATATATTTCAAAAGTAAGAAAAAAAAGAAGAAGAAGAAAGTAAGAAATGGGATAGTTCGATGAAATTTCAAATTTGAATTGGTGATGAGTTAGTGAGATACTAATAAATTAGAACACTCGCTCGTGCGCACAACGCACAAACATTACAAAACAAGTTTAAAACGTTTAGCAAAAGAAAAGTCGAGGAATGATATTATCTTCACTAAATCCGCAAAATTCCTTGTATTTAAAAAGAAACTAGAAAAAGAACAGAAGAAGGAAAAAAAGGAATCGTTACTAATATGCTAAATTTTTTACCCACATATTATGCTGAAATCCATACTGAAACAATTACATTATCTTCTTAGTTTTGTAATGATCTTGAAATGTGTTAAATGGAAAAAAGTTATTCTTCATCTTTGTGAAAAAATATGTCTTGTATTAATTGCACGAAAAAGGAATAATTGTCGTTTGTGAGATGGTTAAGGCAGAAAAAAAATGCGCTTTGTGCTGATAAGTACAAATAGGTAATTCTTAAAAAAAAAAAAAATGGAGAAAAAGGGGGGGGGGCATTTGTTTCAAAAAACTAATTTTATTCAAAAGATCTGGAAAAAAAAAGACACTGAAGATAGTTGAAATATTACATCAGCAGAGCTTTTTTGTAAATGCGTTTTCCGCAGAGAATGGTATATTTTAAATCTATGAATTAAAAAAAGCTATTTTCTAGTGCTTCAAATAAAAACTACTTTCACTGTATTAAACCAAGTGCACACTTGAAAAAAAAAAAATCGCAGACTTAGGTCATTCTAAAAAACATGTTCATGCGCTACTATGCACTTTGAACTTCCTTTTACGTAGTAAAGGAAGTATTTTTTCATGCTAAGCACAAAAGTCGTATCTGCACTTTTTAACAAAAAATAAAATTTTACAAAAAAAAAAAAAAAAAATAAAACCGACTTCAAAAACGCAGCTGAAAATTGCTCTAAAAAGTAATAAAATTTATTCTTTGAATACCATCGAGACTACTTTTAAACATGAGTTTTGAAGTCGGTGCCGAAACAGTTAATAAAATCATTCGTGCCCATTGATTGTACCATTTAATTGATTTTTTATCTCAAACAACACTTGAAATTGATTATGAAACATTTATGGTTGTTTTTATTATGAAACATGTAACCGAAGAATGGGGACGAATGATTTTATTAACTGTTTCGGCACCGACTTCAAAACTCATGTTTAAAAGTAGTATCGATGGTGTTCACAGAATAAATTTATTTTTTACTTTTTAGAGCAATTTTCAGCTGCGTTTTTGAAGTCGGTTTTACTTTTTTTTTTTATAAAATTTTATTTTTATTTAATTCTTTTCAGTGTAAATGTATACCCGGAAAAGTGTCATGTTGCCATCATGACACTTCATCTCACTTTATTAACGCGTCCAAAATTTTAAACGATTGCCACTAAAAAAAAATTGCGTTAATTTCTGGGATTTAATTAAAGCATGTTTAAAATACAAGTTTTCAGCCGATTATACGGATAAAACTGGCCAACAGGTTAATCTGCAAAGTGGCCATTTACTGCCGATTCATTATTAGTGCATCACTAAATTTAACCTTTAAAAGTTAAGGTGATGGGACTTGGGACCTGATAGGAGCCTGGAAATATATATTTTTTTAAACATTGGGGAAATCAGGACTAAATATTTTCTATCACTAAAACTGTGGTTTGCCTGCAGAATAATCGTATGACGTAGACGCTGCATTTTTTTTTCTGCAGCTTGAAAATCCACCGACTCGCTCGAGGATCGAACTGATGCTCTTGCCAATGAGAGCCCAGCATCTTTACCGTAAAGATACTCTATCGGCGAGCGACGCGACGTAGCAAAGAGTATGCACATGAAATTCCGTTCATGATGCGCAAAGAGTATGCGCATGAACGGAATTCTGAAGATTTCTCTCAATTTCTTTAGAATACCGTTTTTAAACCCAGCATCATGGGACCATGGGACCACCAGGAAGGCGTACCCTTCCAAACAAAAAAAATTATCCAAATCGGACTATTCAGTAAAAAGTTATGCGTGGTCATACATTAAAAAAATATATATATATATATATATACCGGTCGACTAGAGAACATCCTCCGTGTTTTCGTCGGTTAAAAATTGAGTTATCACCACCAGGTGGTTCTTTGTAATGTATTTTACCTAAATACAACGTTAGAAAATCGACAGCATCCATACAGCCCATATCAAGAGGGCTCTTGATCTGCAATAAGTGGACTAGGACCTAGCTGGTCCCAGAGTTTGGGACTGGTCGTGAATTTTGTATTTGAATTTAAAAAAAATCAAGAAATTGGCCGAAACAGAGTGGTGCAGTCGTTAAGGCGCTGGTATCTCACGCCCAAAGGCGCGGAATCAAACCCGGCTCCAGTCGGGGGATTTTCAAGATGCAGAATATCGACAATCTCCATGTCATATGATTATGCAGCATGTAAAAGATCTCTCGAGCACTCATTTGGAATGGAGTATGGGTTGACAAAATTAAATTCCTTGAGTAGTTTTGCATCGAATAGAGCCCAGGTGCCTCCATCTAGTGAGGAAACAGGGCGTCAACATTTTCATGGCAATGGACTTCGCCAATAGTTGTGCCACATGCCAGAATGGGTGCCGGTCTTGGGGAATGTACCAGGCCTGCAAATCTAAAGTAGCCAACACCAGGGGCGGATACAAGGGAGGGGCGATCGCCCCTCCCTTGAGGGTTTCTCATCCAGTAAATTTTTAACATTGAAGCTCAAAAAACTTAGTTTTAGATGAGTTATAATTGAAGACGAGTTATAATGAGGTTGAAAGAAGGAAATTGGGCTTTTCCTCGGAAATGTTTCGAAATTAAAGTCTGAAACTTATGTGATCAATATTTACAAACCAGTATGCATAGTAAAAAGTAACTAATAAAAGTTAACCGCCCCTCCCTTGAACAAGTTCTGGATCCGCCCTTGGCCAACACGCAGCTATAGTGTAATTTCAGCGGTGCATAAGCTTTTCCTATCTGAGGGCCGCACCTCAAATTAAAATGATTCTCGCGGAAGAAATTTCTAAACATTTGAAATGTTTCTAAATAACATGGGGAAATATGAAAACGTAAATAAAATTAAAATGCATCTGTTTTACAGAAACTAATTTCTGAATATTTAGCTCGAAATATGAGACATTTTCATTCATTTTGCTTTTTGATTTGCAACATTAAACAAAGCAAAGGGACACACAAGGATCAGCTGCTTCGCAGGTCGAAAAAAAAAAAAAAGCAACACAAATCTTACTGTATTGAAAGAAAAAAAAATATTAAAGAGATTGAAATTTTTTAAGATGATTGCAATTAAAATCATAATAGCAAAAGCAAAAAAAAAAAAAAAAGAATAAAAATGTTTTTAATGTGAATACATTAGTGCTAAGTTCCAAACTGTCTAAAGTTCAAAAAAACGATCATTCACATTTTAGGTAACTTCTGAAGCACAAAAGCAGCATTTATTTAATTACTCGATGGGTAATGCAATACCTGCATATGGGCCATTCCGCGAAAACGAAGCCATTTTGTCGCGCACGTGACGCTCATTTACTTCATAAAAAAAAGCTGTAATTTTGAAAGGTAATGAACCAAAAGTTTTCTGCCTAAGAAATCCCACACCGGTTTGGGATTTCTTAACCAACAAAATTTTGTTCATTGCCCTTCAAAATCATTACTTTTTAATTAAATACATGAGCGTCACGTGTGGGACAAGATAGCATCTTTTTCGTGATAGGCTCATATTCGTTTAGCGGCGTTTTTCTGAAAAATAAATGATGAGAGTCAAACAGGAAAAACAAACATTCATGTCTGTCACATATTGCTGATTAATATTTTTAAAGTCGCTATTTCTTAAAAAATCCCTAAACTAAAGCATAAACATCCAACAAACTAAATTCAATAAAAGTCAAAGGCTGTATCTAGTGATGTAAAATTCCTGGGATTTTTTATTCAAGGAAATATTCCCGAGGAATAATGCCGGAAATATTCCCAAAATTTATATAAATATATTTCCGGGAATTTATAATTTATGAAATAAATAGTTGAAAAATAGAGTAATTAATGAGAGAACACACTGTAGCTACCAAATATCGAACAGTCACGGAACCGAAAGCTTTCTCCGTTATTGAGAGGGGTTTGCCATTCGGGAAGATTTCCTTTTGAGGATTTTGCAATTTCAAATTGAATTAATTAATTTGATGGAAAATTACAACATTAAATATGTACTATTGCCATCATGTACTGCAATACTTGTCGGCCACGTTGTTTAGTGGTCATGGAAGTCGGACCCGAATGGAGTGGTTCCGGGTTCGAATCCTGTCCATGTCCTTATGTGACTGTGTTATTGTGGCGTGAATGGTTGCCTACCCTATAAACAGGCCTCTAGGCATGTGTGTAAGTCGGACTTCACACCAAAGACGGTACAGTTGGAAAAGTGAGCAGCGAAACCCCAAATTGCAAAACTGGCTGGTACAAGACAACATCAACATCAAGACAACATCAGCCTTCGATTAAGTATTATTTACTTTTATCTCATTTTATAAGTGCGACTAATAATTTTTGCAATATAAATACTGAAACTTTTGCATCCCTCTCAGCATTTTCTATTCTGCAAAAATAAATAAAGCTTTTCACTTGTTCTCTGAATGTGTTTTGGAGACTTCCTAGTATAAGTTATTCACACACAGGTCCTCCATCCACAGCTTCCCCCCTCCAAAAGAACAAATTCTACAATCAATGGGGGAGTTTCCAAAATTTCAAAAGTATTTTTTTCTGAGAGAGCATGCTTCAAAACGTAGGAATTGACCATTTTTTCATTTTTTGACACAGTTATATATTTTTTATGAATTATTTTAATCGGTGCGCAGATGCTATTCCGAAAAAAAAAAATCTGCGCATGACGTCAGTGGTGCACGTAAGCGCGAAATCCAATTGGTTGTAGTGAGATGACGAAGGTCGTGACGTCACCGATTCCTGCGATTGGACAACTCAAGTCAAGCAAAATGGTGTTATTATTGGAAAGAGAGCTGTTAGGTGCACCACTGACGTCACAAAAACCACGCCCCGTTTTCAAGGTAGGGTATTTAAAAAAAATTAATAAAAGTAAACTGTTGGAAAATTAAAGTATTTTCCGGGCCCATGTTATTTTTTTATATCATTCTATCAATTTCAGTAACAAAAAGTAGTACTTTTGACTGAAGGAAACTCCCCCATTGTGCTTCCAGAAATAAAACTCTTTAACATTCAACTCTGATCCAAAATTGATTATTTTTTCTCTCTGTTCTTTAAAAACCCTAAAAAAAATTTCCAACTTCGAAAAATTTTGAGCAGACTATGCAAAATTAAGTATTTTTTTCTCTCATTATCTCTTGGAACATTAACAAGTCCATTTAACACCAATACTTTTTTTTAGAAGCTGATTTTGATTGCACCAATTTATTGTCTCACTTTTAGAAAAGCAACCTCAGGGTACTTGGAGAGCTGCTTTTACTTAGCAACTACAGTAAAAAAAAAAACACATATCAAAACAGATTGAACGGGTAATTAAACGAATGTGAGAAGGGGAAACATTTTGAAAGTTTTCGTACAGCAATTTGTCAATAAGAAAGACAAAAGGCAAAATAAGTTATAAAAACAACCACTTCGTACAAGGTTAGCAAATAGAACAGTTTTTGAAAGCACTCAAGAAGAAACCTTGCTTGGTTTAAGTGAATTATGTCGAATAGCCTATGTTGAGGGACTGGGGCTCAGAAAAATGCCCGCCTGTGGTGAAGCCATTCCACAAGGATAACAAAATAGCTGACTATCAGTGATACTGAAACACAAATCAAAACTAAAAGAAAGAATGAAAGTGAAAATTATACAAAGTAGAAGTTAATTGCAGAGTTGGAGAAACATTTTCCCCTGTTAGTCATGAAATTTCTCTGCAGTAGGATTATAGGTTAATGAAAACCTTAAAGATACTCATGAATTAATATAAGGATGAGTGAAAAGTTTTATAAAAAGTGCAGTTTTGTTTATGAAAGTAAATTTAGTTGTAAATTTTATTATGGTATCATTGGTATAGAAAAGATTATAATACCTCCTTATATAATGATTTCTAGATTTAAAAAAAATGAAATTTTGTTACAATAGATATAATTTAAAGTACTCAAATTTTAAACAAGTTTAAAATGCCAAAAAAATTCTGTATTTTGATAAATTCCCAATTTTTGGGAAGGTAAGATAGCCAAGGAAATATTCCCATTTTTTAAATTCCTTCCCACTGGGAATATTTCCGACTCACACAACTGGTTGTATCGTATTTTTTAAAAGAAATCCGAAGACAATTTGAATAAGGGAGGGGGGGGGGGCATTAGACTAAGCACTCTTTTGGTTCCGACATATTCACCCCCCCCCCCGATTCTCTCTCACTCTTAAATAAACTTTCAAAATTTCAGTCATTTAGAGGCTTCTAAAAATACGGGAGCCCTAAGCAATATCCTATTTGGTAAGCAGGCCCTGCCAGAAGGTATGCACCCTCCAATGCAGCTCTGGATTTCCTGAATCAAATTTTAATTACACAGGAAAAAAATAGATACCTAAAGCAAAGGCCTTTCGATGAGATGTTTGAACTGAAGGAATTAATGAAACCTTTGATTAAAATGCTCGAGTGCATTAAAGTATCAATATTCGAGTCATCCTGAGAAATCTGTCAGCAGTTTCTCGTTCGGTCTCACTCCAGCGATCCTTTCCAGATGTTACAAAGTGATTAAGTAGGAAGAGCTTTCAAGGATTAATGGCTTATAGACCGGAAAGTGGATGTATGGGAAGTTTTCAATTTCCTATCAAATGTAAAAATTTGGTATAAAAACTATCAGGTGTTGAGAGCAAGTCGTCATTCATCAGCGAAATATCTTTCTAGTCTCAACTCTCTTGGGAATTCATCAGTAAGTATTTAAACGCACTTTCTTAATGATAAGTAACAATAACGAAGCGTTTGTCCACAAAAGTTTGATTTTGCAGCTCCTAACGGCCATAAAAACTTCAGTTTTGAAAAATGAACCCATTTCTTTCATAAATTTAATCGAAGTGTCTTACAATTGCGTTTTAGAACTTCAATTCCGAAAAATTTAAAAGGGAGCGCTTCCTATGCCCCTGAATATTTAGATTGCTAGTAATTTCGTTTTAAGGAATTTCGAAACATTTTCCGAGTCTGAACATTCCTTCTGTCTTCAGTACCAGTAGCACAACTAGAAAATAGCTTAAGTGGGCACTTAAAAAAAAAGATCTGACGGAGTTTGTAGTTTTAAAAACGCAGTTTTAGAGCCTTCAGTGATGTTGGGGGGGGGGGGGGGGGAATACGAGGTGCTCCGAGACAATTTTTAGAAATAGAAGTCTGAAAAACTCAATTATAGTCTACGTTCAAGTTGATGTAAGGAATGAAGAGATTTTTGATACAGATATAGAAATCCATTTCTACCCCCCTTCTTCAATTTTTCGCAGTAGAAGTTCCAAAACTGCAATGGTAGACAAACTTTGATGATGTCATCGAAAGGAGGGCTCGCTTTCGTTTTTATTAAATTGCGAAAACGAAACTTTTCATGCATAAATATGAACATCACGCATTTCCGATCCTGACTATGTTTGTTGCATTTCCATTTCCTACTTTTTAAAACGCTTAAAAAAAAAAAAAAAAAAAAAAAAAAAAAACGCAGCAAAGCGTTTTCAATAATCCCCGAGAGCAGGGAGGAAACCGGCAAGCGAATTATCATTTTTCTTTGTCGTAGGGTAAAAAAATAATGACAACAAACGAGAGTATTCACGCTTTTCAGTGGCTATTCAACTAAAGTAGTAGCCATTTTTAACAATTGACAAAAAAAAAAAAAAAAAAATCGTTTATGCCTATATTTCGGCTAAAATAGTCTCCATAGCCACCTTTGATTCAAAATAGTCGCTTCACGTCTGTTTCGTCGGCAGTGGCAGTCCTGCCTTTGCGCAATTTTTTTTCACTTACAAACGAAATAATCCCCCCTCCACCGACATGGGATAATTCCTTTCCCAATAGAAACGAAGAAAGATGGTCAAGAAGAAGTTTTTCGAATTCCAGAAACGAGAAAACGACGCACAACCGATATTTCGCGACACATAAACGATTCATTTTTGCATTAAAATGAATTGGTGTTTAAGAAAACTATAAATGTAAACGACGTACGAACGAGCTTTTACGATGCGAGGAGCTCGAGAAACCGGTTTCTCCGGCTTCCGCACTGTTGTCGCTCTGCACTGCCGTCAGTTTTTTTTTTCTCGCCAAGTGATGCGTTCTAAAAATTTGACTACGGATTTCGCCGAAAAATATCAAAACAATCACCCCTAGCAGGGTATTGGAGTGCTCTTTGATAAATCCAGTTTTAAATAGTGAATTAGTAGACTTTAAGGTATTGATTACGGAAGGAGAAAATCCCGCAATGAAACGATAATATAGCAAAAATCCAATTTTTATGGATGAAAGGCTGAAAGTAAATGCCCTCTGACGTCACGGGTTTCGGTTTCAAGGCGCGCTTTTTTTGCGCGTGGGTTTTTAAAAAAATCATTAAGAATCAACCGTTGTGTTTTAAAATTCGGCAATGGTGAATTTTTGTGTTTTGTAAGCCTCTTAACAATATCTAGTAGTTAAAAAAGGGATATTCAGTAGGTCACAACTACCCTATTAGCTGACTAATAGCAAAAAATAATCCGATTAAAGAGCATTTATTTATTAAAGAAAAGTTTTTATATTCTACGCAAGTGGCCTTGATTTTACCTCTTTCATTCGCCATTAACCAGAAATTGCAGCGCCTCCTATACTTTTCTTGAATTGCAATTCTATTTCAGCCATAATTTCTTTAGTAGCAACACTTGTTTTTTTTTTTTTGAAGAATCATTTGTCACTGAAATTCAAGCAGTTTATTCTATTCCAAGGTAAATGAACAAATATTTAATGATTGATAAAAAAAGATTATCAAAACAATGAGTGCTGTAGTTTTGGGGTGGGGGGCATCCCCAGAAATATGTTTTGTAGCAAAAAAAAGTGAAAATAATGTGAATTAGTTTCGAACCTCGTTTTTCGGTGAGAATCGCCCAACAATTTTTTTTCGCAACTACAGCACTGAGTACAATTTTAATAAAACCAGGCCCATCAGTTAGAATTTTTTAGGGGGGGGGGGCAAAATGTGCCTACGCAATGTAATTTTTACAAAAAAGGACAAGAACCACGCCCACTCCTATATAAATCATTTATTTTCCAAAGCCAGGGGGGGGGGGGCAATGGTCCATTGCCCCTCCTCCCTAAATGACGGGCCTGAATAAAATAAATGGAATGAATTTCGGTTGTGATTTTTTTTTTATCCTAATCAAAATACTCAGGTTTTCCACTACATTTTCAGGGAACTTAATAAGTTTATAAGTGCTAGCTTTTAAACAATTCCTACAATACAAATTTCGGACATATTTTTTCCTCCTTCCAGCTCATTCACAAGCCATGGCCTCCTCTCAGAAATTCCTTTGCCTCGTACTCTGCTTCATGTTGGTTTCCACCGGAATTTTCGTCGAAGCTTTCGGAGGAATGATGAGCGGTTTCCTCGGTGGGCTATCTGGCGGAAAGCACGGAGGAGGTAACTCGGCTCTGGAGACGCTTATTGTAGCCGGAGTGCTAGCCAAACTGCTCAGACACAAGGGCCCATGGCCATAGTCATCACCACCATCATGGTCATAGTCTTATCCACCCTCATGGTCTTGGTCATGTCCAGGGTCATCATGGATTCAGCGGCGGCTATCCACAACATCTCGCATACGGCTATGGAAACAGATTTGAAGACGGTCTGGGATACGGGATAGCGTATGGACTCAATGCCCATGCTTTTCCAGGATCAGAGATGATGCCTCATGGAATCGACCACACTTCCTACCATGGACAGAAGTGTCCTTGAAGAAATATCTTTCATGTTTTCATCTGATCTAAAGAAATTGGAAAGATTTCAAGCCAAATGTACAAAATGTAAATATGTTGATAGAATTCTTTTCATTTTGTAAATAAACACTAATTTTTTATGAAGTTGAAAAAGTTTTTTTTTAAAATTT